>CAAE01014981.1:827702-850267 GCA_000180735.1 Tetraodon nigroviridis
GAGCACGGCGACGAAACCGTAATCGAGCAGGAGACTAAGCCACCCCGCTGTGGATTTAAAGAAAAAAGCACCCACAAAAACAAATAAATGACCAAAATAACTAGGTTAGGTAAAACTATATTGTAAACTGTGGCTCATGCAGCAGCGGGAGCATTTACTCTACAAAACTACAGCCATCTGATGTGTGATTCTTTAACAAAAAGTGGTAGAAAAGTTTTCTTATGTAATGAGGTTGCTCCACAATCAGCAGGAAGGGGCTAAAGCCAATATAATGAATGTACAGCATAATTATGAATTATTCTGTCTTCTGACCACAGCAACTTTTTGTCTCTCTTATAGGAGAATCCATACATGTGCAACAATGAATGCGACGCCGCCACTGAGGAGCTGGCTCATCCTCCAGAGCTGATGTTTGACTTTGAGGGCCGCAACCCCACAACGTTCTGGCAGTCCACCTCGTGGAAGAAATACCCCAAGCCGCTTCACGTCAACATCACGCTGTCGTGGAACAAAACCATCGAGCTCACCGATGACATCATTTTGACCTTCGAGTCGGGTCGACCCGAGCAGATGGTCCTGGAGAAAGTCCCTTGACTACGGCCGCACATGGACCCCGTACCAGTTCTATGCCACTGACTGCCTGGACGCCTTCACCATGGAGCCAAAAACGGCAAAAGAGCTCACGCAGCGCACCTTGCTGGACATCATCTGCACCGAGGACTATTCCAGAGGCTATGTGTGGAAGAATGACAAGACTGTACGTTTCGAGATCAAAGACCGCTTCGCTCTTTTTGCAGGACCTCGGCTACATAACATGGCTTCGCTGTACGGCCAGCTGGATACCACCAAGAATCTAAGAGACTTCTTTACCATCACTGACCTGAGGATTAGGCTGCTGAAGCCAGCCACTGGGGCCACCATGGTGGATGAGAATAACTTGTCCAGATACTTCTATGCCATATCTGACATCAAGGTCCAGGGCAGGTAAGATTTTCCGTTTACACACCCTAATTCCCAAAATTCAATGTTTTTTTGTAAGTCTTCCAGTCTTTATGCATCACATTCCATCTTTGTCATTCAATGTCATCACCTGTCTTTCAATGCAATGGTGTGAAACGTGGAAAAATGAGTTTCCATCACGGGTGACACACACCACACGTAAAATTCCAGTCTCATTTTTGTCTTGTTGACACGTGCATATCTTCAACACCAGTAAACAGTAGATTTCTGCATTTCTCTCTGACTAGTATTACATTTTGCCAAAAAGAAGCTAAAATTAAAAGCCTAAATACATTAGGAGGCTTTATTTTTAGCTAATAATGAACTAAGATGTCCTATTAAAACTAGAACTGAAGTAATTTTTCTTTTTATTTAATACATACACGACAGCCGTTCCCTGATTTTGACCCAGTTCTTTAACAATGTGACTTTTCCATGTTCAGGTTACCCTAAAAAAGATCAACATCATTTATGGGAAACATAGATTTGAGTTGTTTAAAGGGTTTTCTTGTTTTATTTTGGGGGTTGTTTTTTCTGGCCTCTGGGCTCTTAAAGACCCACTTATGGGAGCAGCAGAAGAGGTCCTAATCTTGAGATTGACAGGAATTAAAATTATCATTTTTTTTTACTCCACATTTGTTGATTCCACCAGAAAAACAGCAACATTATCATCCATTAGAGTTTCCTGAAGCCTTTTCTCATTCTTGGGGGAAAATAGATTTTTCTTTTCCCAAACTTGAGATGCTAATTCCTCCATATAATTGTCACCTTCTCTTAAACACCATCTGTCGCATTTTTCTGAAGCAAAGGATGAAAAAAGAAAAGTTATGCCAGGTGATACGTTCAGCTACCAGAAAGATTTGTGCCACCAGCAGCCGTCAAGACCCTGTGCGATTTCCAATAAACAGAAACGCTGTGGTTTTATGACGCGTGGAAACGGCCCACATGATGGTCCTTAAGTTTCTGCAGCTGCTTCCTGAATGTGAGCTGTGTTGCTTGCTGCAGTTGGTTTATGTGAGGATAACTAGGTTGGTAATGACCCGTCGGATGGGCCCTCAGAGAATTGCAACATTTAGGCCCTAATTAGAAATCAGTCAGCTTCAATGGCAGATTAGATCCATTAGCATGTTGGCTAATTGGCGGTAGAGTAATCTTGTAATTAAAAGCATTTGCAGCTGATTAAATGTTAATCATCTCAGACAAATCTGTGAAATGTGAAGATGTTTAAATTTGTCAGACTGTGGCGCCACGTTTAGCCTCAGCCTGTTTCAGATATGTAAACATGACAACTCCTCACACTAGATGCTTCATCTTACCAGCACTCCACAGTGGATGGTGATACAGCACTATCACACAAATAAACATGTTGTGCAGCGAAGCACATTTTTCCAATATTCACACTCGCGCTATAAACATGAATTGATGAAGTAGAAATTGCAAGGCCTGCAATCCAGCACAGAACAGCAGCTCCGACAGATATCTCACTCTGCCATTCATTACTAAAAGTGGCAAATTGTTGGATGGGAGGGAAATGAGCTATTTTGCCCATTTTTTTCCCTCCTGACCCTGGGTATTGAATATAATTTTCCACCAAAAGTTGCAGCAAAGAAAAGAAAATGAACACGCCATGTTTTTTTGTTTATCATCAGAACTTTTTCCAGAGGTAGATCAGTAACTCACTGGAAAGAGGACAATAAAGCAGGGTGGGTGAGGGACTCATTGGGGTTCCAGCAGCCTTCTGCCTATTACCAACTGTGAGGACTTATCAGAGGAATTCAGAGGCTGTCGTAAAATTCCCAAAATCTCCACAAGTGCTAATAAACAGTTAAGTGTTTGCAGAACTTCAAAAAAGATTTTCAAAATGACATAAATAATCTTTGTTCGGTCACATTTTTGGAGAAATCGTAACATATAATGGAAAGACTACAGTGATTTTAATTGCAGGGAACTGTTGCAAAGACTAATCCATACAAGGTTTTATAAAGGTTACTCAATCGTATCCAATATCTTCTGTCAAATATACCAAGATCTTGACTTTGTGTGGTCATGGCAACTGACACCGATACACTTTTCTTGAGCTGCCTCGGCTTCCCTGCTGCAGAACAATGTGAGACATCACACACGTCCTAAAAGAAATTACTTCTCTCTGAGATTGATCATATATATTAGGATAAAAGACTGTTTTCTGTCAGAAATGGAAATCCAAATAGTCTGTCTAATATGCGATCTGTGCCAGATACCCGCAGTGATGGATGGAGCGCTCCCTGTGCTTTGTGTTTGTGAGCATTTCCCCAAAGCATATGGATATAAACCAATCGATGCATTTAATCATGGGGTAAAAATGCAAGCAGGACCAGCGCAACGCTTTAAAAGTATTCTTAAACAAGAATACTTTTGGAGTACGCAGTACTAGAGGATGTTACTTCATCCAGGCAAAATGGCAAAAAAGCTTTTTGCCCAGCTTTATTGAATCGTATATGGAGACCGTATGGAGGTAGCAAAGTAAAGACATATGATAATAATAAACACATACAATCAAATAATTGTAAATTCATATATGCATAAAATCAAGTCTAAAAAACAATATATGCAACACTAAAATCAGCTTCCTACATATGAATTCTGGTTTCTTTATGGATCATAGCCAGGTCACCATTTGTAGTGCTAATAACACCCCTTGAGCTTGCTTGAGGCTGGACATCTGTCCATTCTTAAGACATGTTAGAAGGTTTTTGGCTCAAGTAGCCCTCATGAGACAATTAAACTGGTGAATCAGCAACTCTGGATAACACAGAGGGTGTGTGTCTTTATTGCCATGGTCAGTTTACATTGATCAGGCACAACATGACAAGCACTGGCAGGTGGAGTGAACAACTCTGATGATCTCTTCATCGCGACACTAGGGATATATATGAGCAAGCATGTGGCCAACATTTAATGTATTGGAAGTTGGAAGATTGGCAAAAATTGCAACCAGAGTGGTCCAAGGGAGGAGCCGTGGTCAATTAGCATCAACGAACCAACGTGCGTGGAGATCAAAGGCTGACCTCAGTGCTTTCAGGCAACAGAAAAGATGCTGTAGCTCCGAAAGCTAATTAGAAAAAAGTTCTTCTTTCTTACTACTGATTCTGGTGGAAAGGTGTCGGGATACCCAGTGCATGACAGTTAATTGTGTTTGGGGCAGACTTTTAGGAAACAAATGAAACGAATGAAAGGCTGCGCTCCTGATCTGTCAGTGGCAAAGGGCTTTATCTCACCGGACCTAGAAAATTTCTGAGATATAGTCTTCTTTTCACGTGGTGCAAGAAAAAAAAAAAAAAGACAAATCTTACATGATGGGAAAGTCATGGAGTACAGAAGATAAATCAGATTTTTTTTTTTTTCAGTGCTTGTGGCTATCGATTTCTAAAGTTATTCCACATCAGCAGACAACTAAAACCTTGAACCGTGCCGGGTCTTTCACCTTTCACGTATGCCTCCCCATCGTTCCTAACTTATTGATCAGATGTCCTCTCCTTAATTAAGACATGACCGCTAACGGCTGAGTGCGTGGTCAGAGCTGCATGCACTGTAACGGGGCTGCACAAGGGCCTGGGAATGTGAAGCAGCTAATCCATAAGTGCTAATGTGTGATTTTTTTTTTTCATTCCCCCTCTTGTCAGTCTTCTCCTGGTTTCATAGTTGTTTTTCTGGCTTTTCAACTGAAACGAAATCAATATAAATAAATAAAATAAAATAAAACACACAAAAAAACAGCAGAGCTGAATTTTTTTTAAAAACCACAGATTACAGAGAGAAGAGACTCAATTTTGTTTAGGTTATAATGACGGTTATTGGTATGAATTAAAGCTGATAGCAGTAATAGCATATTTTGCATTCAACAATTTATCTGATGCCAAGGTGGGTAATTAGCTTTTTCAAAGATATGAAGTTGAAGCAATATGAAGAACAGCCTGCCAAACATTACGCACAAAAAAATCCATAAAAGATGCTCATAATTACACACTTGTATGTTTGACCATCTGTTGCACTTATGAAAATGAGACCTCGCTTGACGACTGTCTGCAGTGTAAAGTAAAAGCAGATTTCGAAGATGAAAACAAGTCCAACCTTCCCTCTGAGAAAAACCTAATTATTCGAACGCAATTTGGATTCAAAGAACTAATAGTTTTACACGAGACCTTTTACTGTTACTTTCCACTCTGAAATGTTCCCCTCCAGCCACAACTCTGTCCCAAAGTAATAAAAATACTGCATCACACACTTCAAATGTAAGAGACACTTAAAAAGCTTGGATTTGTAACGCCTCCTCAGCGTATTCATATTAATGCTGAACTGCAGTTGAACGAGATTATCTACAGGGCGAGCTAATCAGAACTCACACACGGAAAATCAGCGCTGACGTTTCAAGATTCTTCAATTTTGTAATATCCGAAGGGGAACCTTCTTGGTTCACGTGTGTCTGTCAAAAGGAAACAGGACAAGTGAACATGGTGAATTGGCTTAGATGTGACTTTTAGCCTCTGTGAAAGTTTAAGATTCAATTGGTATGACAGCAGCTTCCCAGTAAGACCAGTGACGATGATTAAAGCCTTGATTTCCTTCATTAAACGTCACATGATGGTTTTTAATACCAGACCTTCCCTTTTTAAAGTTTTAAAGGCTTAGCCAACACGAACATTCTACAGCATCTGATTTGTTTTTTTCCCTGAATCTTTGCTCTAAGATTCGGGTAATTAGAGTTTCTCAAAAGTAAGAGCAACAGAAAAACTGCATTTCACACTCGGCTGGTTTTATGAGGTCTGTCGATCTCATGTGGGCTGAGCTGCAGAGGGCGATTCACGCAGATAACAAAGCAACAACAATCTAGCAATTCTGATGAAAGTCCTCTTGGTTACTGTGGAAAGGGACCCGGAAGATGGTACGGACAGGAGGCGATGCGTTTAGGTGCAACCAGAGCCAGGTCCCAGCTCCCTCCCCACAGTGCTGTATAATCATACCTAAAAAACCTAGGATGGTTCTCAGGGTTCAGGATTTGGCGTTGAGATAAACAGGTCAGTCTAAAAAAGTTTTATTCAGAATATTTCTCACGATTGTTGATCATTTGTATCCCCGTATAATAAATGAAATCTAGTTTATAATCAAACTTTGCACATACTGTGCCGACATAAGCCAACTCTTTCTTTGACACACACACATTGGCTCTTATCCCGTGTCTTATCAGCTGCATACACACTTGCACATGTGTGTGCCCTGTGAACCGTGACAGCTGCAGCCGGCTTGATTGACAGAGTTTGAAAGTCAGGTTCAAGTGCGAGTTCCAGCGTTACTTTGCTACCTCCATACGGTCTCCGCCTGCTCTGCCAAAGCCGGCCTTGTCTTCTGCCAGATGCCTGTCACACCTCGCAATGTTTCCTGCCACTCATCTCCCGGTTTTCGGCGTTTAATTAGCGCTCATTAGGAGCCAGGCTTTCTTTGTAAATAATATATGTAGGGAAAAGTACATAGACGGAGGCTCGTCTCCGGGGGGACGACGGCCATGAATAGTGCAGGCATCGGCGTGTCCCTTTTTGACAGCGTCACACCACTCGCCTCTGTTTCAGGGGAAACGTTAACTGGGCTGAGATGTTGTGACTGAAAGCAGTGATATTAAGTCAGCTTTTGTTTGTCTGCAGCCAGAACCTTCCCAGCGCCATCATCATTTCACATTTTAACACATCTTTCTGGAAACGTGTGTGTGTGTGTGTGTGTGTGTGTGTGTGTGTGTGTGCCTCAAAGTGTAAGACTGTTTTTGCTGATTTTTTTTGTTGTGTTTTTGCACTTTTGCTATCATTTCATTTTGTGACAGGTAGAGGCTATCTGCTGCGCTGGCGCGCGGGAGAGCCGATGCGATGCAGACAGGCCCGATCTGATTTCCATATTAATGTGTGTTTCCCATTGCTGATTCCTTCACGGCTTCTTCCTTGTCTCGGCGGCTTACATCACAGGATTGCGGCGGCCCTCCGCCATGGGGGCTGAGGCCGGGGGAGTCGGAATGGGCGTCAGACACCACACTGTATGTCTACATCAACGCGTAATTTGAATAATAGGCCCTGTCACTGACACAAATCACAGCCTTTCAGTAGCATTGGCCCGGGCTCCGCACATTCAAATTTCATTTCACCTCAGCGGAAAATTGAAGCCTGGGGAATTAACGCGCAATACATTCCCAATACTTCACCAGCAATTTGGGTAGCACTGCAGGGGCTATATTTCATATTTTCAACAGGAGGCGCAAACAATTTACTTGAGATGTATCGCATTAAAGAAAGACAAAATTTGCCACGGCAGAAAGCGACAAAAACAAACCAAATCGGAACTCTTCGATTTGGCAGTGACACAGCCCTGTGTAATGAGGTGACTCCCCCTTTCTATCTTCAAGTTCAGTTCCACTCTAAATGTAAAAAAGTGGAGTGTAACGTCATTAGACTGCCATCTTCCCAGGATTTGCCAGCCTTCTTCCATACTTGTATTGTGCTGAATTCAAGGTGCATTTTAATGTTATTTATCTTTATGTCATACATACTATCTCACCATGTGGCAGGTATTATTACCTATGTGTACTAACCAACCAGTAGAAATGCAGCAGGCAGTAGGAGTGGCCATAAATGCTAAATGCTACCCTGCATACTAACATAGAAGTCGTAGCCTGCGATTCCAGTTATCGGGCACTCATCATGCAACAAGACTGCCAAAATCGTTCAGTCTGTAGAAGCCATTAGCCTTTTACTATATCAAGTCTTACAGTTTAAATGACGCTGAAAAAAGGAGCCAAATTCAGGTTTTCAAGCACAGAAACTCCTTTTATGTTATGGTGCGGCTCCCAGGCTTTGCTGCGGTCCTCCCCTTAATGTGAATAGACATCAATCAAACAAGCTCCCTGTCTGACTTTACCGTGTTAGGCAGGTAATTCTGGCCCATCCAAGAAACAAGTTGACATCCATCTCAAACTTCTAGCAAGGCCAAAGTTTGAGCCCACGGCGCTGCTCTTCTGTATATCTGTCAGAGATCTCGCTGCACGGGTGATGTGAGGCTCCATGCGCACATTGGTGGGAAGTTCCTGCACACCTCAGTATGTATGTATGTATGCAGCATGGAGGTGCGTTATGGGACTACAGCAAGTTCTACAGGAGCAGGTGAGGGTTTTTACTAAGTTGAGGTGGGACAAAAAGATAAGCAGCAACTTTGCACTAAATGAATCATGATTTTATTATGTCATTTTTTTACATTACGGTATCTTATATTGGCCCCTTAGATGCCTGACACACATGCATTTGTTGATAAGCTGAGGTGACGTTTAAGATACACTGATAGACAACAATTCCAGGTGAAGGTGAGGTGAATTATAAGATAACCCTCCAGTTATGGAACAACGCAAAGGTGTTGTCTCAGATATTGATGAGTAATTCAGAATTAGGGCATTTTTTTCTACTTGTATTTCAAGGGTCAATAACTGTCTCCGATTTTTCCTCCTACCTGATTAGAACCTGCAATGTGGATTGTTTTAAAGTTTTCACGGTTAAACTTGATTGTGAGCTCCCCCACCATTGGAAAAAAAAGGGGGTTGTCTTTTCCCTGTTGTCAGTTCTGACTTTTCCCACTTAACAAGTTCTGTGCTCCCCTCTTGTTTCGAGCCGCAGATGTTAGAATCTTCACAAAGAAGATGAGCCGGCTTAGACACGGCAAGGCCGTCACCATGATGCTGGATAACCTTGAGAAACTGAGGTTAGGTGGAAAACTGATGAGAAGAGCTGGAGTTGCCGTCTGCTCCACATTTTCCACACGGCTGCAGCCACTCATTTCTCATTGTTACATTTGAAATACAGTCAAAACAAAGAGCATAACCTGCACCGCATTAGCAGATGAGAGCCTTTGTTATCCATCTCCATATGCGTACCTTTGACATGTTTGCAGTGAAATATATGAGAATAAACGCATCAATAAAGGGCAAATACAGTTCATTTTTGCATTTTTTAACATCCCCATGCATATGGAATTGTGCACTTTGATTTAGTGTTGAGCTAAATGCCTTTTACAAAGGAGGAAACACTTTGCTGACCATAAAATAATTATGCTTAATAAATAAATCACTGAAAAGAGACAAGAGTCAGGTGAGCTGAGGCAGCAGTCCAGGATCCTAACCTGAAAACTAAAAACAGAGTTGAAAAAAATGAACACCACAGAACAGAAATACACACATGAGACATTTTGAGGGCCTAGCATTTCATTAACCAGACAAACCTACCAACAAACAAGAAAAGAACAGCAAGGAGAACTGGGATTTTATGCTGCAGCTGATTAGCACTGACGTGGCCCAGGTGGACTGATGACAGAGGCAGAGCAGGTGTGTACAGACCAGAAGACACAGTCACGTCGAGCCAGGGGAACCAAATGAAACCGAGAGGGCCAAGCAAAGAAAAGAACAACAAAAAAATGCCAATTATTAGCATTTGGGGCTGCAATATGATTTTGCTGAGTGTCTTTCAACCTTTTTACCTGACTTTTAACATCTAAAGTTGTGTCACATTAATTCAAATTTAGTGCCAAAGACAAACCAAAATATTTGGGACTGACTTAATTTGACCTTTTTTCTTAGGTTTTGACTAGTTGTCCTTCACTCCAGTCTGAGGCCCCAGTACATTCATGCCATATTAAAAAGTCCAATATTTTACACTCATTAACATAAAAAATAAATCAAATAAGTACTTTCCAGGTTTGATACCTGAGGGTCTGTTAGAGTTTACTATGGGTAAAAGGTGATTAAAAACCTAAGATGTTGGGCAGGAAAAAAGCTGCACATGTGAGCGATTATTTTCTCCTGTGACTCAAACTGGGCAAGGAAAAGGTCTCTGATTTCAATGTGACAATGCCGGCGGCAATAGCATTGCATCCCAGAGCTCCTGTGCTCGACGGGCACACTGCTCCAGCCAAGCTGGGTGATCCGAATTTTTGGAGCTTTTAATTAAGTGGAAGGTCATATTCCGGCATTCCCGACTTGAGGGAGCTGCAGCTGTCTGCACCACTGCTGAGGTACTCGCAGTCATTAATTTCATGAGGCAAGAGCTTGCGTCTGTTACCGATCCCACTAGCCTCTGCTTAGCCAGCAAATCAACTACAGAAAAAAAAGATTTCATTACGAAGGATGTTACGCCATCTATGGACATTTGTATCACTCCATAAACACGTGGCCACTGAGTTCTGAAAATATGCAACACCCGAACTAGCCGTGCAACCCTACCTCACTGCACCACTCTCATGCAGTTAAACTCAAGTGTTATCAATATGCAGACATGTGAAACCACATTTATCAGCTGTGGAGGGGAGGCTATCGTTTCCCTTGTTTCCTATCATCGATGTCAGATGCCACAGAACGGCCAGGAAGTCAATTAGAACGGATGGTTTGTGATTGCTGTTGTCATTTTGTTTCCTCCCCGTCTCATGTTTGCCGGCCTTTGTAGCCTAAGGTGACCCAGCTTTTGAATCTTAAGTAGAAGAAATCTCCTCCTCGGAAGCACTTTCTAAAAACAAACATAGCCATGACCTGAAATCGAGAGCCATCGGAATCCCTCAGTAGGGAATCCCATGTCGGATTCACTTAATACAGATTTCACACAACGTCACCCCCCCCAACTCTTAGAGGTCAGTTGTTGTAACCTTTAACCTCTTAGGAACCAAATGTAACATGAACATGCTATTTTTCGCATTTAGTAACATTATTCACATTCAACATTCTCGGCTTGAACTATGTGATCAGGCGTCTCTTTTAAAATGGTAGCGATCTAAATTCCAATCACCTTGCCCAAAACAATACACATTACGATACAGCACATACAACAGACAGAGAAGCAACAACCAGAATCGGTGTAGCAACCAATCATGGCTCTCCTGATCCGTGTACCTGATTTGCAGATGAGGCAAACCAAACCTTCCATAAGCTACGCAGCTGGGGGAGCGTAGACAGGTTTTAGGACAGCGCCTGTCATTTAGAGTGGCACAAGTGACACCATTCATGTCAGTCTCCCACTGGGCCTGCAACATATAAGGTCTTGTCATGTGTATTTTTTTTACATAATAACATAATGAGGCTTTGAAAATGCATGATCATAATCAGATACCCCCCTAGGATTTCAATTTAGCCCTGTCAAACAAAAACAGAGGCTCCACAGTAAGAACAGCCTCTGACTATTCCCTCCAGCGAAACAATTCCACTGATAGATTGTGACGCCCATCTGTTTGTCTGTCTTCTGTCGTGATCCCTCTGTCTCAGGTGCAAGTGCAACCTGCACGCCAACAGCTGCGTGTTCGACAAGGGTAAGCTGGGCTGCGAGTGCGAGCACAACACCACCGGGGCGGACTGCAGCCGCTGCAAGAAGCACTACCACGGCAGAGCCTGGAGCGTGGGTTCCTACCTGCCCATACCCAAAGGAACGGCAAATATATGTGAGTAGACACATATGCGGAGTTCATTCACTTCCGTAGAACGTATGCGGAGTTCAGTCTGTTCCTTCACTGATAAACAACAAGCACAACAAACCGCAAATTCTCATCTTCTAGTTCAGTTCAGCTTTTTAGTTATCAGCAGTAGAGCTAGTCAACTGTTAAAACATTCACACAAACATGTCACTAAATTACATTTTACCACATTAGTAAAGTAAATATGACTCATCTTAACAGTAAATAAACAACCAAATGAATATTAAAATTAGTGCTCTCGCAGCAGTCCTGGATCATTTTTCTGCATGTCCTCGTGGCAGGAATCTAGCAGAAGGTGCTCTTTTGAATTATCCCCATTATAATCTTGGATGGGAGTTGAGTCACATTTATCAAATCTCATGCCCGAGGCAGGGAGGAGGTGGGGGCTCATTGCCTCCATAAATCTAATCCAGCCAAGCAGGGTTGTAGTGGTGGATGGCCAGGCCAGATGGTAGAAGATCCAATCCTCTGGTAACCGTTCTCGCCGGTCTTCAGATGCTCCCGTTTGGGTCAGCTAAGGCGACTTCTTAGACATGGCCTTCAAAATGTAAAGCGTGCTCAGTCAGTGCTGTTTGAAAGGTTTGGTGGAGTGAAATTCGTGCAGCAACCGTGATCGCAGAAGTGGAAGGTCACACCTTGAACCCCGTGAATCTGCAGTCGTAGATGCATGTACCACTGCCAAACCACATCTGTGTGTGTGTGTGTGTGTGTGTGCGTGTGCGTGTGTGATACAGCACATTTGATTGCTTTGCAGGAGATTGTTTGCAGGAACTTCCGTAAACTCCGAGGAGATATTGCTGGATTTACCCTTGCGCCTCTCCCATCTTATGAGGCTCCATGTGGGGGCTGGCTGTCAGATTGACAGGCCGTTATTAAAAAAAAACATCCAACACTTGGCCTCATCTGCACCAAACTGATGAAATTAAAGTCTGGACGTATAAAAAGCAATATTAGTCATGGTTTGGCAGTTGCATAAAATGCAATAATGTTGCCTAGGAAATGATGTAAAACCGCTTGTCACCCAGCTGGTGAATAAATACACTTTTGCCCTAAATGATCAAGGTACCATAATGTGGTTTGTTTATTATGTAAAGCTTGATTTTTCTGTGTGACTATTGAACGTACAACTGTCAGTTCATAGCAATTTTGCTTAACTGGCAAAACGTAATTACGATTCGATGTTTCTCATTTGTTATCAGGTCGTCTTTAATCACGGGGGTAGAAATGGAGAGATGTCTATTAGATACTAAACATCCTCGTACCTGGTGAAATATAGCCATACGTGACCCTTCATCTAATAAATTAGAGTGGCCAGAAATGGAACCCTCGGTTGCTGGGGCCGTCGCCATCAGCAGCAGCCGGTAGCAGAGAGTGATTCCCTGAGAAAAAGGCAGGAAGGCAGGAGCCAAATCTTTAAGCCGCCTGTAAAGAAGAAGAAGAATCACTTTCAGAATTATGTTGACAGTCCACTTTGCAGTGAGCGTCAACTCATCTCATGTTCCAAAACAGGTTCGTGGGTTGAGAGTGGTGCGGAGGGTTCGGTTCGCACCGCGGAAGGCGATTTGGCTCTAAAGGCCAGTGCTGTTTGCCCTCCATTTCTCTAACGCTACAGCTATTGGTTTGCGGCTTCAACCCGCTTTAGACGCGTTCTGGCCCTGCTGCTCCATCACTGCGCTGTCGCCAACAGTTGTTTAAACACCTTTAGACTGCTACTAAACTAAGGAAGGCGTGAATTAATGATTAAAAAAAAAAAAAGCTCAGGAAGAAAACCAAACCCTATTTTCAAACCTGCCAGTGTGAGTTATATGAATTTCAAACATTCTTTGAGAATGGCTCAGAACATCTGAGACTGGAATACTAGATTAGATTCATATCTGCAGAAATGTCTCATTAACTGTGTTTGTGATTATCTTATCAAACAATGTGATAACCTTTTATATCAAAAGCAGCAGAGACACCACGGCCACCATATTTCTGTTTATTTCGCTGATCTATTCGAGTACTGTATTTGTCCTGCAGTTGGACTGTTATTTACAGTAGTGCACGGGGGACTGAAAAGGAAGAAAAAACAAATATAGACAGAATCCCATTTGAGGACACAGATGTAATTTGTCCCCCCTATTATTACCTCTAAGTACACAAAGGTAATATTAATAAAAATGTTTTTTTTTTAATTATTATTATCGACAACAAAAACATCCCTGTGGCATTTGCTGCTTTTTAGAAGGTTGTCACTGTATTTGGTTTCCGCCCTTGTAATGTTTTATATTTTATTAGCTTACCTTAGAAAAAAAAAATGTTGTCCCTGGCAAAACACACCACGGGCAGGGACATTAGAGAAAATAGCACCAGTTGTTATTTGCAGATCTCGTTTGACCCTTCTGTGGGAGGGGAGGGGGATGGGGGGGGGGGTTGGTGAGGGGGTCCGCTCTTGAATTTTGCATACAGCAAATATCCCTCCAGACAAACAAACTTCAGACTTCTAACAGTAATTTTTTTTTTTAACAGTCATTTGTTTTTGACATTTCATCACTGCAGACCTATTATTATCATCAGAAGAGGGTGTACAATGGCGGTCAGAGCAGCAGCTGCTGATAATCAGTCTACGATTTTAATCATTGGGAAGGGATGAAAAAAAGTGCAAACAACAAATGTTTCCACGCTGTGGATCCACTCGGATCGTTTTCAGGCAGGAAGATGACACAAAGGCTGCTTTGATTAAAACTTGTCTCTCTGCTTTTTCCACAGGTATTCCCAGTAATCACGGACCAGTGCGTAAGTCGATCACACATTTCTGAGTGGAATGCTAACTGTTATTCTGACATTCAGTTTTCATTATGACAATAGTCTATTTGGTTAAGCGTGATGGTATAAGCTTTATAAATAGTGATTTTACCTTACTGCGCAAATTGCAGTCGAATATGTTTCATCAGCCATCAGATAAACATTAAAAACAGAAAAATTCTTCTTTAAAATAAATTGAAATTACTGTTGGCAAGTAAAAAAAAAAACACTAGTTTAGGCTCTGTTAATATATTTCATGGCTTTTATCTTTTTCCGATTACCTTATAAATTTAAATTACATGTAAATGCCATTAGCCTCAAGCACTGTCAGGAGGACTGAGATAATTGGCTACAGATAAATTCACTGTTTTGTTAAAAAAACACAAAAAATCTTTCTTACCTTACAGCCTGGAAGGGGAATGTGTTGTCAGGAACACATCTGCAGTACAGTGTGCAAGAGCATGAGCAGCTGTACTAAGTACAGTGGTAACTAAACAGTGTTTTGCATCATAATAGATGGCTTTCTGGTTGATAAAATGATGTAGTCCTGCATGTGTGGCGACGAACGCCAGCTAGTGCTTATGTAAATCTGCGTTTCTTTGCTGTGCGCACTCGAACGAATAGGCTTGTTTGCCTGGGAGAGAAAACAAATGCCTTTATGTAAGTTTCCACCATGCATCGATATGCATGTTGATGCCTGAAGGTGACTTTTCAAGCTGAAGTACGAATTCAGGTTCATGCACAGTCTACCAATGTTGCTGAGGGAAAGAAAACCTTCTAAAAAGCTCAGACTTAAGAAACTAAAATGCAAAATTGACCTGCATGCTACCGTTGTGCTCCTCACAGCATGAACAATATGAGAAATTAACGTGACATATAACCTGTCCCATCTTCACACAGATCGAGCAAATGTTTCATCTCTTGGTGTTGCAAATCGTAACCAAGGTAGGCTCATAGGCTTTGTCATTTCAGCATGATATTATTTATTCATAGGTTGTTATTTTGATGCATACATAAAACGTGGAACACACAAATTTACCCTACAACCCTGGTGCTTTGTACGTTGCACATAAAAGCGGAACCTTTGTTATGAGAACGCTGCAAGGATCGGACCACACGCCTCGTGATCACAGGTTCCACAGCCTCCTGACCCCTCAGATCATGCCCTCTTTTTAAACACCCATGATACCTCTCTCGGGGTGCGCTCTTTCTGCCGCGATTCCCAAGGTTAAATAAAAGGACAAAAGGAGACAGAGAGGGAAGGAGAGCGGAAGCTCCGGGGAGTGTTATGTAGATTGATCTCCAGCCATCTCTAGCTAATCCTCGGGTCCTGAAATCCTCTGTAGTAAGTGCTGCATCTCCTTCACTGATCTCGCAGGAGGAGGAGAGAAAAAAGTAAGTAAATAAATGAAAGAGGACTATCAGGATATCCAAGAGAGGGCGTCTTCCTTGGCGTCATTTTTGATTTAGCGAGGTGTGAGATGCACTGATGAAAATAATACAGTGTTTGCAGCAGTCAGAGGTGAACAGAAAGTGTTTGCTGCACTTGGGATTGCTAACAGCTCCGATTCACAACCATATCTCCACGAGACCCATAACAATCTCTGGAAAGTCTTTTAAACGTACTTTTATCAGAAGCAAAGCACCCCCCCCCCCCCTTTTCAGATAAAGGATAACAGTTTATAGTCCAAAAGGCCTGAAATACTTGAAGATATTCTCGTTAAATTAGAAGACGCCAAAAGGGCGATTTACTTTTCTGTTTTAGGCCTTTTGCAGTACCTCCAGCTGTCCAATAGAAACTCTCTGAATGTCTCCAACAATGGATCAAAAAGATCGCATCTTCTTCCTGCCTCACACACCTTTCTTGTTTCAACATACAACAATTTCTACATCAAGTTTTGTTTCAACAATAGCGTAAATGTTTTCAGTCCTGTAAGTAAAACTCTGTGTAGAGTGTACACACAGCCATAAATCTGTCTTCAGCTATAAACAACTAGAGACTTAGGGAGTAGTGGTGCGTTGCAAAATTATGGATTTTCACATAAAACCATAATTTGTTCTTTTTGTCGCTGTACACACATCATAAAAAAACAAGTAAAAATAGGCCCAAGACACCTGGTAGTTTGCCATTTTAATCCTGGAAGGCAAATTCTTTTCTCCAGAGTTTATCCTTAAGAAAATAATACATCCCAAAATGTGTTATTTATTACCTGCTGCAGTTTAAGAGCTGCTTTTTTATATTATGTTGCTCGCACCGTAACCAGAAAAATAAGATGCCTTCTGGCGTAGCAGCTAAGTCGTATTGAACTTCAGGGCACAAAGTCATGACTAATGATGAAGCCTTCGTGTTAATATGATAACATGAGCCTGGCCGTGGGTTTCATCTTACCCTGACATGGCAGAAGGTATCGATTCAACGTAATTGAAGAAATGTTCTTCGGTCTCAGAAGCATATAATTAGCAGATCCTGTATCTAAAAACTGTCTCAGGTAATCCATAGTTATAGAAGCGTTTTAACACTCTTAAATGGCTTACTGGGTGTAATTTTCCATGCATATAAGTACAAACAGAACGCCCCTTCACAGGTGTGCCGCAGTTCCTTAGGAATATTGGTGCTAATTTCTGCTTTTGTGCGAAGTTTTGTGTCACTGATCGAGAAGGACAAGGATATTTGCTGCACCACAGAAGAAGAAGGAACAACATAGCACAGTGCTGATGCCCCAGGTTACAAAAGAATCATCACTAGAACGTGCTGCCATTGACACATGCAGTGCGGAGCCTTTTTCTGTTCAGGAAGGTGAGGCAGACACCAAATAGTCCCATATTGCTTGCATGTCTTAGCAGCCAAACTGCTAAAATGTCACACATGTGACAGAGTCAGAGGTGTGAGGAGCACATGCCGTGTACCTCAGGACACTGTTGGTGTTTAATCACAATTTCTGCTGCTGTGCTCTGACAAGGCAGGTAGGCAAAGGTACCGATGTTTGTCATTTCAATCATAATAAATGAAAGATGACAATATCCAAAAGGTAACAACTAGTCATCAATACACTTTTAATTTAATAACACGTCAATAACACTACTAAGGAGGGCCGTTCAAAACTGTAAACAACTCACAGTTGTCCACTATTAGAGTGGACAAGTTTGTGATATGATGACTAATTAAATGCAAAAAGTATTACATTTTATAGTTGCATTCAAATGGGCTGGACCGCCCAGGTATTTCTGACTACATACTGACGGCTCTGTTGGTTGCAGATGTCATTCACTAAACTGGCTGTGCTGAAGGATTTATTCATTTCAGACATTAGAGCAACCCTGAACAATTGACTTGTCAAAATAACAGGGCCCCGTGGCTCCACAAACAAAGATGCCACAGGGGCGGTTGTCTGAAAGAAAACCTTTCTGGAGGTCTTAGAGATTATCTTTTTGCCGCAGAAAACAAAGCGGAAGTCTAGACTGGAGGATGAATCAGCTAATGCTCATGGATTTATTTTTAAACTGAATACTTTGCTCAGAGCAGTTGGTTTCCATTAGCTCCAAACCAGAACGCTAACATTAGTGACAAGTCACATAGTCAGACCATTTCTGTCAGAGCACACGCCAAGTGACAACACCAGTATTCAGAGTCCATATCAATACGTTCTGGCTTATCATCAAGGTCAGAACGCACCGAAGGCTGCGCCTATTTCATGGGCTGGATGATGAACTTTTTTAATGCTGAAAAACAAAAATCATATTTTAAATGTGCGTTGAAACAATTCAGCATTGTTTTCTCGAAATATGTCAGTGAAGCAGAGTTATTATGAAAACAGTTAAACCGCCTCACATCTGCCTTATAATTCCTCTTTCACACTCAATATCGATTCGCCCTTCTCAGACAAACAGTGTCTTTGTGGATTCATTTTTCTTTGTCCGCGTTTGCAAACATCATGAGCTGATTCCCAACATTGATTTCACAAAGCTTCTGCGATCACATTAAACGCAAAATGTATATTTTAGTTGAAGTTTTATAATCACAGTTGTAGCGTCAACCTATTTAACTAGACTGTTGTTTCTTTGAAACTGGTAAAATCTACTTTTAATAATAAAATCTGTCCAGGTGGAAATTTTACCAAAAATGCTATATTAATGCCTGTGTAATTATTCGTTTACAGCAGACATGATCATTTATTGGGTTTATTTTGACTCAAGGCCAACAGGAATGAACGCCGCGGCAGGAAAAATAGGATTTCTATTCATGCGGGGAGAGATATCCAATTACGGTGAAATCTCTGGGCAAATATTACCTCATCCAGGATTTCACCTCTGCCTGCAGAGGGGCTTCTTGGGATGATTGAGATTTCTTTTTTTTTCTTTCCACAAAGAAATGCGCACATCGCTTTATATACTTCTAACATTCACACATCTAAACTCCCACTACGTCTTCAGCTGTTAAACAGTGTCATGTCCAACTGTTCTTTTTGTCTCGTGTGGCTATTTTTTAATTAAAGTTACATGTAAACTGACAGCGGGCAGTTGACGTGAAAATCGATTATTTGCATTTCAAAGACAAATCTAGAAGAGGTGACACCCAGTATCTAACCTGCAGGTCTCTTCCTGTGAGTGTTTTTGAAACAGGATAACAGGAGCTAACTGTTGTCTTGCAGAGAGGCCTTGTCTTACAATGAGCTGGCAGCTTTTGATTCCCCACTCATTCATTTTACCTCATCGCTGCCACCGTTTGTTTGCTGTTTTGTTTTGCCAGGATTTTTTTGCTGTTTTTGGTGCTGCTAAAAATATCCATAAATCCACAAAATTGTGCGTTCGTCGGCGCTCATTCGCAGTGACTCGTCCGCACTGGGCATTCTGGTCGCACACGCACTTCTCTGCGGAAGTCTTTAGTTTTGCCCTCCCTGATGTGTCTGCTGTGCTTTAAGAACACAGATCGATGCCGATGGGACAAAACAAGGCGGCTTGTGCCCTGTGAACTCGCCTGTTGATGTTCTCCTTGGGCATATCCCCGTATGATCCATTAATCGCCCCCTCCTGTCTTTCCTGCCCTTTTTCGCCTTGTGTTTTCTGCAGCTCGGGTGTGCGACAACGCCATGCTACGGTGCCAAAACGGCGGCACGTGCCACCACCACCAGCGGTGCCACTGTCCCCCCAGCTTCACAGGCATCCTATGCGAGAGAGCTCACTGCCAGGGGACCGAGGAGTGCGATGACCAGCTGTCTGGACGAGCCTCTTTCAATCAGCCCACCGCCGGCCGCTGGCTCATTGGCCACGTCGTGGCGATGCGGCTGTTGATTGTTTTCCTTCGCTGAAAGGTCATGGATGGCCGTCCATCCTCAACCAAAAACTCATAAGATCACATTTACGGAGACTAAGCATCTTGACTTCGGGAACACGAAGGACAGAGGGTGTAGGGACAACATGTTAAAAGTACATTACAAGCAACTCTTTCGTATCTCCAGGGCCATGGTGGTTGGCAGCGGTCTGACTGGTGCGACAGACTGTGCACTAGATTGTCAGAGTGAGCACTAAACGGAATACCAGATTGATGGAAGGGTTACGTCTCAGAAGGAATCTCCCACTGAGCATCTTGACCTCTGGCTGCATGAGAGGAGAAAACTTGGCCGTTTTGAAAAACGAACTGCATTAGGAACTCTGAACGGTGTCATAATGTAATAAAAATCATCCTACAACAGCCCCACCTCCTCCACGCCATCACTCACTTCTTCCTGTGCTTTGGTGATATTGGTGATTTTACGTTGCTAAAGGGTGTCTGTTGCTGCACATGTACAGTATTATTAAGCCCCTTGACTAGTACTGATATAGTATTTTTTATTTTTCTGAGGCTGCTGTCACGCTTAAGCGGGAAGGGGGGGGAGAAGTTGTAACATACTTGGCCTGTATTTAATTTTTTGTATAAAACAGATATTTTCATGAGTACACCAGACAAAAAGATGCATTCATCTTTTTTTTTTTTTTTTTGCCACCAAGCTGTTAGTATGGGGGAGCGGTTCTAGGATCTCACCACTTGCGTGGCACATGGTTCTCCTCAACGGAAAAGGCAACGTTTACATACACATTAACACAATTACACTTTCACCAAAGGGGGAGAAATCATGTCTTTGTATTGTTGTTGAAAAATAGTGATTCTAATCGATAGTTATATGACATTTGAGACGAGATATGTAAAAGTTCTTTGTTTGTCGACAGGCACAAGCCAATGACAACAGCTGAATGTTACTTAAAGGGATTTTTGAATGCTAAAAATGCCAATTGTTGAACTAAGCACTGGAGCGGCAGATTGCTGGTATATCCATGTGCATATCAGACAACAAAAGACTCTGCATTTCTGTGACGGGGGATGTGACTCTTGTTTTTCAATGTGCTGTAATTCATCTTTGTTGTGCTCATGAAATGTGGGAGAGTCAAAAATTTTAAGCAAAAAAAAAAAAAAAAAAATTAAAAAAAAACTCCACCAGCTTAACGTAACTTTTACCAGGCGACTTGGGAGGGGAAGGGAGCAGGCTGCAAATCTTTAATCAGATCTAATCCTCAAATCAAATGGAAAGGGAAGGGTTTGCTGAGCGGGTTGCGGTTAAAAGCCTGCATCCCGCTGCGGAAGCCTCCGAGAGGCTTCACGTTCAGGAAATGAGCTTTAATTTATAGAGGGTCAATGAATAGAAATTAAGTTGCCTCCCACTGGGTGACATATTGAGCACTGAGGCCGATTTCATTTGAGAGATTAATTTTACTCCTGAGGTCGCAATGAAACACCTAATTGTGTTAGAGTCTACTGTAAGTGCCTCTCATTAAACGACACTGTTGATGAAAAGCGTACCGAATGCCTTTTTTAACGGAGACTCGTGAAAACCAGCACTGCGGATGAGCGCTAGTGGTGGACATCACTGGAGTTGTTTAGTATTAGGACACACAAAAACGATTTCAATTACTCATTAAAATATAAAATCTACAGTAAAATTAGTATGTGATGCTAACATCAGCATGCCTGTCTCCAGTACAGAAAACATATATTGGCAATCCAGTTTATAGAAAACACACTCTTGTTTTTCCCAGTGTGGCAAAGACCTCGAAAGACTCGTGCTGACATCAGCACAGGACTATTTTGCATGCACGTTCTCACCAACACAACCCAGAAGTAGTTGAACACATCCTTATCACCATTTTAGTGTGTTATATATGATATAACACACCCCGTGTGTCCTTTAAATGCTTCAAATAAAGTAAATGCTCTAAGTTACTATGAACAGTCTTCGTTTTGCTTTAAATAAAGGTGTTCCTGCATAAAAAAAATCACTATAGGTACCTGATTTTATATTTTTAAACATTCACCATGTGTTTTTTATCAGTAAAAAAAATCTCATGTCTGTGTCTCAGAGTGTGAGAGATTCAACTTGCTGCTTTTCACTTCATGAAAAAATGACTGTCGTGTGTACAAATTAGAACTAGATTTTTGTAACTAGAATTCACAATCAGATGAAATAGTCACTAATGATAGAATGTGGTGGGAAAGCTGCATGAGTTCAAGTATCTGCAGCAACAGAGCTGCAACAGCCATGGAGGCTGGTCTGCTTCTTGGTGAGAAATGAACAGTTGAAAATGAAACACTGTCAAATCCAGCCCCTGACTTCCATGGACTCTGACACAATTGCAGATTTCTTTTTATCTCCATTTATCTATTTTAAGAGGTAGTCAGCTTCAGGTGTTCAGACATTTACACGCCTGCTCTCTGCATGTGCGCAACTCATTACTGCCTTTATAGGTGCGTCAAAGTTGTCCGTGCGTTTGTTTGGCGCCTGCGTTGCCAGGGCAACGGTGGATGCCTGTATCGTTGCCAGGGCCAGCGGAGGGGAGGATCTCAGATGGGAATGTGGGATGCTGAGATTCTCTGCCTCTCTCTCCCATACTTCTCTCTCTCGTCCCCCCTCTCTCCCTCTCTCTCTATCGCCATCTTTCCCTCTCTCTCTCTCTCTCTCTCTCTCTCTCTCTCTCTCTCTCTCTCTCTTTCCCTCCTTCTCTCTCATTTCCTCTCTCTCTCCGTGCGTGTGAGCGTGTGTAATTCTGTTGACGCTGCAGCATCCATTACGGGAGCTGCACTGCCCTCTAATGGACAAAACCGGAAACGGAAGTCTCAATGGGACGCAAAAGGCGTCCCATGAAGCACCTGACTGGCTGGAGCCTGATGCTGTTTGGGGGAAAACGTCTCCGGTTCCCTTTAGAGACGCTTGGCTCAGACTCAGAAGCAGTCCGATGACCGT
>CAAE01014981.1:854406-889667 GCA_000180735.1 Tetraodon nigroviridis
TTGAGAAAAAGTCATGAAAGAAGCCGTGTACTTTAAGGTCATTCAGCAACTGGAAGAATGTAGCCAGCAGGAGGAAGCTCACAAGAAGGAGCTTGAAGATCTTCTGCAACATTCTGTAGAAACAGACTTGATGGCAATTCATAAATATACGAAAGAAGACGACAAGAGGATAAAGTCACTTATTCTGGATACAAACAAAAAGAAAAAGGAGGCTGAGAAAAAGCTAAAAATATTTAACAAAGAGTGGTACGACACCTTAAATGCAGAGATGGCTATAGACAAAGCCAATGAACTTATGTTGCAGCTTTTTCAACAAACTAAACAACTGACTTGCCAGTGGGAAAAATACGTTGAACAGGTAAACGAATGGGCCGCTCAGAATCAGGAGTACAGGCTGCAACTTTTTCAGTATCAACTGACCATTCAGGAGGAAAAGTCAAAGATTACAGAACTGACCTACCAAGAGAAAAGCCACAGTTCCAAAGAGAAAGAAATGTTGAGTTCCCTCAAGAAAGTCACAGAGAGCATTGCACGTTTGGAGCATGACGTGAGCGAGTGCAATGC
Source organism: Tetraodon nigroviridis (assembly GCA_000180735.1). Lineage (NCBI taxonomy): Eukaryota > Metazoa > Chordata > Actinopteri > Tetraodontiformes > Tetraodontidae > Tetraodon > Tetraodon nigroviridis. Next base: position 854,971 of record CAAE01014981.1, read on the forward strand.
CAGAGAACTAACGTTAAAAACTGAAAAAAACTTTTTGTACGAAACACTAAGCAAAACAAACTTAACTGTGGAGGGTGTGAGGTGTGAAATAGCCAAGATAACGGATGAATCCGCTATTCATTTAATGAAGGTTGAGGAGGCCAAGACGGAAAATTTCAACATGGGGGAACAACTGGATGCCATGACTCGGATCACCCTCAGTAAAGACGAGAAGCTGACAGAATTAGATCAGCTCCAGACCGATCAGGAATTAGCCATTAGGAGACTGGAAGGCACGATAGTAGAGGTGATGGAAAAACTAAATATACAAAAAAAAATTCTGGAAGCCAAAACAGAAGAGGAGAAAAGGTGCATTTTGGAAATAACGAGAAACAAAACCACAATCGCCAACTATGAGTCTGCGAAAATTAAAATAGAGAACCAAATTATGGTGCAGAAGAGCAACGCATATAAAATTAGAGGCGAAAAAACCTTTGTGCAGCAGAGGCTGGCTATGATGCAAGGTCGAAAAGAGGGTGGGCAAAAGCTTGAGCACCTGAAAACAATTGCCGAGCTGACCGGTGCAGTTGAGGAGATCAAAAAGCTAGCCGCTATTCACAAAAAAGAAACAAGCGCAGCCGAGGACGAAAACTGCTTTTTGAACAGACAAAATGAATCATTGAAATTAGAAAACAAAAAGTGGTCCAAAAAGGTCACCGAGCTCATCCTCATCACCGACGCCAATGAAAAAGCTTTGGAGAGCGTGTTGAAAACAAGGAGTGACATGATGGCACACGTCAAGGTCTTAAAAACTGAAGAAAAGAACATGATGGAGTTGCTCTTAAACAAGACGGATGAAAATTTCTCCTTTGAGCGGACTAAGCTGGAGCTTCAGAAGGTGATAAAAGTAAGGGAGAATGAGATCAAAGAATTTATGCACGTGATGAAAAAGCAGCTGAAACTGAGCGAGGTGGAAAGGCAAAGATTTGCAATAGAAATGAAACAGAAACTGGGAATGCTTGACAAAATGAAGACGCAGTTTGAGGTGAAATGTTTCGCTGTGGCAGAAGAAGACAAGTCGCAGGCCTACTACATCATACAAGCTGCACAGGAAAAAGAGGAACTCATCCGTAGGAAAAATCTACTGGATGCTGAAATCTACCTGCAAGGCAATGATTCGATGGAAAGCACCCTTATGATGTACAAAAACGGCAATGCGCAGTTTAACAATGCCCGGATGAGTGCAAAAAAACAGGAAACGGGGACAGAAGAGTCACAGGAGTCACAGAACATTGCTAAGATGATCAAGTATAGAAGCAGACAGATATGGGAGCTCCAGACCGAACTGGAGGACTTGAACTACAACTGTGAGAGTTTGCTGGAAAAAGAGAGGCACGTGGATAAAGAAATCGAGCTGAACCAGTCGCTCGTCTCAAAACGGGCAAAGGAATCCACGCTTCAGAAAGAGAAATGTGACAGAGTCACAAAGGAGTGCTCTCGATTAATCAAGGGCATCGGGAAACAAGCAGGAACGACAAAGCTGAAAGATCTCAGAAGCTTCACACAGACTGCTGCCAGCCGGTTAGTTGAGGTTGTGAAGCACAATCCTAAACTATATCAGTATGTGACAGATCATTTTTAAAAACTTATAGCACAGATACTACATGCAAATGGGAATTATTAAATTATGGAACATTTCTTCTTTTCTTCTTCATTTTTTAGTACCTATACATACATCAACACTTAAAGTAAAGGTGGCACTCAAAAATTATCTTTTATATGTAATTTTTTTATGTTACAAATATTTTTCCTGTTCAAAGAGTTTCCTTGATGGTTAATTACAATTCCAGGACTTTTTTATAAAAGATCAAAGAGTACACTTTTTTTCATTCCAGTGGCAATGCCATTAAAGATTGTTGTCCATTAATCATGTCAAAGAACAAGAAATAAAACAGCTCACATGAAAATGTAGTTGTCTGACTTAAAATAGGTTAAATTCTGGCCAAATTAAATGATGGACATAGAGATCTTAGAAAACCCCATGTAGTAGTTCCCGCAGTCATTTTTTAAAAAATAACCTTTGGACAGAATTCTCTGGGACCAGGTATGAAGGCTAGTGAGTGTGGGCCCTGGTACAACAAGGGGAATCAAGGCAAAGGAACAATGTCCAAAAAAGCTAAATCCTTAATTCAACCGGAAGCAGCAGGTCATATATGAAATGGCAAAGAAGATGCAACCAAACAGGCAAGAAGCAGGCAATGATGAAAAAACAAGAACAAACAAGTCATACACAAGAGGCAAAGAAGATAGCAGGATGGTTTGGGTAAACGTAGGCTATAATTAGCTGCTTGAACTGACACCCTATGGTCTGGGCTGTTTGGGTCCTGGCCAAAAGACAGACACATGTCCTGCAATAGGAAGGAGTGGGTTTGGAAGGAGTGCGGTGTCTGACCCAGGCACTGCAGATGTGTCCCGGCTGTGCCAGCGTTCTCCTCCAACGCCTTCAAGACACAAGAAAAAACATTGTTTCACCTACACTTCTAAACTACCTCAGTGGTGTGGACTGAGCCGCTTGTCCTCTTTTTCAAAAAGTATCAATTAATTTAATGGCCAACTTGTTGAGGTGTTGGCTACGTGGGTTCTTTCATTCCAGTAATAATTGTGGTTGCACTAACTGTTCTATCACAATGTCACACAGCATCAGTATTCTTCTGCTAAAGCTTCCTCGGGCTCACTGGTGGACCGCTCCTGCCTTCCAGGATCTTTAATGCCCAAACTCAGCGGAGGGAGAGCTCTGCGGTGCTCACCATCTGCAAAGATGCGGAACGTCTGTTTTAATTCTGCCTCCTCTTAATCTGCCTGTTCCTGTTTTCGCCAAAGTGGAAAAAGATTAAAAAAAAAAAAAAAAAACCCACCACAGAGAGAGAGAAATATTTGTGAACAGCATGGAGTGAAGGAAGGGGATAGTGGTGTGTGTGTGTTCTTGTTACTCACTGAACACCAAAATATGCTTTTTACAAGCAAAGTGAGGAGTGGAGTTTTTTGGGACGTGAGGGCATTTTGCTGAGTGTTTGTATTATAGATGCGCCATTTTTTCATCAAAGGCCGTCTGGGTGAGTGTCCACCGAAGCCATGGTGAAATGAGGAAGCAACACCTGACAAATCTGACCTTTTCATACTTCAGTTGCCAGGTTGAAATCTCAAGACGATACATGAAATGAAGATTTCCTGGTAGGAAGAAGAGTGAAGGTGATACTTGCATGCACAGTTTTGTATGTTCCATTCGTAACCTAACATTTGTTTGGAAGAAACCAACTCCAAGAGAGATCCATTTATTAAATACTGATATCATGTACACAGCTTCACGTGGAAGAGAGCAGCATAATGCCCTTGCACCTCGGCCGGCGCTGAACTGTTGTTACATCACCCTTGAATCATTCGCTTTGAAACCAAAAAGCGGTGAGGTAAATAGCAAATCTGTGAAACGCAAACTGAAAAGGTGGCTCGACCACCTTTGAGCTGTGATCTTATTCCTCTTCATTGAATTGTAACAAATTGAAAACATTTAAAACACAAATAGAAAATTGGTTTTTCAGGTTTGGTAAAGACAAATATGGACAAGATCAATCCCTCCTTTCCTCCACGCTGATTAATGATTAAATTCAGGCTCCTTCATGGTCCTTTGTGGCAGCAGTTCCAGGAAGAACCTTTTCAGTTCCAACATGGCTGCATCAGCACACAGAGATGTGGTTTGTGTTTGGTGTGAGGGACTTAACTGGCCAACACACGCTCCTGTCTTTGACCCCTCTGAGCGCCTTATGGATAAACTGGAAAAGATTTAGAGCCGGGATTTGTTGTCCAGCGTCGGTGCCTAACCTCATAAATGGCTCTTTCATATAAAATGGCACAGATTCCCAGAGAAACTTCCCCCCTCGTAATCTTGCAAAAGACATTTTGAGAAGAGGCAAAGCTGTTCATATTAAAATCCATGTATTTATCAACTCAGTTCCTGTTGGAATGATGGTCAGGCGTCGGAATGCCGTCGCCCACTGTTTCCATTTGATGAGCAGGTTGTTCCTTTTATGGCTGGAATCACAGGTAGGTAAAAAAGAAAACAGCCACTTAAAAGTGATCACAGGCAGTAAAAAATGTTAATAGATTAAAAAAAAAAGTGGTCATTATGTCTCTCTTGCCTTAGCATTTTTGCAAACAGGTTGTTTATTTGCTGCTTTGTTAAGCTACGCTGCAAACACACTGCCACCTGTACATTCACACAAAAGAGTTCTTCTAATCTCTCTTCTAAGATGCACCAAAAAGGAAGGAGTATTTTTCAAAACGATTGCATTTTATAGCAGGAACTCTGAAAGGGAACAGTAATGTGGATATTTTAGAAGAATTGATGTCAAAACCTTTAGGCCTCCCGTCGACGCCGCTGTCGTCGGCGTTGTCTCCAGCATCAGAACAGCGACAGTTACTGCATGCATGCACGCAAACAAAGCCCGGTTCTGTCTACAGGGGTCACATCTTTCAAACTGCTCCAGCCTATTTGCTGCAGTGACATTTAAATATCACGCGCATCAATTCAAAGTTTGAAAATTAGAAAAATAAGCCTCAAAAATAAGTCTCAACAGCCGTTCGGGAGAAAAAAAGCCCTCATGTGCTCGGTTCTTTTGTTATTTTTATCCTAGAATAGCCCCATGCTGCTCAGTGTCGACGTAAGTCTGACGCCGGGGAACGTAATGCAAGGAGAGTGGAAAAGAAGGCACGGAGACAAGTGGTGGCAGGGACGTAGCACTTCTTGGCGGTTCCTAAGGGGCAGCCAAGGCCACTGAGAGGCGAGATATGGCGCGACGCTCTGGGAACATGTGATTTCTGCTGTGCGTGAGAGTGGGATCAGAGAAGCCTTATTTCCACGTCAGTCTTTCCAGGTCAGTTTCTTGTTTTGTTTTTTGGGTTTTTTTTAAGGAGAGGACTGTCTCGGGGAACACAGAGAGCAGCCGAGCAGCACACCAGCAGCTGGGAGTGGTCAGCTTTGAAGAGGCGCTGGAGGGGCGTCAGTCCTCCTCTTCCACATAGGTGGAAGGAAACCAGCCCACCTGAGAAGCAGCAAAAGATGGCAACGTTCAGATCCTCACATATCATAGATTTGACACACTCCTCAGTCATAAGTTATAATAAGTTATAACAGCGTGCATTCTTTCACTATTTCCTAAATTATCAAATTTATTATTACTTTTTAGATGATCGTGGATTGTCATATCCCCTTTCCTGCAAATCATCTGTCCCACTCTAAACGCAACTGCTTCAATGAATTGTGACAAAGGAATCATACAAAATGGTCATGTCGGATCTGCAGACCTACCCTGCCGTCCACCTCGCCCTTCCACCAGCCATTGGGCAGCTTGGAGTAGACCCTGATGACGTCCCCCTGCAGCAGGGAGAGCTCCTGCGCGTCTCTAGAGAGAAAGTTGTAGCGTGCCATTGCAACACCCAACACTCGAGGAGAAAACACTGGAACAAAAGAGACGCTGCCGTCAACACCCGGAGCTCCTTCCTTCATTGGGTCACGAGGTCATGTGAGAAACTGTTTTCCAAAAATGCTGAAGAATGATTAGAGAACAGTTTGTCTTTCAGCAGCTAAAAGCAAAGTAAAAGGGTGACACTGGAAAATTTCCCAGCAAAATATCAGAAAGCAAAAAAATTCAATTCAAAACCAAAATGGTTTTGAATGCCTATTTGGGTGTGGCCCCCAGTGTGTTCATTTAGTAATGTTTTTTTTTTAACCCTAAATGCCTGATTCACCCCTGAAATCCCACTAAAGACAACAAATAAGCAACACCTTGCAAAGAAAGCGACACACTGCGATAGTTATTCGCACCGACCCGTCACGGCGCATGACTCATGGCTCACGTGACGCCGGAGCGATTAGCTTATCTGCTGGAACACAGGGGACGAAGCTGCAGAAGCATGCTGGACCAAAAGAAAACATCTGCGCATTATGCCAACACACGAGCGGGAGCCGATGTCTACGCGCATGCATATGTAGTCCACACAAAACTGATTGTCATGCCGTGTCCGTGTCATGTCAGCATAATGAGGGGGGAAAAAATCGTTGGCTGCCATTTCTGTACTGCAAAAAATGATGCCTTATATATACCGTAATTTCCGGACTATAGAGCGCACCTGATTATAAGCCTCACCCAGTACATTTTTAAAGAAAAAAATGTGCATTTTGTGCATACATAAGCCGCACCTGTCTATAAGCCGCATGTGCCCACATTGAAACATGAGGTATTTACAAAGAAAGACGGTACACAGAAAGAGTTTTCAAAGTTTTAAGAATATACCTTAGCTTTTCTTTCCAAACAGTGCCTGTGACGCGGCAGTAACACAGCAGGAATACGGTAGCACAGCACTAACAGGGCTGGTTAAAAAAAAACGGTAAAACTCACTGAAAGCCAGCTCGACTGCTTTTAACTTGAAAGCTGCGTCATATGCATTTCTTCTTAAATTTTCCACGATGAGGGTCTGTTCATGCTAATTTTATTCATGGACAAAGCGCGAAGTTACGTTAAACTTGCATCTTCCTCGACACATATATTCCACCTGTCTCACTCTTACCTTTTCTACTCGAGCGCCCCTGGCGGCCGTTAGAAAAATTACATAAATTGGCCGCATCACTGAATAAGCCGCAGGGTTGAAAGTTTGGGAAAAAAGTAGCGGCTTATAGTCCGGAATTTACGGTACTGTATTCTGCAATTTATAATAGCCTTTGGGTGCAGTTTATCAGATTTTTTTTCTTTTTCTCTTTACTATTTTTTTCAACTGTCAAAGTGACCATGTTTGGATATGAGATTTTTGGAGACAGGCATCACAAGATAGTGGAAAGGAGACATTTAGAAAAGAGAAGCTGGACCTGTACCTGACCAGAAAGGCGAAGAGGAGGGAGGAACAAAGCCACAGCCGCCAGGAGGAACTACAGAAAAACTGGGCAAGTTATGGGGGGCTTAGCCCATAGTGGGAGCAGAGAAGGAAGCAAAGAAGGTATGGGTTTGGCAGAAAAGAAGAAAGAGGATAGACAAAAGTTGGGAAAGTCAGGGAGACAGTAAGGATGTTTAAACGTTACACCCCAACAGACAAAAATATAAGGTCACGCCGCACAATAGCCTAGAAAAACAACTTTTGGAGCTACGAAACAGAGTATTCTGAGCAGCAGCAGTATGGTATCAAGTGGTTCTGGGCACAGCGAGGAGCTCTGACACGTTCTCTCCTTGCACTCGATATCCCATCAGAGACGGCGGACCAGAGAAAACCACTTCCTGTCATCACAATACCATGTGATCGTGTTCATGGCTTCTCCTCCCCCTGCAGCGATAAGTAAACGCCGGCCAACATTGGTCACCCACTGTGCACTAAAGGGCTGCTGACATCACTGCGGAAGCAAAATACCAACATAAAGTGACCCTGAATTACTATCAATGTAAACACCAGTGAATTTGATCAACTTTAGACATATTAGAATAGGGGAAAAAAGGCAGAATATTATGAGAATACAACTCAAAGTGTCTCATAGAATCCAACAGCTGCTACAATATACAGTACTCCTTAATAAACTTTGTTGTGATAAAGCAATAATAAAAGGGAAATCCTGCTAATAGTGCACACCAATCATCTCAAAGCAAGACACCAGCTCTTCTTGATTAGAGGACTTTGAACAACAGCTGATTTTTAGCCTGACATCTGTCTATCTGTTTACCAGAGTGTCGACGCCGTGCCCACACTCTGTCTGCCGACAGGGGCGGAAGATTTAAGACAATAATAATCCATCCCAAAATTCACTGAGACAGCAGCGGCTCTGTCAAGGCTTGCTTACAAAACACGCAGCGAATGTCAGCAAAGCACAAAGACACCTCTGGCAGAGATCCGCTTTGAAGCCAGAGGCTGCTGAAGCAGGCAGAGGGACGAGAATGTGGCAGAATTTTACATCGGTGCAGACACAAAAGGCTAACTTTGACTTTCTTCCGGGCTTCGTCGGCGTGCCTCTGCTGCGTCGTGAGCGTCTGCGCTTGCATGTACATCTTAACGCCACCAGAGTTTACCTCCAGCTGCTCTCGGCTCTTTTAAATCAGACCGTACTCGCAAACTTTTTGACTCTTGTGGAAACGGGCCTGGTCCCTCCCTTGGACTGGGGTGGTATTCCCCAGGAGTGTGTGAGCGGGCGGCTGTCACACAGTTTTCTCTACTGCCAGCCCAAGTGAAATGTCATGTCCTGTCAGGAAAATTGCGAAGGCATCCCAGAGCTGAGCGGTGTGCCGAGTGTGACGTTTGGTGCAGCAGGCTCCTGGTGCTTGCCTGGGGCATCAGACCCTAACTGGGGCCTCTGCCGAGCCCGGCAGGCTGCCGAGGCTCGTTGTCACTTACTTTCACTCAGCCTCTGTCACTTTTGTTTTCTGCCTGTGCCGCCATTACTGTTTCACAATGGTGTCTTTTTCTACCTTGAATTCACACCTTTTCTTTTGCATTTCAGCCTCTGTTTACTGTATATAACATATATAACAAATGGTTGTGTATATGTGAGCAGAAAAGCTCTTTCACTAGCTCTTAATTAGTGGAATCGTTGCAATTGCTACCAGGTTAGGCTTTAGTCCCTATTTTTCCACTCAGTTTTTTTTTTTTTCATCTTTTCTTATTTTAGATTCATTTCTTAAGTCTGTCTTCTCCCCATTGTCTACAGAAATTTTTTCTTTTCTTTTCCTTCAACCTCAGCTCTCCACGCAGTGAACTAGCATCTGTCTCCAAAGATAAACTGGTTGGGCTTTTTGAAGGCCAACACAAGGACACAATAATTAATGGACATTAAACAGTAAGAAGCTAAAATCAAAGTGGCAGTGTTTCTGTCTTACACCTGCAGGGAAAACCTGCAGGGAAACAGTAAAATAAAGACATGACTCATTTCCTATCATTGATAACTGAGACAATGTGATGCTGATGCTGAGAAGGGTTAGGAACTCACCACTGCTGGCTCTGCTAATGCTCCTGCTTCCATTGGACGGTTCCCTGTAGGGGACCTGCAGGGTGGTGTCCAGACTGCTGAAACCTTCCTTCAGAGAGTACTGCTTGTAGTATTCTACCAAGTCCTGTGTTAGGTAATCACATGAGGGCGGAACTCTCATTAGCCTGATATGAGATCCAGTTGGCTAAGGTATCACAAAAGCAGAATAAACGGAGACCTATAAATATTGTGCAGCCAAAGTTTCCGCTTGCACGCGTTGTTCTGTTGGAATACAGAATCACGTCAAGGTGTTTACAGTCAATGCTGCAGCAGGTGTAAAAATATCTCACCAGCACCGTTTTGAAGAGCCGGCTCTCTGCGATGTAAAAGCATCCATCCTTGGTCAGAATCTTGATGTGCTTCACTTTATCATTGAACCTGCAATAAAAAAAGGGAAGGGGGGGCGGGGTGGTGATATGCCTCAGTGATCGTGGGTGTTGCACGTTTCTTTCCAGGTGAGACATTGAACCGTTGCTAGGTTCTGTCAAAAATAAATACAGTAAACAACTAAAGCATCAGAGATTTATGTCGCTCATTTAAGGATTAGCCTGGTGATGCAAATATTTTGATTTATACTGTGTTATCCGCAAATGCATGTGAAAAGGCGCCTCTGTTTCGTTGTTGTTGTTAACCGTTTCAGGCATTGTCAGCACTGCATTCATTTCTTAAGCTAAACTGCTAAGAGTATTGAGGTAACTGGTTCTGTTTAGTTTAAAAAATCTGAACTAGAAAACAGGCGAAAACAGAAAACAAAACTTGGTTTCCAGTTTTGGTCTCACTGTGTTGTCTGTCCGCTTTTATTTGTACCCAAACTGGTGAAATGGACTTGCACTCACTCACTTACAATCACTCTCACTCGCTAATTAGAATACATTGAAACCCATTTTCGCTCCCAGATTCATCAATTAGTGGTGTGACTCCCTTTGATCTGCGCTAAATAAGGGTATAACCATGTATTTTGTGGTGGGAGGAGGGCACATTTGAAGGTCAGTAGAAAATGGGTGGAAAAAAAAAAGATAACATGGGTAAGCACACTTGACTGTCCTCGATAACAAACACTACAATCGATTTTAGAAAATGACTAAAAAAGACAACCACGCCAGGCAGAAGCACAGCTAAAGCTTAGGATTTTCTTGAAAAGTATTGAAGTGAAGTTTAACCTTTCAGGCACGAGTGAGGGTGTCCTGCCAATCTGGTGTTGAGCGCAGCCCTGAATATTGCATATGTCCCATATGGTGACGTGCAAGTGACACGGGGGGAAAAGGGGGGGACGATATCGTAAATCTCTCAGGGCAACGCGGAATGGCGAGGAAGGATTCAGTATGGTCACAGAACCACTGATCTATTCTGAATATATGGTGAGTAATACATTATTGATGTGCCTAACACACGCCCACAGACAGGCCCTCTTCTTCTCCAGCCTCCCACGGCTGCACGCACGCATGCCATCATGCGACACGTGCGCACCGATGACGACTTCAGACAGCTGCAGTTGAGTAGTAGCAGCCCTTTGCATAAAGCCCCGTTATCTCAAACCACTACCCCGATAATGATCGTAAGCAGTAAGACGGGAAAATATGACGGGCGCGTTCAACCGGTCCTCCACATCAAAGCTTCAAAGGAGGGACCCGTGTGAGGGCACCACAGCAAATGGGCTGGAATGGTTCCAGACGTTTCCTCAGAGTGACCCCTCGATCATTATGATCTCTCAGGTCACGAGAGCTTGACGGCTTCTTCTTTTTCTTTCCTTTTCTTATTTTACAAAAAAAGCAGCAATCTTTGATGTGCCTAAAGATATTCACTAGTCAAATGGACAATGGCGTTTCAAACGGGGGGGTCCTGGAGGCAGTGAACTCGCAGCCATTCACCAACATTTGAAATTTAAAAAAAAAAAAGAGTTTTTATCTGCAGTTAAACTGTTTTAAATGTACTTAAAATGACTGGCAGAGACAGACGGTGGATAAACCATCCCCCCATCCCGCTGCTTTGGATTCAGTAAAGCTGCATGAATTCAAACTGTAAAGTTTGGCTTTAGTGGAAAATTCTATCTGAAAAACATCCCAAAACGGTTAGCTTAGACATTCCTGTTTCATTATAACATGAGGTCAGTCCGGTGGGACAATGTGGGGACCATCGTCAAGGTTCACCTCCGGCTGGTGATCAGCGGATGCTCGACAACCTCTGACAGCAAGAACACCAGCCTCACAGGCTGTGGAGCGGATGGTGGTGACGAGGAGAATCTTATTCGGTTTTCAGGAGATCGGAAATGAAAATGTTTCAAAAGGTCAAACTCTGAAAGTGTATGTTCCTTGTTTTATTCAGTCTGCTTTAACTTATATTTAATTCGTGTCTGTATTCGAGGAGACGTCGCATTGGAAACAGACAGCGCCGTTGCGTTGTTTAATGCGTTTCAGTTGTGCTGTTCCTTCCTTTTTTTTCGCTCGTGCTTGGCGAGGACTCACGCCGTGTTTTTTCGGACGTGGATGGGACACAGCATGAGCCCCTTCTGCGCGCCTGGAGCTGTTTGTCTCCTCGCTGAATCATCAACGGGAGCTGTGACTCGGTCAGGATGACGCCATCCGCCGTAATAAGATGCTGTTCGATTGTCGCTCTTTGGCTGCGGTGGGTGGAACCCTGATAAAAACACAAACCCTCACTTACTTTATGCTGAGGGCGTATTCCGTGCACTCTCTGGTCCTGTGGCGAACCAGATAGGTGCTGTTGTTTCGTTCCAAAAGCTCCAACTCTGCCTGGGATCTCTCCATCGGTCCTGCAAACCTGGACAAGGCGAAACACTATTACATTGATTGATTGATTGATCCGTACTAGGGTAATAACACCAGTTTCGTTTTGGCCACTGGATGCTGCAGGTTTTGTTTTGGTTTTTTTTTAATTGTTCTAATCTTGTTTTCTTTGAAATGATTTTCCGTTGGTAAATACATGAATGAAGAGGCAATCCCCTCCCACTCTGGGAATATCACATTCATCTTTTTTTTTTGTTTGTTTGTTCCGTTTTACTCACCAGAGCTGGGAGGAGTAATCCACGGGTTTTGGAACCTAGAGTGAAAAAAAAAACACAGTGGTTATTTTGTTAGATGAAGAGGATCAAAAGAGGTACAACTAGCAAATTCTGGTGCTTTAAATGAACTCTTCCACGGTGGAAAGTTCCAAATTGTGATTTGCGATGCTCAGCCGAGGTGCTTTATTGATTGTGAAACGTGCACTTACACAAGGACAGGGTCTCACGGCGTCGCTTGGGAAGAAGCCGATCTTGCTCGTTGCCAGAATCTTACCCTGTGAAGGCAAATGGCTGTTAAATGCATCACAAGAATGTATGTCTGGCAGCAGCTAAACCTGCCTTCCCTTTCCTCTTCCTCGCACACACTCACTGCACTAAATCGTCTACAATTAGCACACAACAAGCAGTCCCTCTGATTTTCAGCCCAAGTTAATTGTAATTCAGAATCTGCCAGCACTGAGATTTTTACAGCACTGCAACAAGAGCCTCGTTTAACGCTAAATATTGGATCTTATTCCGGTCTTTAAAGGCCTAAGCAGCTTCCAGGCTCGTATGAGTTACAACTGCCGTTAAGCTAACTGGCCTTGAGGAAACACAAGTGTCATATGCACACCGGTATTTCCATCATCCGGCAGCGCAGGCGCATTTCTGTCTGACTCCGAGCGAGGGAAGAAGTGTGGAAACAAACGAGGTTATATCTACAATCTTTCCCCATTCGGCATTTATAACCTCGAATCTCCCTCGGGTACGCTACCCCGTTGCCGGTTTATATCCCTTTGAATTGAATTCATGACAATGTGAAGTTCCGGTTGGAAGTCTGGCGTCCACGGAGTCGATCTGAGAAGACGGAGAGCGTGGGAGCTCTCCGGCCGGGTCCCCCGAACCCCGTTTATGCTTCCCTCCTTACTCCTCTTTATTAGAGTATGAAATGCTTTTTTGGGAGCGTGCAACCTCCGGCACTAACCAGATTGGAAAGCAAATCTTTAGCCATCTCTGTGATTCATTCTGTGTAATAACATTTCATCAAAGGTTTTTTGAGAGCCACTTTCTATTTGTTATGCCTTCAATAAGCGTATGATAAAGATTAAACTTATTACTCTGGTGGCATAAACAGGCAGCAGCCAAAGGATCAAATGAAATTATGGTGATTGATTGTATTGTTCTGCCTGTGGGATGGTGGATAATTGCCTCCTGGGTAACAGGGGATATGAATTCTCAGTACTCTGTAATTTCATCCTCTGGCATCACTGGGGACAGCGAAGATTAAAAGCACCCCGTGGAATTACATTGCAAAAAAACCACATTTTTTAGTAATTTTTTTTTTTTTGTCCATAATGTGGAGACATGGTCCAAAAAGTTCAGATTCTTTACTTTTTGAATTTTCTTTGAATGGCAGTGCCACCGAGTGTTGCGGTTTAAAGAAAAACACAATTGCATTTGCCGCTAGAGATTTTGCTTTGAAATCCACTTCATTATAATGAAGTTTTACAATGAAATCCAGGAAGTAGCTGCTTCCAAGCAAATGGCAAAACTTTTTCCCTCATACCAAAAACATACTTTTATACTGTAGAAATGAAAAAGCAATGACTTTTTATCTGTTACAGTAATAAAACCGAAAAGGTTTCATTTTAATCCCAATCTAAATTTGGATGATGCCCTATGGACAATCTACTGTTTTATCTTATTTTATTCAATAAGAGAGACACGTTTAATATGTTCCCAAAACCCATAGTTTCCCCCAAAAAAACCTAGAAAACCAAGAATATTTTTTGTGCACAGAAGACACTTCAACCCTGTCACTATCAAAGTTCTAATTTTTAACAACCCCCCCCCTCCCAAAACTATAATTAAAAAGAAAAAAAAAAGATAATCAACTAAAACTTTGTTGTGTATTAAAAAATAAATAAATAAATAAATAAACTAAAACAAACTGAAATTGTTGGTTAAAAACCTCCCTATTTCAGTCTTTATCTATTTTGGATAAGTATAAGTAAATATGAGTTTTTAAAAAACAACTAATTAAAAACTAGTAAACACAACCAAAATGCTAATTAAAACTAAATTAATTACAGAAAAATAGGGAAAACTAAATAAAATGACCCGAAATCCGAAATTATGCTACCTTCACAGCTTCATCATTTACGTGAGACCTGCACTTTGCCTTCTCATGTGCGCTGAGGTATAAAAATTAATAACGCCAACAACACAGGAACATTACAAGAGTCTTGTTAGCTCTGCTTATCGCCGAGCACAAGACCTTTATTAACACCAATGTAAATTATCATTCCCTTCATTTAATTAGCAGGCGCGGTTACCGTGGCAGCAAACAGCGAGGTGCCGCCGGGTCTGGTGGTCTGACATTCTGCAAGCGGTTAGGTCGGCTGGCGAGACGTCTCCAGGCACTAATGCCCTCGACCTCCACCTTGTGCTTTGTGACAACAGGAGGAAACAGCGAGTGCAGGAAATCAGACTGACGGCCAACTCGCGGCGATGCCGAAGGCCCCCGTCTGATTGGAGCGGCGGCGGGACGACAATCAGGCGTTCCTGCTAGCGGAAAGCTGTGCAAATAACAACTAGGTGTGGTGGGGGAGGGGGGGTCAGTGCCAGATGCAGGGCCAGGTCAAGCGCCGTCAGACGCCGTCTGAGGCTCTGAGACGCTTGTTGACACGTGCGTCTCGGTGAGGTCGAGCACCGCCATTAAAACACGCTGCCGAGTTCAAAGTATCGGCTGTTTCATTGTCTCTGCGCGGCACTCCATTAATCAGCTGACGCCACTAACACGTTAGATCACCAGACGTCGGCGGTGATTCAATCTTAGGGGTGAAAGAGCAGGCAGACGACTGCCGCAAATAAAAGACACCAAACACTCGCTCCTTCTTAACTCTTAATGGGTCAACGGTAACTTCCTAGCAAGGCGGTCAGGACTAGGCGATGATCGATGATTTTTGCAATATTCGCCACGGCCGCTATATGAACGTGACACTTTTAAGTGCCTTTCTGCCCAATCAGCAGCACGAACACACAGCAGCGATTCGAAATGAGGATGCTGCGGATACAGCACACACACACACACACCCAGCCAAGACACACCCGCCCACCATCACCACCAACCCCTCCGGAGCTGGGACGTGGGTTTGTTTTTCTTGTTTTTTTTCCCACCATCGGGCCCACAGATGTCGTGATAAAACGCCGAGGATGACGAGTGACACGCACCTGCCACCAGGAGCTGTGCAGGTCGGCGAGCAGCAGTTCGATGACGTCGCCCTCGTGAATGCTGAGCGGGGGCCCGCAGCGGGGGGAGGGGGTGCCGCTGTAGGCCCTGATCACCACCAGCCTTGGTAGACCTGGGAAAGGCGGAACACACACGTTGGTGTGAGCAAGCTGCTTGAAAAATGCCTGTTGTTGTTGGTCATTTGTAGGCGCATCCATCGTCATGAGAGTTTGAAATAAAAGCACAATAATGTGTTTGATCTTTTCTTTAAGGACACCGATTATGTCGGTTCCTGCAGGGGCTCAAGGTTTTCCAGGAGAGTGGCCGCCCCACCTGGAAAAAAAAGCAATCAAGAGAGATCCCATGCAGCTATTCAAGGCCGTCCTCAGCTCCGAGATGAAACGCACAGATGCGCCACGCATGCCAACCAGTTTTGAAACTTAAAGGCAGAGCGGAGCAAACGGAAGCCTGTCGATCGACGTTCCATAATGAAGATCAACAAAAAACACGAGCCGCTCAAACCAAAACTGCTGGAAAACGACGAAGAAACGTCCCGGTCGGTCACCAATCGTGTGCGTTTTGACCCTTGCGCAGCTGAAAAAATTCCTCCCTCTGGGTTTCGTAGCACCGCTGCCCCCCCCCCCCCCCAGCGCTCAGCTGAGACCAACACTAAACACCCCTGACAGCTTCAGAGACAAAGACACTCACTCACACACACACACACACACACACACACACACCCAACGCCTGGGGAAACTATTAGCTGACGGTGACCCCAGGTGAATGAAATATCTCACATTCCTGTTTCTAATAAGAACAATAAGCGCGGGGTGTCTTTCTCATAAAGCCCCTTATGGAAATTGATTCATCACAGAGTCGCTGCTCGGCGGCTGACGCCGAGGCGCCGCTGAAGGCGCTTCCCTGCCAGAGTTTCTCGCACCGCCTCGTAATGATGCCACCCACTCCGATGCATCCGAGTGCAGCCTCAGGTTTGGGGACCACAGCAGGTGGGAAGGGAAAGATCTCATTTTTTTTGGTGCTTTGGTGAAAGATTCCACTGTTTCATTATTCATCGCTTTTTCTCACTCACGTATGTTTGTCGAAAGGAAAGATCTCTGCTTTTGAACCGTCCCGGGGTTTGGCGTTAGAGCGTTTCAGGATGGTGGAGAGAGGGGAAGAAAGGTGATGTTTGGAGATTAGAGGCTCACTGAGTGGCTGGGGTGTAATCTGTCCACCCTGGCTCTCAATCCGCTGCAGAACTGAGGCGACAGCGGCTTTAAAAGCTAGAAGGGAAAACCTCCGGTAGAACCGGCCGACTTACACTCACCTGGGTCTGGGAGCGGGGGCATGGACGGCGGCGGCAGCGGCAGCGGCAGCGGCAGCGGTGGGGTACTTTCCTGTGGACAGGGAGAGGAAAAACGAGTCGAGACAAGTGAAAAGGGGGAAAGGAAGAATGGTGGTGCAAAAGATTGATGAGCGGCGGGGTTTTTTTTCCCTGCAGGACCCTTCTGACCTGAAGAAGGCTTCACATTTTGAAAGAAACTGCCCGTAGGCCTTCGGTCTGGTTTGAAAATGGCAAACCTGACGGAACACTGGAACGACTGCTTTCACGTTTGAAGGGTAAAGATTTGAGAGAAACCCTACCAGGAGCATGCACAACGGCCCGCCGGAGGAATTTCACCATGACAGTTGTGATCATTTTGATGCAACCTCGTTATTTTAGTTTTAACATAAATAAAAGCAGTTTTGGTTTGCTTCGACTTCTGTTTCGGAACCTGCGGTGACGTGTGAATTGCCTTCTGCAGGATTAAGTCCACCCCACTTTCACCTCTAATCTCTCTCATTTACATCCACCTGTTCCTCTGCTACTTTTTGATCAATGTTCAATAAATCACTTCTTAGCTCCAGATACACACTCACACTCTATGTGAACCGCCTGATCATGTTAAGACTTAGAATGCCCATTCCCACAGGTGTGCGCAGCGATATCTGGACATGCGAGGCTGAGCAGAAGCAGAAAACATAACCTCCAGTACCATCCGGGTGTCCATTGAAAGTTGTGGCAACAATAATCTCATATTTAACTTGTAGATGTCGCCACCAAAGCAGGCCCACACACAAACACTGCCATCTAGTGGTAACGAGTCGCAAGAGCCCCCATGCAGGGAAAGGTGTCAATATTTATTATAAACATCAGCAGAGACACTGGTTTGTCTCTCTAAAAACAATTTAAAAATCTCTGTTTTTTAGGGGAATCCTGTATTTTGATGTGGTGTTTGATGTGGGTTGGTAAAACACAATCCAGCCATTAGTCGGGGAAATTGTGGTCCTACAATTAAGATTCTATTTACTAAATCAGCTTCTCAACGCTGACGTGCTCTGTGACCTCAGCCACGTTACGCTTCAGTAACCGTGCCGACTTTGTGTGTCTGAGGTGCAAAAAAAAAAAAAAAAAAAAAAGTCCAGGTCTTACCTTAAGCCTCGACTTGGCAGAATCGGCAGCGGGAAGCGGAGCGGACGCTGTGAGAGGAATACAATAACAGAGCGTGGTGACTTCCTGACACGCAGCCCTCAGGTGTCAACCTTGGGCCGCCTGGCATCGCACCTCAGAATGCTTCACGGCCAAAGAGCTTCTGCTCAGCGCGCTTGACAAAGACCTAAGCCACTTTTTAGCTGTGGGTGTGTTAAAAGAGGGTAAGTCCAGCCATGAGCTCCAGCCTGACAAGAGGAAGCCAGGAACTGACTAACTAACTACACAGATGAGTACTGACGTTTTCTCCATAATTAGCTTGTATTTCTACCTGAGGCTTGAGCTTGTGGATTTCAGCATCTATCTCAGATGTGTTCTAAATACCGTCCGCGGTTCGAACCCTGACGTGCACCCATCTTACCAGTTCTCCCACAGACTCCCAGTTGACCCAGACATTCCTTATGAGTCTCCAGCCCGCATTTTAGGCACAGATATCCCTGGTTAAAGATGCCCCTGGATACAATAAAACCACAGGACACATCTGATTTTGGAGTAGCCTCCTCCAGAGAAACAGCCCAGCGGTTTCAATTTTCAGGTGTCTGCTGCACTCTCGGCGCTCAAAAACAAACAAAAAAAACCATCCGCCCTGAACGCTCTATTTAAAATAAGGATGGAAACAGTTTTAAAAAATGGAGCAGACAATGTGAATATCACCTGAGCAAAAGGTGACAAAAGCTACAGGAAGTGGTCTTCTCAAAGGTGTGCATCTTGAACTGGTGGCAGTTGTGGTTGGCTTTCTCCGGCCGTATATCCGATCTAGGACCCAAACAGTTGAAAGAGAACAGCGTGACGTGAGCGTTGCTGCTGGGTGGTTCGTGGTCTGAATCAAGGAAATTACAAAAGTAGTGGTTTTAATACATAGCTCCAAGAAACCCCTGAAGGTAACGTGGGTGTTTCCAAGGAGACCGCAGATGGAGAACTGGCTGAGTCAACACCTCACACACCTAATTGTGCTCATTAAAACTATTCCTGACATTTTTTTAGTGGTCAAAATGTTTCCAGTCGATGTGTTAAACTCGGTTTCCTTTCATTCTTTCAGACGGAACGCAATTTCAAACCACGCGTGTGTGAATGGAGAGGACTCGAATCAGTCCAATTTTGAGATGAGAGGGGGCACAAAAACATCCTAAATAGCCTTTCTAGACCCTTAAAATGATACAAAACACATTTTACTGAATGCGCACACATCAACGCCCATCGCTTGTATTTCCTTTTTGTAAACAGACCCTTTCTGGTGCCTTTGCCCAATGTGCACGCATAGTGTGTGTCTCTGCTCCTCACGATCATCATCGTGTGTGTGCACGCTGGCAACTTCGGGTCACGTTGTGGACTCTGGAACACCAGAGCTGTGATGCAGTTTAATGAACGTGCTTTTATCGATAAGCCATAATAAACTATGCATATCATTTAGTACACAACTACTTCGACTGCTACAAACATAGTTGTCTCCTTGTCTTTTTTTGTCCTTATTTGCAGTCGTCTGTACTTGCTGAGGTGCGGCAGGACCAGACAGCCAATCAGAATTCAGCCGGAATGTCACTGGCAAACCAGCGACAGAAGGTGGTCACGCTCCTCCTTCACAGAGAAACACAAACTATGCAGCTCCAGAAAGTCCTTAACTGCAGGACTCTGTGTGTGTGTGTATGTGTGTGTCTGTGTTGTGTGTGCGTTATCGTTCCCTTCCTGGCAGTGTGTGCTTGATTACAGCTAAGGCCTGATCAAACAGTACAGATGAAAGAGTCAACACCTCTCTTGGCCTTGGAATAACATGTATTCATGTCATTTCGACGAAACCCCCCCCTGTATACAGACATACATATAGACACACAGATAAAGAAATAAACACACACACACACACACTGGGCTATGCAAACATTACCGATCTGTTGCAAATGTACTTGGTCCATGGCTCCGTGCACTTACATGGCGCATTTCAAATCGGTGCCAGCCACTTCTTCTTCATGCTCTCTGGTTTTAAAGAAGAGCTCGAATCCCGTGTGACCCTGATGGTGGGTCAGGTAGAATCCACAACACCAGCTGCAAAGGTTGGAGAAGGAACGTACAGAATGAACACGTATGCCTCGCAAAAACACAATGACGCCATAAAAGAAAAAACACGTTTTAAACTACAGCCGAAAGAGGACGAATGCTGGAGCGGCTCGGCCAGCGAGGAGCATCCCTGAACTTCCTGGAGGACAGGGACAATGAAGCCTGCTGATTGGTGGAGCAGAAAAGCAGCAGACACAACGCTAGCTTCCCATTAGAACCAATAAGCGTGTGTGTACATTGTTCAAGGTTGAATCGTTTGATACGTTTAGATACTTCAATCTAAATTTCCTTATATTTAGGTGATGCTTTTTTTCCTTCTTCCTTACTTGATAATATCTCATCATCCGTTTGACCATTTGAACCTGTTCCAGTAGATTTAGGGCTTCCTGGACGAGCCAGTGAAACGTCCTGAGTGTTTTCAGACCTCGTTAGTGTTAACTCATTAACGAGCGTGTAGGTGCTCGGTGACACCACGTTCACCAGCCTCGGAGCACTGCACACATTCATCCAGCGGTATTAGCATCTCTATCCTGTGGTGTGTGTGTGGGTGTGTGTATGAGAGAGAGGGGAATGTATGTTAAATGTGTGTAGAGTGGGAAGGACTTGTCTTTCTTATTCGTGAATAAATCTTCGTATAAATGAATCTTTCCTCGCTGCCGGTGTGTTTGGTCTCGTCCTCGGCTCAAACTGTTTTACCTGCGGTCTGTTTTCAAGCACTGGCGAGTAATTACTGCAGTGGTGGTGTTATAAGAGGTCAGTAACCTCCTGCTCATGTTGAATAACGGCGCTGTGGTGTGATACCAGCCTGTTCTGCACTGTTGCTTTCCTTTTTTTTTTCCCCTCAAATGAATTGTTTTATCAAATAGCAGCAGATACTCCAGTTTCTGGGAGCCCATTTACAGCACCTGACCAAAAAACAAGATCCAATCCAACGCTCAGGTATAATTGAGTCACTAAATTAACAGATTTGGATACTTTGTTTTGTCGAGTTGTCGAGTTATCAAGTCAAAATACTGAGATAATCGGACAAACACCTTAAGTCCTCGACTCAAAACAGCAACTCTGGATCAGGCCCAGGTTGGACACACAGGTATGGGGTCAGAATTAGGGTCAGAGACAACGAGACCCAGGTGGAAAACAAAGATGACACCAGACAGAAAGTGGCGAGGACCCGAACAGGAACCTGGACAAAACAGAGCCCTGACCTTAAGTGGTTCTGACCCCCGAACTCATTATATCGCATTAGTAATCGTTATTGTAACGATAGTGAGTGATAGTGATACACAGCATGTTTGACCTTGTTATTTTGACTTGACAACTTCAAAATCTGGAATTGATAATGCTGGTTTTTTGTATTTTATTTTGGTGCTTTGACTAAGTAATTTAACATTTTGAAGTACCAGATCTTGCTTTTTTCCCCATCAGGAGCAGAAATGGGTTTTCATGACAATGGATTCCTTTCTTTTTTTGTCTTATAAAGTGAAACATTTTAGCGTTGGAAGGTTAGTGCAATCAGCACCAATATTTATGGAAGCTGTGTGTTTCAGGAATTTTTCTTCTGATTTATAATCAGCAACATGCTTTCACACTAAAGACAAAACAGCTAAATTTCAAACGCTGGCCACTTATTACTCCACATTTACTGCTCTCAGTGGCCAGAAAAGTTACTGCTACACGTACCAAACTCAGACATACACACACACACACACACACACCCTCCTGTGAGCTGTCAGCACCACATTAGCAAACAAACAGTGGTGAGAAAACAGCATCTGCAACAAACATGAAGGAGAAGTCCCGTCCCTTCCTGCCCCATCCGGCCCGCAAACCCTCGAGTGTCACAGGGTCACATGAGGTGAATGTTTTTAAATCCCAAAGTTTTCCCAGTAAAATACATGAAGTATTACGGAACTAGACAGAAATTTCATTTGCACAAAACGCTGCACCACGTGTGAGGCGGGTGCAGAGAAGAAGATTCCGATGTGAACGCGTTTGGCAGCCAGCTGACCTTTTTGACCTCTCTGTCAGAGGTGGGGTTGTTGGTGACTTTGAAGAAATGGAGATCCAGAATGTCCTTCATCTCGTAGTTGTCTCCTCTTCGCTTGCAGACAATCACAGCCACGTCAAATAAGAAGATGTGCCTGTAGTGGAGGAAAACAGAAAACACGGGGGTCATTTGGGCGAGGGTGACAGGCCAGTCTTCCTCCGCATTCACAACCAGCTTCATTTAGAGCGGACCTAAACGAAAGTTACGAAAAAAGCAGCTTCGGTGGATTGGTTCTGTGTCCAATTGATTCTCCGTATCCATAAATGCAGGTTGAAAAGCCAAGGCTCTCCTTTAACGGAGCAGCTAACACCACCTGTCTTGCCTCCGCTTGTCCACACTGGAGACCATGCGCACTTCGCTGTCGCCTTTCGGCCGGCCGTAGGCCATCAGAGGCTGATTCTGTAAAACAAGAGAGGACGCGTGATGATTTTTAAGACTAACAAGACTGAAGATCAGCATTGTCTTCCCTCATTGTGTATTTGGCCTCTGTAAAGCCCTTATTCAAAGCTGGTAAACTCCTAAAATTCCATGTCCTCTTTTTTTTTCTAAATAAAGGGCAACCCAGCCGCGAGATAAACTCTGCTGTGGTTCATCTCCGGGTTAGACCCACACACATATATGAAGCGAGACAGCCCGAGCCACGACACCCGCTGGTTTATGCTCTGGCCGCCATTTTAAAACGCGGGCCTGTGGATTTCACACTGAAATGGATATTCCACTTGGAATATCCTTGCTGCTTTCGTTTTTGTGTGTGTTGTCAAGGCCTGAGCGGCTCCCGTATACAGTCGACGGCTCCGTTTGTGCATTGGAAAGAAAAATAAAAAACTACCCACAGGACACTGCTGCTTCCGAAGCAGCTTTCAAGGACGTAACAAGCTGGTGCGCCTGCGCTCAAACCAGGTCTCTGAGCTGTGCTCTGTCCGACTCCTGGCGGCAATCAAAGGAAGAACCCTGACCAGCTTCAGCCAATTAAAGACAAGAAGGAGGATCCAGGCGCTTATTTGCACTCTCCTGGAGTTAGCACTAACGGTTAGCGATGGCTGCAGGAAAAAAAAATAGAGCTTTGGTTTACCAGGTTTTCAATCGACCTCTGGTACTGGTCGATCTCCCTCAGAGTCTCATTATCTCTCTTTACTTCATTGACGAACTGAGCCAGGTCCTAGAAAACACACACACACACACACACATCACTGATCATTGGTTGATCCAGACCAGCACACCGTTCGGTTTTGTAAGGAATCACGCTCACTTTCATGGCATCGAGAGCAACCTTCAAGTTGCTCTTGTCAGTGGCGTCGTGAGTGTGTTTGACCAGCTCCTGTTACAAAACAACAAAAGAGAAATCAACATGCACTCCGACCGCCAAAAAAACCATCACAGAACCAACCCACCAGGGTTCACAAAAAACAGCTGGGAAGGCCTTCAACCAAGTTTTCTCTTTGCGATTTTGCTGATTTTAGAAACATTTACAGAGGTTTTTGGAAGTCTCCAGTTGTGTTAATGAACATTATAAAAGGGTTTGAGTCAGTTACCAGTCAGTGCAAAATGAATTTCATTTAAAGCAAGATCTCCCCATTTACCATGACGACTTTTACCCTCCGCCACGATTTAAATCAGCTTTCTTCTCATTGTCTTCATCCGCCCCGGCGGTTATATTCTGACCTTTGATCCACACTATCCAAGGAAGCCAATGTCACACATTTAACAGTAGGCTGAACTGCAAGGCTGGGTTTTTACAAAAAAACATGTTTTAACTTTAAATTCCTGCTCATGTTTAAAGCATGAAGTCAGGCCATGTTAATTAGTTTGCAATCAGGAAAAAAAAATGTGTAAAACCATTAAAATGTGTAAAACGCCTTGAAACTGATTGAAAATATATTAATTAATTTACCCTTTTTGAGAGGTTTAAGATAAAAATAGCTTGTGAATACCTGAGTGATAAAATTAAATTTTAAAGCCCGCTGAGCCGTAAAGGCAAACTTTTGGTAAATGTCGCCCCCCAGTGTCAACATTGGGTACTGGCATTAGCAGTCACAAGACGCAAACTTCTGTGACAAAATTATAAAACAATAAATTATATGTCTGCACCTGCAAAATTTGATCCGTGCCCATGTTTAATTAAATACTACTCAAGTGTTGCCAAACCTGAAGTAGCAGATGATACTTGAGGACCCTCTGCATAGGTACAACGAGCAGATCCCTCAATGTAAATTTCCCATTGTTGGCTCTCTTTGAGCATTCCTGCAAAAAAATAAAAAAATAAATAAAACATGGGTCACCAAAACAGCAATGGGAAAAGGGCAATTGTGCGTGCGGTGGCTTGTGGCTGCTCCACCTCCAGCTTCAGACGAACGTCCTCCTTTTCTTTGCAGATGTGGTCCAAAAAACGAATGGCCACTTCCACTTGACTGCAGTAAATCCCATAAATGAGCAGCCTGCAGTTAAGAGCGAAAGACACAGGCTAGAACAACAAACACACACAAACACACACACACAAGCACAAAGGACCTTTTTTGATTACCTTTCTTTATAGCTAATAAAAATCTGGTGGAGGTTTGAGGCGTTTTTATTCACGATGGAGTCCTGAAGGTCCACCAACAGGCTCTTGTGAACTTTTACCAGGTCCTGCATCAGAGAATCAAAACGCCCGGGTGTGAACGCAACTACTCATCACTCCTTTATCTTTGGTGGGGAGAGGGGGGGGGGGTTCATCACAGAGAAAAACCAACCGGAATGTTGATGAAGACTCGATCGATTTCAGCAGCAGAGATGAATTTCTTCAGAGGATTCAAGAAATACTGAAGAACAAGAGAGAAACATCAGAAAACATCAGAAAGCGATTTTACGCTCGGACGGAGGCCGGCAGCCGTCGCTGCCCAAGCCGATGGGCAGATGGTGAGAGGGCCAGCACTTAGGGGAAAAGAATGAGCGTTGTTTTGGTTGTTTAAGGATCACACTGTTCTTTTAATTCAAAGAAGCAAGTCAGAAATAAAAATACTGTGGTCCATAGAATGGAACATGCATTCCAGCACCTTCTCAATGGACTCCAGGGTCCCGGTGTATTTCTCCTCTGTCTGTTTGATCTCTGAGAGACAGCAGCTGCGAACATCCACCTCGGCCTGCGCCTGGAAACACACGCGTCTTTGTGAGGAGACCCTTGTCTGAAGTTTGACGCGTTGCCCCGCACGTTCACGTCGTGAGCGGGATGAAAATCTCCATGATCAGTTTGAGAGGAAACGGCTCCAATTACGACGTCTGCGTAGATTCTCCGGGTCATATTTATCCAAAGTTAGATCTCTGCAGAGAGTTTCTGGAGAGAAGCTTAAACGTCTTCAAGGAAACCTTAACAAGCCCAGTTGCACGCAGAGATCAAACTTTGGCTCCAATTACCGTCACACTCGTCACCCAAAACATCCCATGAAGTGTGTGTGTGTGTGTGTATGTGTGTGTTCCTGTGTGTGATTCATACCAGCACCAGGGGAGGTGGCTGCTCAGCTCTCATCAGGTCTTCATATATCTTTCCACCCGTGCAGTCGTCTTCCAGTCCGTAGACAGCTGCGTACAAGTCCTCCGCATCTTCAGGCGCGTTCTCGCTGTCAGTAACGGACGAGAACACACCGCCAGGTTTTCAGCAGATGCATCTTGTATCACGACAAGGACAGGAAACTTTGTAGCATTCACCGTTCCTTTTCCCAAAGTTGTACAGATTAATGATCGGAGAGGAGTTCGAAGAGCTTCTTAATTATATTTAAAAAAAGTTCCAAACAGGTTGCATTGTTGTGCGAACTCTAAACGAGCTAAAAATATTCTCAACACTGCATCGGCTTCATCCCTTTGACGTGGCATTTTACATCATCTTCATCCTTCCGTCAAGGCGTCGGTGGCGCCCAGCTGCGGACGTGATGCGGGTGGCACTGCAGCCCTCAGCAGAAACGTGCAAAATTACTCATCCGCCGCCTCCGACATTAACAGATAAGCTAAACCAGCAAAGAAAGAATACTCCGTGGGCGTCTGGACCCCTGGAGAGCAGGGACGGTGATCTGCAGCCCTGAAAAAAACCGATCACGGTGGGTGGCGGTGACGGGCCCAGAGAGGAGCCCTCATACATACTCAATCAAGTCCTCCAGGTGGTTGTAAATGTCCCTCGTCTTTCAGACTCTCCTCGGTCGGGAACGGTCTGGGAAGGACAGCACAGCAGCGGGTTGAAAAAAAGAAACCACAATCAACTGTGTGTGCGGAGGAGGAGGATGTGTGTGTGTGTGTGTGTGTGTGTGTTTCATTTCTGGTAAAAACCGCTGGAGTTGAGCAGTTTAGATGTTACTGTGTTGGGGGTCGAGGAAGTGGGTGAGAGGATGACTGGGTGGGGGGATGCATCTACAGATATTTTGAACTTTAGGCAACCTACTTGAATCCTCCTTGCTGCGCAATTACTGTGTAGGACAGCCTGGATAGAGTGTCCATAACCTGGTGTGTGGAGGGGAGAAGATGTGTTAATCGATGAGTCTGAAACCTTCTTTCCATGAGTAAGGTGCATACAGTCAGTAGCAATGATTAGATCCATCAAAAGACGAGTCAAGCAGTGACTCCGGTCCTGAGCGTCAGAGCAGCGAGACACACGCAGGCATTAGACGCCATTCTGAAAGCAACTGGAGTGGGGAAATCCTGGACTGATTTGTGTCTGTAGACCCTTACTGATCTGCCCATCTGGTGAAAATATGAGCCCCTGGGGTTTCCTCTCGGTTTTTATTCTTGTCCCCAAAAGCCTGAAATTCTCCAGGAGCCCAGTCACACCCGGACACGCATCCGCCTCCGGCGTGACTGGATCGGTGTGGAAGACGGACGGCTGATCCAAAGATTCAAGATTCAAAGATTACCGACAGCATCGCCGCTGCAGCTTCCGTTCCAGACGTCTGCGCCTACCAGATCTGAGCGTCCCCGTTACCAACGGCAACGTCGGTGCTGAAAGGACCGTCTGTCTGCAGCAGAGCGTCTTCCTGTGGGGGGGGGGGGGGGTTTGAGGTTGCTGTTTAAGCTGCAGTCAGGTGTGAACTGGCTTGACGCACAGTCCTGTCAGCATCCTGACGGCGGCCAGGCTTTCACACCTCATACACACCAAACGCTAAAGCCCATAGCCCATGCGTGCACTGCGCTTAGCCGTGTTATTGCAAAACTGCCCCTGTCCCTCAAAGGGGTAAGAACCTACGCTGGCAAAGGATGACCAAACTGCATTTACCAAGATTAGAAATGTGGTAATTACATTTGAAAAAACTTCTATATATCTTTTACAGTTCACTTATGGATCTAACAAAAAGGCTCCGTTGCTGTTTGCTAGCCAAGATTAGAAATGTGGTAATAACATTTGAAAAAACTTCTATATATCTTTTACAGTTCACTTATGGATCTAACAAAAAGGCTCCGTTGCTGTTTGCTAGCAGAAACTCAGCGGAGGAATGTAGGTTAGAGGGCGCTCAGGATCCGGGGGACTAACGCTCCGTCTCCAGGCCAGACTTGGCCCAGCGCGGCCCCGGTGGATTAGAGATTGGGGACCTTTAGGATGTTTTCTGGAAAAAAAGGGAGAGATTTGTTGTTCCTCTGTACAACCACTCTTGGACGTGCTTCAAGCTAATCGCTCCCACCAACACACACAACAGCACGCGCGCGCGCGCGGCCGTTGCGTCTGACTTAAAACTAATTCTATGGGAGAAGTAAAGGCGCAGCGCAATTCTGCTGACAGCAAACTTGTTTGTTTCACGGACTAACTTTAAAGACGACTGAGATTACACGGCCCATCTTGGATGAACTTTGGGATTACCGTCAAACAGATTAACTGGAAGCGTCTTTAGAACGCCACACACTGAAGGGAAGAAAAAAAAGAGCTGGTGTGGGCAAATGGATGCGAATCCCAGAAGGCTATCCTCCATGTTTGGGGGGCCTGGTCCTCCATTTATATTTGGTCTCATTATCAAGGAGCTATGGTCTTTAATTATTTTTTTTTTCCAGCTCCTATTGAATGTAAATGAGCACACTGGAAATGTAACAGTTCTAAGCCCAGAAATCTTGAACATTTAAAAAAAAGGGCATTACTGATTATAAAAGCATTAGCACACAAATATAAAAGTTTAATTGAGTTGATCTCTCCACAGTTTACTGCAACACGTTGCCTTTCTTGAGCCCATGAGGCTAAATTTTGTATGAAATACATATGAAATGTGCTTTTCCAATAAATCTTGTTGTATTCGGTTTGTATTGATTCAGTTCTATTCAAGCCAAACATGTTTTGCCGCACATCAAAGATGCTCTGAGGCAAAAAACCCAGCTAAAGCAAGAAAAAATAGATCTTTTTGTCCACCGGGGTCCTGAACTGTGAGCGAGGGATGAGTGAGTAGCAGAGAATAGTGCGCCGCAGACCCACTCACCTGACCTGAGTACAAACAGCACACACACACACACACACACACGGGTGATAATGCACCGATAAAAAGTCGACCGATCCCAAGTGCTCCCATGCTCTCACACATACAAATACACTGCAAATGCACGTGTGTAATATTTATCATGTTCCAAAAGAGGGTGAATATTTTGTTGATGATTAAATAATCTTGAATAAGACATTTGCTGATTGCCAGCGATCAGACAGCGAGCAGCCACGAGGGCCACAGGAAGAGCGTAGGAGCGCCACGGGCTTTACCTTCCCAAAGTCTCGGACGTCAAAGAGATCAAAGGCGTCGAACAGGTCGCTCTTCTTCATGGCGAACGCCACGTTGCAGGACGCCAGGAACGTGCGGATGTTCTTCAAACACAGAAACTGCAAAGACAACAAAGACGCTCAGTGTTTGGTCAGTTTACATGATAAAGAAATGATCCGAATTCTGTAAAAATCCAGATATTTAGGCCCCGGGAAGGTCAGGACTAAAAGCAGGACTAATTATTTGCTGAACAGCTAAAACTGTTCTGTAAAAACTACAGGCTGATCCTGCTTTTGATCGTGCAGCTTTTTTTTTTTAAAGAGAGCACAGGTGCGCACGCAGAAAAGAAAAGTAAAAGTTTCTCTGCATGAAGGGAACGCAACCATGAACCGTGAACCGTGAACCGTGCGCTCCTCAGGTGTCACTTTCTAAAAGGAAATGTGGAAAGTGTGCAGTTCAGCATCTACAAGAACGTCTCGCCGGAGCTCGATGCGTCCGGGCCGCTGATGTGAAGCCTGGAAAGGCTAACGTCACCTCTGCCACCGTGGACGTGGAAGCAGTGGGTGAGGTGTGTGTGTGTGTTGGGGGGGAAGGGGGAAGGGGAGGGGGGGTGGGACGGTGGATGTCCACAGTCTCTGAAAGGCAGAGTGGAATGAAAATTGTCGAGAACAGCCTGCTTTTATCGCGCGGGCCCATCGATGGAGACGCCTGTAATCGCTCTGCCGAGGAAGTGAGTTAGCGGCCTCGTAGCCGCAATCAGAGCCCTGCAGCATATTTCCCTTCTAACAGGCAAACATGGCACAAAATCAACGTGAAGGGTCCTCAAAGCAGTTCGGTCTTTCTACGACACCCAACTTTCACAGCTCCAACACCTCCCTAGTCCTTTTTTTGATTTCAACCCGAGGCAAACATGGATGGAATTAACGTCTGCGCTGAGCTTTCCTACTTCACCTCCAAGAAGAGGGTGCCTGAAAGAGCTGACTGACACACACACACACACATGCGTGGTTTTTTTGTTCGTGCCCGGATGACCCACAGCTGGAGGGCGACCGCTGTCCCATTGTCCATTGCATCCATCCTCGAGCTTGCTTTCAATGACTAGCGACATAAAAGATGAGTGCGAGCGCTCCGACAGGGAGAAGAAGCCAGCGCTCAGTCGCTCTGAGGAGATTATGATGTGTCTGACAGACGCATCTGCAGATTTTACTGCAGAAAACTTCACAAACACGACAGAATTTGCAAGAATAAACACCCTGGAAGACTATTTTTTTTTTTAAAAATATTAGCAGGTTGTGGGAGCCATTTAGGAACGGTGTCATTACTTGTACCAAAATGATGTTGAGACTAAAAAAACTCTGACCTGATGCCTCAAAGACTGGCACCAGAAGTCTTGTTTCTACACCGGCACGTGGGAGCCTACCACTGAAGGTGTAGAAGAAGAGATGGGCTTTAGAAAACATCTTTAGTGTGCTGAAAAGAAAGGTGTTGGGCGGGGGGGGAGGAAAGAAAACAAACGTTCTTAAGTTCTGAGATTCTCCTGGTGTCCTGAAAGTGGAGCCAGCCCGAACAGAAGCTTGTGCACACGCAGTTAAAGTTCTCTGGGTGGATCAAAGTGTGGATTTTATCAGAGCTCTCCAGTGGCAGAGGGAAGAATTATGGGTGAAGAGGTGAAGATTTGGGCTTTTACGAGCATTTCCTGGGTTAGTTCATGTCTATTTGTCGAAGGGTCGGTTTAACAACCCAGACATGAGTGAATTTCCACATGACGGTACTTTTAATTAGACTTGGGATAAAAGTGAAGAGCTGTTCTCCCAAATTCGTTTCAAACCCCCAATACAGTCGATCTCCAGCCTTTCCACAGCACTTGTGGTTCTTTGGGCGCAGTCAGAGTTAGAAAGGCGGTTGAAGAGCGGGCTCGGCGGAGGCTGGTCTACCTGCGACATCTGGGGCCGGAGGTTGATCTCCTGCAGGTTGATGGTGTGGGGTCTCAGGTTGTTCAGGAGCTGGCACAGCAGCACCCCGTCCCGCAGTCTGCGCCAGGTCGAACACCTGCGCCGCGGCGGCGGTGACGCGGTGGTTCGCGGGCAGCACGTTGCAGCTGATCAGCCACATCGCGCACTGCCTCCATAACTCCATGGTCGCCGGTCCGGGCGGGGAACGCGGGCCGCTAGCGCCTGGACATGGTTGGTCCGCACCCACGCACCCACGCACGCACGCACGAACACGCGAACGAACGCAGGGGCTCCGGCGTCGCCTCTGAAGGACACGCGGACTGCTGCAGCTTATAACTGCGCACCCCCCCCACCAACACACACACACACACACACACACACACACACACACACACACACACACACAGACACACACACAGACACACACACACACGGGCCCGTAAACACACTCAACTTGCTCAAAAAAAGTAGTTAGAATAAACTTAGAGAAGGTTATTTGAATATCGTGGAATACCCAAAACACATATAAAACAACAAAATGATTAATATTATTATCATTATTATGATTATTATTATTATTATTATTATTATAATTATTAATATTATTATCATTATTATGATTATTATGGTTGTTGTTGTTGTTACTGTAATTGTTTTTAGAGCCATCTGGATTTCAGAATGTTTTGAAGGGCTCTAAGAGGGCCATTTTTTAATCATTTAATCAAAGCCCCAAGGCCAAGGGACTTTGATCATAAAGACGTCCAGTTTATGATAATATTATTATTATTATTATTATTATTATTATTATTATTATTATTATTATTATTATTATTATTATTATTATTATTATTAGCAAGACTTGCTGATTTAAACTTCGCACTATAATATTCTAATAATAAATGTGGAATTTGTAATAGTTGTAATCTATGGGTTGCATTGAACTATTAGTCTTCTTTGAAGGTGTGTTTAATAAATGTGTTTTAATGTAATATTCTAATCTCGTTGAATAGGGAAATCGCGTGCGGTGGTGTTTTTATTGATCCGTGCGGAAGCGTCTACGTCACCGGAAATGAGAAGGAGCGAACCTTTATGGAGCCCAACTAAACAAAACAAAAACACAGGCAGCCCTGTGTGACTGCAGCTAGCTTGTCTGTAGCGGCTATAGTGCACAAAAGCTTCACGCAGGCTCCCCTAATGTCGTCCGTTTGCAGTCAGAGAATTCTTACTCCGGGCACTTAGCTGGCTTGCTAAGCACCGAAGTGGAGAGAATCTCTCTGCTATAAAGATTAGGACTCCAGAAGAAGTACGCTTCGTCGGGCCTTTGAGCAAAGGTGATGTTAGCTATGCTACACGGCTAGTACGCGTAGCGCTAGCAGTAGATTAGTTTCGATGTTTAATGGCATCGTGCGCTCTCCATAACGTTTGCTGCTAACATGTAACGGCTCTTGGGAGCTTAGTAAGCAACTGCCTGATCAAAACCAAGCAACATCGGATATCTGTCAGGCCTCTGGGAACGCTGACAATTTAGTTATTTAAGTTAGCGCAGAATTGGTACTACCGTTAGCACCACTGCCAGTGTAAGGTGCATGGGTAACTTGTGCGACATTAGCTCTCCGACCAGTGGACACAGCCATTTATGAGCAGCACCGCACAAGTTGTGGCTGCCTAGTTTGAAAGGTTTTTCTTTTATGTGAAACTCTGAATGTTCTCCCCTCTGCTAGACACAAGACAAGGGACACAGGATGGCTGAGGCCGACGGCAAATCCACTGTTTTTAACGGTAAAAGATTCTGTGTTAGACAGGAACTGACTGCTGATGATGAGTGCTGGACTTTTTATGCTTTTAGACACTCACAGATAATGTAGAAAACTCTCCCCCCCTCCTCCCCCAGGTGGATCTGCAGATAATGAAGGTGAAGATGAGCATAAGGAAGTAGATGCCTCTGGAAGCAAAGAGGGACTAACACAATCAGGTGGTAAGCCACATTCTAGAAGTCTTGGAAAAAACTGTAAAAAAGACAGCATAACTAATTTAAATAAAAATTCTGTGTGTCCTAAAGACACAGGAGAAGCATCTGGGGATAAGCCAGGGTCACCTGTGGAGGAAGATACAGATGCAAACAGAGAGGAAGAGGACACAGACAGCATGGATGGCAGCGGCCTCTACTCCCTCACCGAGGATCAAGACAGAGATGCGGACGGAGACCGACGGAGAGGCGGGGAAAAAAGGGCAGCGAGGAAGAGGAACAGACCCGGCAGCGGCAGCAATCACTCCACGAGCTCGGATGAGGACGACGATGACGACGACGACGACGACGACCGTAAAGATGAGGACGACGACGACGAGGACGAGGACGAAGACGACAACGAGGCCATGGAGGCCTGGCTGGGGGCGGAACTCCAGGACCTGCGGGGCCCGGTGTGGCGCGCCGTGCCGTCGCTGCGCTCCAGAGAGATCGGCAGAGACGCGCACCAGTTTGTGAGGCGCGTTTGCGGCGCCCGGGGCCTCGTCCAGAGACTGGAGCTGCAGGGCCGCCTGGAGAGGCACACCGGCTGCGTCAACACGTTGCACTTCAACCCCTCGGGCACGCGGCTGGCCTCCGGCAGCGACGACCTGCGCGTGGTCATCTGGGACTGGGCTGTTCGTCACGCCGTGCTGGAATTTGACAGCGGCCACAAGAGCAACGTCTTTCAGGTAGGAGCAAAACAACCGTGTTGTCGGG
Source organism: Tetraodon nigroviridis (assembly GCA_000180735.1). NCBI lineage: Eukaryota > Metazoa > Chordata > Actinopteri > Tetraodontiformes > Tetraodontidae > Tetraodon > Tetraodon nigroviridis. The sequence goes on from CAAE01014981.1 coordinate 888,218, forward strand.
GCAACGCCGCGACCCATCGCAACGCACTGAGGAGTAAAGTATGTTTTGCGTTGATTGCGCGCATACAGGCAAAGTTCCTGCCTCACAGCGGAGACTCCACCTTGGCCATGTGCGCTCGCGACGGCCAGATCAGAGTGGCCGAGCTCTCGGCCACTCAGTGCTGCAAGAACACCAAGCGGGTAGCGCAGCACAAAGGCGCTGCGCACAAAGTGAGTGTTACCCGAGCGTTTGCACCACAGGCTGCAACCGTGTTGAATAAAAAAACACCAACTGATTTTCTTTGTTTCAGCTGGCCCTTGAGCCCGACTCCCAGTGTTCCTTCCTCTCTGCCGGAGAAGACGCCGTGGTCTTTGGCATCGACCTGCGTTTAGACCGGCCCGCCAAGTGAGCGACGTTCCAGTTAAATTCCAACAAACCTCTGATTGGAATCTGAATTAGTTTTTGTTTCTGTGCAAATGCTGTTATCTGATGATAAACTTCCTCTCCTTTCATTCTGTCATCATCAACACCCCTTGGCTGCAATATGGTTGCAACATTTGCAGCTTTTCCCAGCCTTTATTTTTAGCTCTAATGTCTCACACACACACGCACACACAGAGCAGAGAGGCTAGATGTGCAGGTGAGATCATTGTTTGCCACTAAAGTGTACATTTGCGTGGCAGTAAACTGGTGGTTGTGAAGGAAGGTGACAAGAAGGTGGGGCTGTACACCATCTACGTCAACCCGGCCAAGACGCACCACTTCGCAGTGGGCGGAAGAGATCAGTACGTGAGGTACGAGGCCAGCTTGCATCAACAAGCCCTGAACGACAACGTCAACACTTTTTTTTTGTGATGGTTGCCGCCACACCCCACCAATACGTGTTCTTTCAGAATCTACGATCAGAGGAAAATCAATGAAAACGACAACAACGGTGTCCTGAAAAAGTTCTGCCCCTCGCATCTGGTATCGATCGAGTCCAAAACCAACATCACCTGTCTGGTTTATAGCCACGACGGAACAGGTGATTACGTTTGGCTTTCTTTTCTTCCCCCCCCCAGAGTTGTGAACTAACGAGCTGCTCTCCCTTAAATCCCCCCACCCCCCCCTCCTCTGTGTGTGCAGAGCTGTTGGCCAGCTACAACGACGAGGACATCTACCTGTTTGACTCCAACCACAGCGACGGGGCCGACTACCTCAGGAGATACAAGGGACATCGCAACAACGCCACAGGTGTTTGCTCCGCCAGCTCATTCCCTCATTTTTGGGGTATTGCCCGCGGACTGACGCCCCCACCCTGCCCCCCCCCTCTGTCCTCCCTCCGTCTCTCAGTGAAGGGGGTGAACTTCTACGGGCCATGCAGCGAGTTTGTGGTCAGCGGCAGCGACTGTGGACACATCTACCTGTGGGACAAATACTCCGCCCGCATCGTGCAGTTCATGGAAGGAGACAAAGGAGGAGTGGTGAGTCC
>CAAE01014981.1:905383-930842 GCA_000180735.1 Tetraodon nigroviridis
CATTACGTGATGGGTCTCAATGTCAAAAAGTTCTGGTAATACTCAATGTCCAAAAGGGGTGCTCTTCTTTTGTCCAGAGAGAAGCTTCAGAAACAAAACAAACAAAGGAAAAGAATAAAATAAATGATATGTCGTTCATAACCACAAAAATTCCATACACATCAGTTTCTACCTCTGTTTTATCGTCGCTGGAGAGCGGGTTGTCGCCTTCATCGGCAGCAGTAAAATCATCAGCACTTTTTTGCTTCCCGGCTTTGACATTGTCTTCGATGCTGATGGTGACATCTCCGTCAGTGGCAAGGAGACTGTCCTCTTCGAACTCTATTTTATAGCAGAAAACAACACCTTTAGCGCACAGGGTTTATTTATTATACTTAAAATATAGTGACTTTATAAAAATAAGTAATTATTTTAAGATAATAAGATCGAAAATGTACTCACCCTGAAACTGAAATGGATCCGTTGATGTCATTTCTACAATTTTTCTCTCAGGAAAAAAAAGTTTCGCTACTCAGGGTATTCAGTTTTCTGGCGATCAATTCTTTAGCTATAGAAATATGAATAACAACAAAAAACAAGAATAATTAACGTATAAATCTTATTTATTCCGTTATTTTAACCACCATTTTAGACAGTATAGGGAAGACAAATTATAGTTAGCTTCAGTCATCTATCAAGTCACCTCCATTTTATTAAATATAAAGTTACTTTGACGTTATACTTTAACATCAAAACAAGAATGTGCAAAACTTACTATAGTATTGTGAAAATACATTGTGTATAATTGCGTTAAGATAATACAGTTACCTAATAATTTCGCCAAACTAAATCATTTCGCTTGTGTCCGGATTCTGTTGCGTGGAACGGGAACTACCAGCCATGTAAACAAGAGGACTTCCGTTTAACGACAGATTTCAGTATAAGTGTCGGAACACTGGAAATTCTAACAGATAGTCGTGTGTTTGCAAAAAAGACAACGTGTTTCAGGTTAAGAATGCTTTCTTTTAGCTGTTTTGAATTTTATTATTCAGGCCGCGAATTTGAAACGAGTTTTTATTATTCAGTGGTTTTTATTTTGAAGTCAATACCAAGGATCACTGAGGGGAGAAGTTGTCATTCCATCAAGGAAGTTTAAGAAATAATGAATGAACTGATAAATTAAAACAAACAAAAAAACCCTACATTTTTAAAACAATTACAGGTGTGTAAAGTCATAGTGAGGTTTTGGGGTTTTTTTGTGTGCGTTTTTTGCCTGATTTTATCTAGTTTAGTCACTCGACAACCAAGCTCTTGCTAACGAGCAGGTAGCTAGGCAGTTGCCTAGCTCAACTGTAGCCTTGCTTTTAACAAAATCTCTTTTGGGGATTAAGGAAATCGTGATTTTAACATGGATGACAGCACCATTTATGTCCGTGAAAGAGGCAATCTGCGTCGTGTAGGTGACATAGTATTAGCGCAGCCAAAGCCGGCGTCGTCATGTAGAAGAACACATCCATTAGTCCTAAGAAAGAAGCACTTTATCTTCACCTACAATTCAGAGGGAAGTCTGAGATACAGCACAAAATCCCTGTTTGACATCACTCTGTTGTTCGTAGCTGACAACATTCACTATGTGGATTCCCTGGTGGGTTTTCCAGAGCAAATAGGAGACAAGCTTTTCGCAGCAGCAGAGGAGAACCATGTGTTTCTAAACGCAGACGTTGCCTCAAAAGCCATAAGGTTATTCAGCGACGCCTATGGCGACATGGTGCTCGGATCCCTCTGTCTAAGAAACAGGTAATGAACAATGTTATCTCTGTCCAGTGTCATCTCTGTCCAGGTTTTAACTTTCCCCACCCTTTTAGATTTCCGCTCCTGCATGAGAGGATGGATGAAATAAGATCATTCCAGAGTTTGAAGTCTCTGGATCTGTTTGGCTGCAGACTGGGAGATAATCATGAGATATTCCTTCATCTAACCAGCACCTCACTGGCAAGGTGGTGGCAGCATTGACCACAGTTATGATGCCAACATTTGAAAGAAAAGTGAAGGTTACTAACGCCCGGTGCTGTGCTTCTTCAGCAGTCTGGTTGAGCTTTCCATCGGCGGCAACAGTCTGTCGGATGCTGGCCTGCAAAGACTAACTGCACCCATCCGGATGATGAAGAAGGGCTTAGATTGTCTGACCTCCCTTGATATTTCCCGTTAGTATGCAACATGCTTTCATCTTTATTTATCGCCATTGTTTGCATTCATCTCAACGATGTTGTTCATTTGCTCTTCGTCATATACAGATAACGTGATCACGGACAGAGCTCTCCGCTACCTCACCTGCCTCCGCAAACTGGAAAAGCTGGATGTATCAGCTACTGGTTTGATGGTATGACAGTAACTGTCGTAAAATTACTGAGGACATCTGAATGTCGCTTGTACTGCTGACAAACATGTCATCTATACTTACAGCTTTGTTTAACTTTAAAAAACACCATAAAAGACCTGCTGGGGCTCATTTATTCAGAGAGGCCGTTGGACAGCTTCGATCACGCTCGATGTAAAACAGCAGGTTGGGCAGAACAGGTATATATTAATTGTCTGCTTGTCTTATGTGAAGTCCTTCCTTACTAAACGTTCATAATCTGTCTTAAGGTTGTAAACCAGTGGGAAACGTGCGGCCTACAGGTGAATAAGATGAAGAAAATAGATGAATCCAGAGCATCAGCGCTTCGCTTTTGTAAGCAAGACGAGAATTTTTCAACAGATATCAAAGATCATCTATAAACCATGCGCTTTCTTTTAGTTGGCAGGCAGAAATTCGTCAGAAACATATTAAATGCAGCACCGGTTGGCGTGCACCAGGGTGGAGGAAGCCAAGAGCAACACACTTCATTTTTACAGACCCGCATCCTGTCAGAATCTCAGGAAAAGGCAGCGGGCATCTGAAAACGGCGAGGGTCCACGGCCGAGCCCTCCTAAGAAACGTTCACTGACTCTCACGGCAGAGGACATTGACTTGTTGAGCCAGTACTGACATCTGTTCCCTGCGATATTCCAAAAGGGCCAGGGGTAAACAGAATGAAAACCATGACTCCCGAAACACCGAAGTATACTGTGAAAGGTTTTCTTCTGCACATTCTGTTCTGCATTATTGAATAAAGTTAAGAGTTTTGTAACTATGCAGTTAGATTTGTTTGGAAGAGTATGTTGCTGAAAGAAATGGCAGATTATGAATTGCAGTAGTTCAGATAAACGCTGCAGTGCAAATCTAGATTTAATTCACACCGAGGACGTTATGGACAATAATTTCTTTCCAGATCGTTACGTAAAACATTTCCATCATCATGAAAGCAGCAGCTGCAGTGCCCTTGACGAGGCTAAATGGTTATTGTATTCAAATGTGGTCTTTAAGCGCAACTGGAAATGGCTATTAGCTGTAAACGGGTAGAAAGACTTGTGTTTCTTGCCATAGCTTTAGCTAACTTTTACTTTTACAGCCTATTTGAACAAACTGGTTTACCCAGAGTTAGCTACTAAAGTGTGATTGTAAAAAATAAGAACATGAGAAGTTGACTCCATTTTATTTATTTCCAGTCTGTCATAGCAACAACAGTAACCACGAAGCAGTAAAAGCCTAGAGCGTAGAACAAACCCTATTAAAGATTAAAAGCGCAAGACGTTATGGTAAAATTTAACTTGTTTCATCGGTAACAAAGATGGAGGGGTTTGGGAATGAACGCTGCAAAACTTCAAGTCACAAAGAGATTGTTTAAAGTGTTTTAAAAATAAAATAAAATGATGAACACACGACTAATGTACAGCAAAATTTAGAAAAAAAAAAATCCCCAAACCTATTTTACTGAACATACCAGGATCCCTTATTTAAGATTCATACAAATATACAGAAAATAAACCTTCTTGTAATAGCTCTCAAAGCTTTATAATGGAGATTGATCACACCAGTATTAGAAAATGATCTGAAAGTAGTGACCCCTGCCTGGACCCCACAGACAAACAGGCTTGTGCCACAGCATAAAAATCATCATAAGACTATTTGTAAAAGGAGAAAATCCCTTCCCAGTTGAATCTTTGGCTTCTAGACATCAGATTGGCCAAGGGAGTGGCTCGGCCTCTTCCATGGGGGCTTTGGTGGCAACGATCAGCAGAGAGGATGCTGGGTATGGGGTGAGTTTCTGCTCGTTCATGTACTCCTTGTCGCCATAAATGCTTAATTTCTGTGGTGGTAGAGAGCATACGGACTATAAATAACTCCTCATCTGGTATGTCAGAATTTGAAGACCAGAAATAGAAGCATAAAACCTACTTCAGCAGGTGTGTATTGGTCCACAGCTGTGGCCACCGTGGCACAGCAGATCCAGATCAGAACCAGTACAGACAGGACAAGAGTTGTAGTGAGGATCCACCCAGGCAGCCACGGGTTCCTGTGATGACGGGTTGGTATGTTACACACGCTCGTGGCCGACTGATAGAACAGGTACAGAAGCAGTGGGGAATGCAGAGACTATCTTAACCCACCTTGAAAGGCAGCTGAACAAGTTGTAGTCGCCATCGTAGCTGCGCTCAGCATTCCCGTCTCGGTCTCTCTCCTGGATTAAGGTACGGTGATAGTCTCTGAACACTGGGTTGCTGAAACCAGGGACTTGAAGACAGAAAGAAAGAACAAACTGGCTGAAAGGGTGTGCCTCTACACATATTTGAAACACTAAACTTCAGCTTGACTACTGTAAAAACTAAAAACCAAAATGGGCGTGTAGGAGGACTCAACATGCACAATCTATAATCTCTGTGACCAACCATTTGCATGATGCAAATACAGGGTCAACAGATGAAATTCACAGAAACAAAAGAGACGGTTCACGGCTCACGGCTTCTCTGTGCCTCTTCTTCGCCGTCTTTTTGCAGCTCGAACTGAGTGAAATACTTGATCTGAGGCTCGGTCTGTTTAACACAAGACAGAACAGTGAAAAATGTCTAATATACACCTGTATAATTTTAATTGCTTTTTCCCTTGCGTACCTGAAAAATGACAACCTTGCCGTCATCGGCCTGCAGGTAGAAAGTCCAGGAGGAGGTGATCAAGCTGTGGGCCTGGTTCATTACGTCTTCCCAGAACCCTCTGACCAGAGTCAGGGGGTACAGCAGGTGGATCCTTGGCATCATGGCGTCCAGCTGAGAGCAAAAATAATAATAATAATCCATTTTGCCGTTTTTCAACAAGCTCCAGTCAGTGGGTTGATGTTACACACCTGTTCCTGGCGTTGCTCAGCGAATGGAAGCTGATTCTGGCATCCCAGATTGCATGCATATTGCTCATCAGTTTCAGAGTAGGCTTCACGACAGGCTGTTATTTTTTTTTTTTGGAAGAGCAAATAATGTAAAATTATGATCCGAAATGAGCTAAACGTGTTCGATGAGGCGGGCATTACACTGCCAAGAAGGTGACTAAAAAGATCGAAAGTTTAGCTTACTTACATGATTCACAGTCGGTTTTAGTCTGATTCAGATCTTCGATGTCGCGAACAAACTGACAAATGGAGAACAGGCGGCAGCCTCTCTGACAGGCGTAAAGTTCACCCTCCTAAACAACCCAAACAACCAGTTAAACAGTACCGAGGGACGACGTCCGGGACAAATGACGCACTTAGACATTAACGCGATCTGCCATAAGCAATGGGTCACAAATAGCAGGCAAAATAGGTGAAATACGGGTGGGCTTACGTACAAAGATTTTAGTCTGATTCGTCGACTTCTAAATATTTAGCTGAGGCTACCAAACATTAGCATTACCGCTCCGACGCGAAGGGGACTTACCCGCGGATAGGTGTGCAGAGTGTATGTCATTTCACACGACTTTTGACAAGATGCCGTGTTTCCCAAAACGCTGTCGAACACATCCGGAGAAGCTGATGCATAGGCAAACAGGACAAACGGTCCCAAAACGCAGAACAAATACGACAGAACGCCCATTGTGGCTGCGAAAAATCTAAACAAACAACACTCTTCTTCCTGCTAAATCTGCTCGCTAATCTCGTGGGAACTCTTCTTAACGCGAGAAGCTTTGGTGCGTTTAAATGCTCCACGTAGATTACGTAATTATTTTATCAGCCCGACCACAAATTCTTTCAACAGTGGGTTTAATCATTAGAAATGAAGATAATCTTTGAATTTACGGTAGAATCGTTTTATTGTAATGTCTTTGGACTATGCTTTCTTCATCTTGTGGCACACAACAATTTCCTGAAGGTAATACATGTATGTTGCACCAAATATTACTTTCCGAAACCAATTATGTACCAGAAGATCACAAATAAGGATCAGCCGTTTGAATTAACATTAAAAATAATTTAAATTACCTCACAAGAACTGACAATAAAATAACTTGATATTAATAAATAAACAAGGAAAGGGCCAGCATGTAGTGGTCCACTTTCCGATCGCTTTAAAAGCAACCTTTGTGCCGATTGCCGGTGTAATGCTGTAACTAAAAATATCTATAGATGTGGTACTTTATTGCAACCAGTTTAATGAAGTATTAACCATCGATGAACTAAAATAACAATGGGTCCATTATTTTGACATAGAGATCAGAGCCAGAAAGCTAGATAGCGTCTGATCGGGTAACTGTCTGTAACCTGAAGTGCTGCGACTGTTAGCATAGCAGTTAGCAAACACTTTCGATCACTATCCTTTAGAGAAATACTGTAATATTTATTTCGGATTTCTGTTCTGTATAATGGACAAGTTTGTAGTGAGGCTTCCAAAAGGGGAAACTCAAAAAATATTGAAAACTAACGAAAAGGTTTACAAGCAAACAACAATTGAATCTCTACGGGTAAGATACCAAAGTTAATAAGGGGATGGGGTGTGTCTAGGTTTAAACTATTAGTATTTTACTGTTGTCCTTTATTTATTTTGCAGAGAGTAGTTGTGATCGAGGATATTTTGCGTTACAAATCTATCTTGGAGTTGCCTCAACAGAGCAAAGACAATCTGCTGTCTGCTCTGACAGAGCTGAGCAAGAAGATCCCATCCAGAGAAGTGCTCAAGTCTACAAAAATAGGTAGAATTCGAATTTCAGCCAGCATTTTACAGGCTGTAAAAAGCATACAATCGATAAACATTACAATAAATGTGCATTCCATAGATTTAGTACATTGAATGTTACATCAGCACAAGGTTTGAGTTAAGGTCAGTGCAGCTTGAGAGTCTTAACAACTCAAAAATGCAAATACAGCTGGCACTTCTTGTTTCCTTCACACACAACAGACATATTTAATGTATTCAGAAAAGACTAATTGGCTAAAAAGATGATAAAACTCTCTCCTCTAAGGTCACGTTGTCAACAAAATGCGAAAGCATCTGGACCCGGAGGTGAGTTCCGTGGCAGCAAAGGTTTACACTGAGTGGAGGACGTTCGTCGAGGAGAATTCCAATAAGCCGTCTATTGAAGTGCGATCGGACAAAAAGTCTGAAGAACTAAGGAGCAACGCAAAAAGGCTAATGTCTGAAAGCCTCCAGGTCAAGGTGAGACTCGGGAGTTTTATGCAAGTTGGCTGTATTAACAGTCTTCATTCCGCGCCTCGACCAAGTCACGTTTATACGAAATGAGCGTTTCTGTTCTGTTCAGATTGAAGCGTTTTCTTATTCTTTCCTCCACTGATCCACAGGAGGACTGTGGCCTCGTAGAAAACATTGAGAGGGAGGTATTCTGCCGGAGCTCTCGGTTAGTCAGCAGCTCCTACAGAAGGACGGTTCGAGCCCTGGTGTTTGCCTTTAAACACCACCCAGACATCAGAGTCCAAGTAAAGGATAGCAAGATATCTGTCGATCAACTGGTTTCCAAGTATCAGAAATGATTGCTATGTGGACTTTGTGTTAATTTAAGCCATTTTTGCCAACTTCGAGCCAGGATTGAGCAGAGGGGCTGAAATAATACTGAACCATTCAGTGAATCAAATGGATGAATGGATTTTTAATGGTGTCTGCGCACATTGGTAAGGACTTTGTATGATTTTATTTATTTTCTTGAAAAATGCTTTGTGGCACATTAGCAGGATTACACTCATAAATGCATTTAAATCACAGTGAGCGTTGTAATTAGTGTTGATATCAATAATCCAACCGCACAATATAGAAATGATCTTTTTTGCCGATATGTCGGTTTTATACCTCAATAAATCTGCGATGGATTTATCACCACCGTGAACGTCTTTACGCCATCTTAAAGAAGAACTAGCCATACTATAGCGATCATCATGAGAATAACTGCCAGAACGCAGATGCTTATGAAGACGATGTCGCTCAAGTCGTGCGGCTCAGCCTGCGGACTGCCCGCTTTGCCTACGCCGCCTGTTTCCCCCTGCTGGGCCTGCTCCTCCAGGCGGCGCTCCTCGTCCGAAACGATAGACACCGACGCTACCTTCCGCATCGCGTCGCACTGCACCTTGTACTCCTGGACGTTCTGCTGCTTCCCATCGGAGAAATCGATGTAGAGCTTGTTGACCAGCACAGTGATGTTCTGGTGTTTCTGAAGGTCACATCAGTGTTTCTTAACTTAAAGGATAAACCTATCAATTTTTTTAATCTCTCTTTTTTTTGACTTTACCTGGCCAGCGGTACCACAGTTTACAAACTGGGCTAGAATCTTGTATGACGTGGCGGTCAGCTGGGCCGCGCAGGTGGGGTTTCCCAAATAGATGCTCTCTCGATCCAGCTGGGGTAAGGACTGCTGGGGGATCAAAATGGTGAATTCTGACCTTGTGCAGCTCACATTTACAGGCACCACTTGGATTGTAGAGAGAAGAAAAAAAAAGGGGGGGGGGGGGAAAGTCACACATGTTTGCCTGCAGTCATATCTAAGAAAAAGTTGTTGCTGGAGATGAACATGTTGCCGCCTCTGCGAATCAGATGGCTGCAGCAGAGAGCATTTACCACCGAGATAAGCCGCCGTGAATCCTCTGTAGGCTCCGTTTCTGTCTGTGCGGAGCACAACCAGCAGCTTGTTGCTCCTCGATATGAGCGAGGGAGGCCTTTCCCTGCCGCACCAGCGGCCCAGCACGGCGTCCGTCTGGCTGTCCCCGTCGTAGACCGTGACGGAGTCGTAGTCGCACTCGCCTGACAGGCTGTTTTGATCTTCCAAGTCCATGAAGGGAAAGAAGAGCTTGACCCGGTACCCGGCCGCTTGAGTGATGCCCCAGTGGCAGTTGATGTTGTTTGGGTAGATGTTTGGAAAACGAGGGCTGCTAAAGGTTCCGCTTACTGCGGACAGCACCTGCTGGCACTCACCTGTGAAGCACAGAAGTTCCTTACCTTTCACTAAAATATGGAAGACACTTTAATGACAGATATCAGGAATTTGATCTTGTTTCGCAAACATTATTAAGGCGATGATTCGTTTTTTTGTTTACATGCAGGCCTGAGTTTACTCTGTGCACATATTTGTGCTGGGTACACTTGGGCATTAAAAAGTCCATTCTCCTCCCTGTCAAACAGGAGAGAAAAGGCCTGAGCAAAGGTGTGGTTGACGGGCTGCATCCGTCTGCAACTGTCACAGGAATTTCCTTCCTCTTGCCAATTTAATTAACCCCGCGCCAGGTGACGTCCGTGACCAGCCGCTCTGCCATCTTTCAGTCGGATTCGAGGACGGCCCATTCGCTTCAAAAATGTCTCCACGCTTCTCTTCTTCTCGTCTGAGGTGCAGGTGGTGTAAAGAGCTCCCTACTCTAGTACCTCGCGCTGTGGCAGAAATGTTCCATTTCCATTTCATCTGACAGAATGATGCGTCCCTTCTTTGTTCCGAGGGACGATATCGTTGCCTCGTTTCAAATTTATGGCTGTCTGCAGATCTAGAAGTCTTCGGTGAAGTGTTCTGGTAGATTTCCCAAAATCACATTTCACTTGGGAACGGCTTGAATATGGATATCTCATTTTACAGCTTTGCGGTTGAATTTCCTTTCCTACCTGAGTAATAGTAGGCCTTGAAGCCACGCCCTCCGATGTTGAAGTCAGACTTGAAGACTACCAGCAGGTTGTTAGAGGTGGTAACCACGTGTGGGGGCTTAGCCGCGCCACAGTAGTTCCCCAGGTGGCGGTGGGCGACCGTTGGGCCGTCAAACAGGGCAACAAAGTCGAAGTTGCAGCCCTCATTGTTTTCCAGCTGGAAGTCCAGGAAGACCAACGTAACCACGCTGGCGCTGGACACACGGATGGTCCAGGTGCAGTCGGCGTTATTGTTGTACTCCAGAGGATAACCTGGGCTAGAGATTTCACCAGACAGACCAGTTAGGACTCCACCACACATATCTAGAGAGAAATCAGATCACATGCCTCACATCAGCCATTGGAGTTTTGCAACATAGATATTTTACTTCCATTTAAACGATCAGAATTCATAATTCAGACATCAATCATGGGTTCTTTCTCTATAGGTCTAATTATCTGGGCTTGATCTTTCGTATTACTTATGCCAAGGACTCTGGGGAACTCTTTTATGTGTTCCCCCCCCATCCCTAATTAAGTCCAGCTACCTTCAACCCAGGAAATATGCTAAAGATAATCAAAATACAGCCCTCTGTAGTCATCTCCAGAGGGTCAGAAAAGGACTGTGCAAACAGGGCCTAGCATGACTTTAGTTTATTCTGCAGGGTGATGTTTTGTGTCACTTAGGACCTCTGAGATCAAGCCACATTAGCTTAAAGCCACAATTTGCGGGATTGTCAGGAAAAATCAGCTCAAGTTTTGGGCGGTTATCTAACCGACTCGTCAAACTCCATCAGCCGTGACTGTTACCTTTTCTGTAGCCAACACTGAAGCCCCTGTAGGCTACATGGCGGTCTGAGTGGAAGATGATAGACATGACGTTCCACGAAGAGGTGAACTGTGGTGGGGAGACATCGCCGCAAAACATCCCGAGGAGGTTGCCCTCGTCCTCGGCCACGCCGTTGTAGATCTTGATGTAGTCGTATGAGCAGCTGGCGTGGTACTCCAGCTCGAAGTGGTGAAAGGTGAGGTGCACGGAGGAGCCCTCCGCCACCACAATCAGCCAGGAGCAGTCGCTGTTGTAAGGATATGGGCTGGGAAAGTTTGGACTGGAGATATTACTGGAGGGCGCAGAAAGGATTCCTCCACATTTGAAACCTTTGTGATCAGAGAAGAAGAAGAAAGAAAAAAAAAACCTTTCAACCTCTTCCTCAATTCACTTCTATCTTAAATAAAGCTGTAGGAAGCTGCAAAACCTCTGACACAGTATTACAAGTTTGCTTTGAACAACTGTGTTTCCACTCTCTCTAAGTACAGAGGCTGCAAGATGAAGAACTCCCATCTGCTCAGAGCTTTGCTCTATCAATATAACGGATTGGCGACTCACCTTTTTTAGAATCAGCCTTGTCAACTAGCAGGAGTAAATATATGAGCGCAGCCACCCGGAGACCCATGGCCGTAATTGTTGATTCGGCTTTTGTCACACCTCACCTGCAGCGCCAGCAGACAGACAACGGACGTTTCCAAGCACGCAGCCTCGAGACATCAGCAGTGGTGCCTGTAGAGGTAATGGGACTTTGAAAAATTCATTTCCGAGCCCAAAAGAGGAATCTGACACCCGCCGGCACCAGGCTTTGGCCTCTTCTCTAAATTTTAATGACATCCAGCGAGCACAGGTGGCACGCCAGGACACTGTTTGGAGAGGATGCAATACATTTTTTATGCCGCTCTCTCTGTTTCACGCACGCAGAATGTGGCTGCAAGTAAAGAGGCAAGCCTGCAAATTCATTAATTAATGCTTTCATTGGCGATGTGACAGAACAGCCTGGAACCATCTCTTCGAAGGACTGAGGGCCACATTAGTTGTCTCTTCCTGTTTCGTAGCAGCTGAGGCACGAGGTCACAGTGCCATTTTCTTTACAGTGTTCTCTCTCTCTCTCTTTTTGCATCATGTTTTTTTCTTTGTATTTTTTTAAACAGAAAAAGGCATTTTTATAGCATAAAGTATGTGCCAGTAGCCATGGCTACAATGGCTCCGACGAGCGACATAATTACGCAGTACCTCCATAAACCTGCTAGATGGCGCTGTGGTACCGCTGTAGCCCAACAGCGACGCTCACCCCTGGCTTTTGAAAAAGTCATATGGAGCACTAAGCTGAAAATAAATAAGAATGTGATTAAAATCAGTCAAGTGTTTTTCACACAGCAGTTCCTGGAACAAACATGAACCGCTTTGCCTTTGAATTTTAATTCTGTCCTCTCTGAACGACTTGTGGATGCGGATGCTGGAAATGTGTTTCAGAAAGATATCATTTGTTAAGAACAATTAAATCACCTATTAGAATGTAAATATAGTTTTTGCTTTTTTTTTTTAATGAATACAGTGAAGTCCTTGGGGATATTCCTGCAGATTAAAGCAGAAGTGATAAACAGTCTTTTAACTGGGGGTCCCTCTGAAGGCATCATGAAATGAAAATCATTACATTAAGCATTATGGTTTTTACCGTTGCTTTTGCAGTGTGTTTATTCTGCAACGCCACCTCATATTCATTCTACCCCTGTCTATAGTTCGGGTTTAGCTGCATACTTGTAGACGTAACACCTTGTTACAATGTCACTCACCATCATCTTATCCAGCGATGAAGACAAATGATAGGAATTTTTATTTTTTTTTATAGACAAAGTAGAATGTGTTCACAAAACATCTCTATATGTCAGGGCAGGTTCTGCTGAATTCTGTTGCGTCTGCTCACGCCGATGAACGTTGTCTAACTCTGAAGGAGAGGAACGAGATGATGCCTCTGAGTCATCCTGCAGCCTGGCAGGAGTGAATTATGTGTCTCAGAATATTTTTGCTATTGGAAAATGTAGTTTTGGCAGAAAGACCCAAATAGCCTTGAATCAGCCTGTGATAAATTATTTAGCATTGCTTTTTCTGGATTTCTCACCTCTCTGTTTGTTTGGTTTTTTTCTCCACCTGTTTGAACACTGGGCCCTAATATTAGAGGGCCGGACAATTATTTGTCAAGCAGTCGTGGACCTTTTTCAGGACCAGCACCAGCCACACGGATTGAGTCCACAGAAAACAAGCCGGTACCTTGTATTCCCAGTTGGGCCCTACAGGAGCCACAAATGTGCCCCACCCCGTCCTTTTTTCCTCTCACACAAGTTTTGTTTTAACATTCTCCTGCACTACTTTGCTTACAATCCCACCTTCTCTCCGACCAAGGACAAAGCCGAAGCGTCGCCGCTCCTCCATCTTGGCTGATGCGCAGATTTGATCACGGCCGATAATGGCCTACAGTTCTCTGCACATTTACGAGGGCAATGTAATCAGTTCGACAGGTTAAAGAAGGAAAAGGAGACAGAATTTAGCTTCACCCGGTGACAACAACTCTTTCTTGACATTGCTGTACCAAATAAGACAAGATGAGACGAGGCGAGATCGTTCTTTTGTTCTGTTTTACATCTTTAATTACACCAATAATGAGACACTGGGACAGAGCTCCTAGGCTTGTATAGGATTATTTAGAGGCTTCACTTAGAGGTGTTGTTTTTTTTTTTTTTTCTTAAAATGTTTGTTTTTTGTGGGGCTGTAATGGCTGCCGCAGAGATAAATCCCCCTGAAGATTGGATTGGAAAGATTTCCATTTGAGGAAGAGTATT
This sequence comes from Tetraodon nigroviridis, assembly GCA_000180735.1. Lineage (NCBI taxonomy): Eukaryota > Metazoa > Chordata > Actinopteri > Tetraodontiformes > Tetraodontidae > Tetraodon > Tetraodon nigroviridis. The sequence continues at coordinate 919,022 of CAAE01014981.1, forward strand.
AGATAATATAATTCATATTAATTAACTCATGCGCCCGAGACAATAATGCAGACATGCATATGTGATTCGGCAGAGACTAATGGCTCTTCATTCGTCTCATACGCAGGACAGAGTTCAGTCATAAATGTTGATGTAGATAAATATAGAGGATTATGAGGAGACAAGGCCTCTGCACAAAGCAAACCATACCACACCGCCATGGCTCTGGTCTAAATTTGATGCAACAAGTTCCCCATCTTCTCCTCCTTCCTCCTCTACCCATCCTGCCATCAGGAAGAGAGACCCGCTCCAGGTTTTTCCCTGTCTGTGAACAGCGGCTGACGTCTGCCCCGGGTGATGAGAAACATGGTGGTGTTATCCCGATAGAAACAGAGACAAATACTCATCTGTTTTGACCCTTGTATACTTACTATTTGTTTTATTGCCCTCCCCAATCTCCCCCCCCCCCACCCTTTTCCTCTTCGCCCTCCAATTTCTCGTCCTCCTAAAATATGCCCCCGCCCTGACCAGTGTCTGCTCACCAAATTGGTTTGTAATTTGCTCATTTGCAAGCAGTTGTGAACTTTGATCTTCTAATGGTGGCTGGTGTGTGTGTTTGTATTTGTCTGCCATGATTTTTTCTGGCGCGCTGTTATCCCCGAGGAGGTAGGAAAAAAAGAACTTGGCTGCGGTGGGTAATGTGTGTCCTTTGTGGTGGTTTCCTATTGTACACCTGCGTCTCAAATAGAGGCTGTAGCTGAATGGAAGCAGGCGCCACTGCCGCTTCACACCCAGCTGCTTTACATATTTATTTCCTCGCTCTGGATGTGCTGGAAGCTTCCTGTGTGGCTTTTGTAATGCAGAGAATGGACCATAACTGCCCCATCCCATAATCATAATTAATACTGCCCTGCTGTTCCTGTAAGTTTCACCTATGCATATTTATATTAACAGCATTTATCTGCTAATGGTCACATGACTTTTAACGACACACAGGTAGAACCCGCGTAGCTCGTGGTCGGGTTGTCTAAAATGAAAACCGTGGTCGAGTCCACCAAGTGAAATATGTTGAATTTTGCACCACGCTAACAAGCGGCATCTTGCTGCTGATATTTTTCAGAAAAGTTCTGGAAAAGCTGATTATATCGCCGAATGCATCCGCGTCCCGTTTCCCTGTGGTGTCAGCTTCACTGGGAGCTTTCTGTCACCAAACAGCTCATCTTCTTCACATGCTAAAAAACAAACTGAACCTCGAACATTCCTGAACAGGGCTCCCTCGAAGCGGCTTTAGGGACAGCCCAGGATCCATTTTTGGTGTAGGGAAAATCAGCTCTTGCAAACAAATGCAGCGTGTTTTGGATTAGCAAATACACAGGTTGAAATCTTATGCTCCAACCAACACAGACAAGCGTCTGCTAATGTTGATTTACACCTGCAGCTTCGAAGTTAATCGGTTTGGCTGGAAACCCTGCGAATAAAGTTGGAAGGCACAGTTTGGGGCCTCATTTCTCTGTTGATGGGTAAAAACATTCCCCTGTAATACCAACCTATATATCAGCTTTTAATAGAGCAAACACTTAAAAGCGCGACATCAAACGCCAAGCTCTATAAATCAATTCCAACTGGTTTGTCTTGCCAGCAGTGTAGTTTTAGACAAAAAAAAATAAAACACCAACAACATAAAAAAAGCGACAGCGTTTTAATTAATCACTCAGATGTTGTTGCCACGGCGTAAATACTCCCGATAACAGGAACTCAAACCAGGCAGAATGGGGGGGGGAGAAAAAGCACCGCCGCACATCGACACTGTGCAAATTATGGCCCTGAGCAAAAGCACTCGGTTAAGCTGCTTTGGTATCCTCCTCAAACTGGATGCAATAAATAAAAAAGTAAATAAACCTGACAATGTCTCAGCTCCTGTACATCAGTACCTGCCTTTTGCCTTGAGCTGGGATGAATATTCGAGGAGGTAATGAAAACAATAAAATTGAAACAAACAGCTCAGCTACTCAATGACATTTGTGTGTTGAAAGCATCTATTTGAAAAATTAATGCAGCAGAGTGGTATTTAGTTGTATTCCTGTGCCAGAAACCCCGTTGTGACCACCTGATTGATACTGTGCTGGGTGCATTTTCTAGTGCGCGGACCCACCAAGGCATAGAATTCACTAGACCACCTGTAGGTGTGCTGTGGTGTCTGGAACCACCCGTTAGCTGCAGAGGTTGACTGGACAGAGATCTCTTCAGCCAGTTTTGCTTCGAAGAAGGGTGCATTTGGTGTCCAACCACAGCCGTCTACCTGCTAGGACAGAAAAACCTGGCTGGATTGTAACGGAGACCGTAGAGCAAGACAAATGGGCGGTAGCGGGACAACTCAACAAAGCGCCACTGTTTATTGTCCTTTCGTACCACAAGGCATCCTTAGTATCCTGAAAACTGTGTTTCCACATCAGAAATGTGATATATATATATATATATTTTTTTTTTTAAATTGCCATTACCTACAACACAGAAGATAAATTACAGGATCTGTAAAATACAAAAACGTGTATGTGTAGGGGGGAAACAGATGTCAGATAAACACCAGTGTCATTTCTGGAATGTCATTAAGGTACGCAGACTTAGACTAGCTGTCTGATTTAGAACCTACTGTTGTTTCCAGACAACCATCAAAATTCCTTTTGGAGAGGTTTAAAAAAACAGAAGCAGGAGGTTAACAGCTCTTGGTCTGGTTCACTCCCCGGGCACGGAATGACCAATTATTTGACCCCCCCCCCCCCCCTTTTTTTTTTTCTTTTTTTCCACAAAGTTTTTTTTTTTTTTTTTATAAAAATATAAAAAAAAAAAAAAAAAAAAAAAAAAAAAAAAAGAGAGAGAAATATATATATTTTTTTTTTTTTTTTTTTTTTTAAATTGCCATTACCTACAACACAGAAGATAAATTACAGGATCTGTAAAATACAAAAACGTGTATGTGTAGGGGGGAAACAGATGTCAGATAAACACCAGTGTCATTTCTGGAATGTCATTAAGGTACGCAGACTTAGACTAGCTGTCTGATTTAGAACCTACTGTTGTTTCCAGACAACCATCAAAATTCCTTTTGGAGAGGTTTAAAAAAACAGAAGCAGGAGGTTAACAGCTCTTGGTCTGGTTCACTCCCCGGGCACGGAATGACCAATTATTGTGATTAATGGGGGTCTAATTAAAGCCCTCCTCCTAAATCAACAGCAGCATTGCAGTATAGTGAATAGATTTGTCTTTTTTTTAAACATGTTATGCCATCTGCTCCATATCAGAGGATGTGTTGTAGGTGGATTATCAATACCTTTCATAAGACATTATCATGACTTGCACGCAGGCTGATGGGAGTGTGTTTGTGTATTTCTGTGTGTCAGTGGGGTTGTTTGCGCTGCGTTCCCCTCATCCGTCAGCAGACTGCCCTTCTCTGATGGTTGTTGAAGCTCCATTACTACCCACAAGTCCTGATTGATGTTACACAATACTGCGTTCGAAGGCAGGGATTGTTGTTCTTGTACGGGCGACATGCTTATTACAACACCTTTTTCACCGCCGAACAGGGAAATTGCCCTGCTGGTGTTACGAGGCTCAGTCCTGCATTGATATTTGAGCTCAGAAAAACATTTAAAATAATCCACTTTTTTCCAGAATTCACTTACAATGTGTCACGTCTTCTGAGAAAGAATAATGTTTGGGAAAACTGGTCAGCGGAGATAATAGGGTGTTTCTTGAATAAGTTCTTTCATGCAGAACAGCAAAAAAAGCTACACCAGCACCACATGCGGGCTCCCTTTGGTCCAGGTGCTTTAGAGGTTTTGAGTACCGTAGTTACATTTATGCTTCTATGGTTTTTTTGTTGTTTTTTTTGTTTTTTTTTTTTTCAAAATGGTACAAATCTGCTTCAGCAGGAGGTTTTAAATGGCCACTGTGGAACCTGTATCGAAAAAATACAACAAACCAGCTACAAAATGGAAGTCACTCAGGTATTGGTTGTTAAATATTTCATCTATTATTGAGTAATAATAAACATTTGACATATTTTATCTTGGTCATTGCATAAAATACATTCTTAAGTGCATTTGACTTTTAGGGTTTTTTTTTTTTTATGACACCGTATGTGCTCGTATTTATTTAGATGTGAAGTTCATGTACTTTTTATTGTGTTAGAGTTGTAAGACTATAGGGTACTCCACCCTGCCTCCTTTTTAAAGCCTCTTAGACAATCTACAGTGGCTGCAAAAAAAAAAGAGTGTTTTTTCCAAATCCATCCACACAGAGATGGAAAATTAGTTTAGGATTAGGATTTTTAAAGTTAGCAGTAAAATCACTATGACTGTGGCTGTTCTGAAACTAAATACCTAAAGGAACGTACTCGCCCATGAATACAGACCTGTATCTATAAATAGCGTATTCCAGCGTGACATAACACAGTTGTCTGCCACGGTTATTACACACAATAAAAAGTGTGTCTATAAATATTACATTGGACTTCTATAAAGAAATCAAATCTAAACGGTTAGACTGAATGAAAAATCCCATCAGAGCCAATGTTGCCACGAATATTGGAAGCAGCCATATCCACTTGAGCAGACGATGAAGGAGATCGCCGTCTCCATAGCCTTCTGTTGAGTACACACACTCTTTGATTTTGGAGTTGAAACCGAGATGTGAAAGCGCGCAGCCTGTTGGACCGGCAGGAAGCTGAGCCGAGTCGCTTCATTCCACATTTATTTCATTCCAGCTCCGCTTTTGTTCCTCCTTCACAGCTGGTCTTTGTTCTGACTACCAAAAGACAGAAATTAGTCAGAAAGACAACAGGAAAAAAAGACTTTTTCCTCTGTTTTTAAAGAGAGATATGTGGATGATATCGCACTAAATGATTAATAACTTTTTCTTCCTTTTTACTTTTAACACCAAGATCCAGGACGGTCGATAAAATGATAATGACGTGCAGGACAAAGTGAGGTGGATAGAAAGTGACAGCCCTAACCAGCTAAGCTTCCTACGCCTTGTTTGTGACAGTTGTGTTTTTATTGTCAAATATATGCAGTGGAAAGCAACACATACATTTTTTTGTCTTCATATTTCTTTGGCCACAGAGTACACATGGCATTCCTTATACACACTGACATCTGACAAAGAATGGTGATTGCTCTGCTGCATACTGAACGCACCATTTTAGTATTCCAGCGTCGCACATTATTAAACCTGTTTCCACACATTAACCTTTCACGAGTTCTTTCCTTACCGCACGCTCGCATGTGCCCAGACTATGATTAATATGCCTCTGCCCCCATGTGATAAAATCTTGCAAATCATTCTCCCAGCCTTCCTTCAACTCCAGTCACCTTATTACTTTCAAAAGGTTGTTTGGTCACTGAGCTTTGATTATTTCTTTCCCCGCTCTACATTGTATGTGCCATGTGTCACTTCCTCATTTATTCATCTTTTTTTTCTCTCTCCATCTTCTCAGGATTTGAATATGGAAATGCTGTTTGAGCAACTATGTGGGTGACGTTTCCCTCTGCAGGAGAAACCATTTCATTTACTGTTCACGACAGGACATCCTGTTTCGACGTCCTTGGCTTTTGCCTTTTTTTTTTTCTTTCCCTTTCTTTGTACCTCAGTAAAAACCTGGACGGCGGACAACGTGACTGATGGACGCCTAATGCCTAACGTGACATGGCTGACGTGGGCCGTGCATACAGGACATTTTTTAAAGCATGTATCTAACCACTGTGAGGAAATCACATCCCTGCTGTGCTTTGACGTACCTATCTGGGTGCTGGTGGCGCGTCCAAGTACACAGCAATTACAGCGACCGTTTAAAACTTCAAATGGTAATTTTAAAACGCCTTTAAGAGTAAAATGGGTTTAATAAATATTGACCAATCACAGTGGTTATTTTAGCTTGATTGGTTGCTAGAATAGTTCCTGATTGTTTTATAACAATACAGGAGACGGGCAGGAACTGGCACTTGCACGTACACACTCAGATGAGAGCGTGAAACCCTCTCCAACAATCTGTGTTCATTCCAATAAAAACATGTCATCTAGCATTTGTCCTCTGATGTACGCCCACTCAGATGTTCTCTGAGGGGGGATTAGAAATCTGTGGCTAGAGTTTGTTGGGGGGGCTGTGCAAAACCTTTTAAAATTGCAAAACAAATGAGGCACAAATGGGGATAACGCCTTAGAAAAATGAGCATAAACTCACATATTGAACGCTTTCTGTCTATATTCTGCATGCAGATAATGAATGTGGGCAAAATGAGGAGGAGTCAAACCTTTCACCGACTCTCCCTGTGAAGGTTTATGAATTCATGAATGTCTGAATGACTTATTGGGTTCATTTCTTGCTTCCTGTCTGTGGGGGGGGTTTGGAGTCCAGAGCTACTGGACACAGATTGTAAAATGTATCACTCATCACAATATATTTTTTGGAAAAATATCTATTTCTCTGAAGATTAAATAACAATATTATCAACAACAATAATGTTTTGATAGCAAGCTGGAAAAAGGAAGTTGGGAAGAACCCCATCCAGCACCATCAAAGTATTGATCTTTTGTGAGCTGGTCAGACTTTCGTATGGCCCCTGAAAGCATCACTAGCCCTCCTGCAAAAGATCTTTGCTTTGCCAGATGGCGTGTCCATTCTCGCCTGCTACCGTCCATCTGCAGCTGTTCTGGGCTTCTGTACTTCTCGAGAAACTTGGCAAACGGACGCACAACTGTGCACACATATTTAGCAGAGGGTGGGGGAGCTTGGGGGGAAGCGTCTGCGCCCACCCAGGACAAGCAAAACGTACACTGAAAGCTTCCGAGACCGAACAGAGGCGCCGCAGCTGCAGGAAGCGTAAACTCCAGCTGGTTTAGACAGTTTAATTCCGTCTCTGGGGCTCCTTGTAGCAGCCCGCAGTGGACTGTTTCAGTTCTATTTACATATTTTATTTGAGGAAAATCCTGCATTGACCTTGTGCCTGTACTGCATCTCACTCTGGTCCATCCTTCCTTTTCCAGAGTTTCTTGGTTAGGAAACATGTATGAGAATGTTTTAATACATGAGAAACACAGTAAATGAGAAACATGTTAGCCCTGCGTTGAAACGAGCTCTCAGCATTTAGGGGTTTGATACTTTGCTCAAGGACACCTCAGCAGTGCTCTAGAAATGTCCCACAGCGAACCATCCTTCTTCTGCCGCCCTCTCATTCTGTGCATCCCTTTCCCCAGCACCAGCTACCTTTATGTCCAAATACTCAGTCAGGCTCCTTTGGTTTCCTTCAAACACATCTAACACGTTCCCCCCTCTTATGTTGTCATTCCTGATCTTCTCCATCCCTGTTTTTCCCAAAGTAAACCTCAGCATTGTCATCTCTGCCTCCTCTAGCCCCGGCTTTTGTCTGTGAGCTACGCAGCACAGCTGGTCACCCACCACCTTTGACACTTTGCACTTTGTTCTGGCAGACACTCTTTTATCACACGTCACATCTGACATGTTACTTCACCCATTCTCACCTGCTTCTATGCACTTCTGCAGCTCTTTTCCGCAGGTTTTGTTGCGCCGTTCTGTTCACCTTAAGTACTTGAAATCATCTGTGTCCTTTTCTTGCGGCTAATCTGTGTAATATCATTGCTCAACCTCGGGTCTTTCCCATTCACACACTCATCCAACCCCTGTTTTAATTCTAATTTATGTTTTTGTAAATGTGGGAATAATGCTCATATTTTATATTTGAACGTTGCTCCTTTTTTTTAAAACCTTCAAAGTGATCTAACTAAAAGTTTGAACATTTCTCATGACAGAATTAAGAACCTGACACAATTCCGTTGTAGTTATTTGGCTTTAGTCTTACTCTACTATGTTTTCATGCATATAATTCAGAACAAACTCAACCGGAAGCCCCAGTATATAATGTAAGATCAGCAAAATTGCTATCTTTAGACTAAATTGTTGTCGCAAAGAAAATAAAAGAAAAAGAGTATTTTTTCCAAAGAGATAAGCTAACTTACAGCCTTTCTTTCAGGAAATATCTTCACTCGTTATCTTTTACACAACTTTCTTCACACACCAGTTTGTCTTCAAAGCAATTCATCCGTTTCTTTGTACATTTAATAGCTTTTTAAGAGATAAGAAGAACAACATTGTCACAGCACAAGAAATAAAAGCTAGCTTTTGCTCCTCTCTCCTCGTAAACCATTTTCTGAAATTAATTTTCTCTTTTTATTTTCCTATAAATAATTAAAAAAAACCCAAAAAAACCAAACCAAAACAAAAAAAACAAACCATGGTGGAATTATGGTGCCAGAGATGCAAGAGGATGGATGAGGCAGCATGTGTGGGAATGGAGATGCTGGCAGGCTGACTTCAGTTTCCATTTAGGCATCAATACAATAACACGGACAAACCTTATCAATTTATATTAACAGCTTCTGCTCCCAGACGCGCACAATGTTTTGCATAATGTTGGGAGTGTTGCTTTTGTAACAGCATTGCAGGTTTAAGCAACAGCAGCCTGGAAACCTTTAGACATGATTTATCTGCAAATCGCTGTTACAGGTTCTTGACGGGATTCGTCAGCAGCAGTGGAGATGTTATGGTTTCAAAAAACAGCTAACTGGAGCATCCTACTGCAAGAAGTCCAACCCGTTGAAACATTCTTCCCTGTATTGTGTCAACATGCTGTCACAATAAACATAAAAACTCGGAACAGCTCTAATAAAGTAACTATCCAGCTTTATTGCTTTTTTCTAAAACTAAACAAAAAACAACAAATATTGAACATGTGTAACATTACAAATGTGAAGTGAACATAAAAAATGATATTAATAAAAAAACCACCCACCATGTATAGTTTTTGTTTTCTTTATTTTTTTCTGAGATCTGTGATTAAAACACTCTTGATTGACTTTTTAAATCACTTTTAATGTATTTGAGTGGAACTAATTGACAATATTCATTTCATAGTCAATGTATGGGAGAGAAGTGTCTGGTTTATTGAGAACCACATGTTAGAGTCACACCGGATAAAAACAAAACAGAACTCTTCTGAAGGACCAAGCCATTAGTAGTTTGCAGAGATCTTTTTCAACCAGGATGAAAACTCTCCTGCTCCTACCTTCGACTCTTCTGTTACAATGAGGCAAAAAGCTTTGTGCTTTAAATGGGTTTAAAAGCTTAGCTCGACCAAATTGGACTATTTACCCTTGCGTTCCATTTCAATTAGTGCAGAGATGGCGATGAGAAAACCCATTATGGCCCACAGAATGTTCTGAGCAGCGGCAGATCTGATGCATCGTGACAGGAAGAACAAGAGGCAGATGTGATTGCTGTCGCGCGAGTGTTAGTCCGGGAATGCTGCGTCTTTCCTGCCCAATATTTCTTCTTCAGCTTTGATGCACTTCAGCCATTTTACATTTTCCTCAAAGCCCGCCATCTTTTCAGAGGGAGGCTGTGAAGGATTTGGCATGCTCGCAGTCGATCTGAACTGGAGTGCATTATATCTCTGGCAGAAAAATTGGGTTGTGCTCCTAAATGATAGTTTGGGGTTTTATGGCAGCTGGGAATGTTTTTGGGGCCTTGCCACACCTCTTGCTCAATAAGATGGCATTTATATTTTTTTGTTTTTTTTAAAAAAAACAATATATCCTGATTCACGACCACAGAAATGTCTAGTGACAAAGTACAAAAAGATGAAAGAAATTTCAGGCACTAGAGAGACGCAAAATTGAAGTTGGTGTCATTTAGTGCCAAATTGATGGCTTTGGTCTTCTTTGTGCTCCTGTCTGAGGGCCACAGATTATTTATGTATCGATCATGCTTGTGCCCTGGATGGCCCACCCGAAGGTCTTGGACTGGATGTTCTGGCCTCAGGTCCTCCAGCCTTACCAGTCTGGGCCTCACTGTGCCTCCCTCCCCTCTGTATCGTTATTCATCCCATGTCCGCCGAGTCATTGGACCTTTGCTTCTATCCTGCTGTTTCTTTTCCCCCCGATCTGCAAACATCCGTTAGTTCTGCCTTTGGTTTTCATAATCCCTCGTGTTTTCACAATTTTAGATTTCAAACGCATTCGTTTTTGTATTGCACTCTTTCTAATAAATAAATCACTTAAAAGCTCCATCTGTCTGACGGTCTGCCTGGGGGACCTAATTCTGTCTCCCGTGTGCATCGTTAGATCCCAACGCATTCCCGGTGTACCTTGATGCATCAACATCTGACATTTGTTTCTACGCCTTTTATTTGATGTCTGTGGCGTCTTTTAGAGCCACAAAGGTAACTAAAAGTAACAGAAGCATCCCATTCAATGTAAATGTTAATGACGCTGTTAAACAAGTGCCGTTACTGTACCCTGACATGTCAAGAAAATAACAGACGGACTTGTGTCCGAGCGAGAGACGCATGTGTCACCAAATGCAAATGTATGGCTGTTGTTTACTTGTGCTTTTTTTTTTCCGTGTTTTTTTTATTATTGTTGCTTTTATTTTCTGCACAAAGGAAGATAGGTTAGTTGTAAAACTGCAGTAGTTTAACTGATGCTGCAGAAATCTGTCCCTTATTGCCATTGATGCAAGAGGCTGTGTCATAGCTGGGTAGGTTTAAAATGACATGAAAGGTCAGTGCAAAAGACGAAGAAAAAAAAATTGATTTTATAATCCTCGGAATACTCAGTGCAGCCAAAGATTGGTCCGTACTGACCTTTCGTAATTTTAGCCCATATTCCAGACACGTGCAGGTAATTTGTCCTGGCTGCTCGGGAGGACATGGTACATTTCTATGCACAGTCACTCAAAAGTTAGATTTTTCTGCTTCTTTGTGTCAGGACTGGGTCGAGTGCTGTTCGCGCAGCACAGATGCACCTTTTGTCACTGTGACTGACAGCCTCTAGGGAAGAGAAGAGGAGGGTCACCTGCTCCCGAACACCGGACCACCTGTCAGAGTCAGCGGGCCTTTCAACTGATGATGTTTAAGATCAACTGGGGGGCAATCGTCTTCATTTCAAGGATGTCTGCTGCGTAAACTTGGAGGTAGACTTTTCATTAGGCTCATTAGACTCAAACTTTAAAAGGGTAACTGTTCCATTAATATGTCTAAAGCGTGGTTTGCTGAATTGCCATTCACAACAGAATGGTCTTTCCTCCTAAGTCTCACTACTTTTTCTTTGGCTAATGGCCCATAACTGTTTTTCATCACGATTCGCCTTAAACCGGTGTGACAAAGTCCCCACAGTGTGAAATCTTTTGATCGGCTGTGTCCCCATAAAATGCGCGCCAAAGGTGGGAAAATGGAAAAGGTAGAGACATGAGATGAGATCACGCTGCTTCCATGATCACAACTGATCTTTAAATTCCGTCTGAGTGCACAATGTAGCTGCGCTTTGCTATTGTAACTCCATCTTCAAGGCAATTAGAAATAACAGGCAGCAGGATGGAATGCATGTGTGGGATGGTGAGGTTAGAAGAAAGTGGTGAAAGTGAAAGAGTTGAAAAAGTTTGAGTCCTCTATAATACTGATGAGGATGGCATTGATCAAGAAAAAAAAAATATTAGAGAGACCACAGAGGTCAGGTGAGCTTGGTGAAGACTGAATGGATATATTGTTGAAAAAATGCTAAAGATAGAGCTCTTAGGTGGGTGGAGAAAGAAAAACTAGAGGGAGATTACATATGTGGTGAAAGAGCAACCAGCTGATGAGAGGGAAGAACATGCACAGCAAGACTAGTCAGGGAAGAGGATGATTAGATATGACCTTGGTGACCTATAAAAAAGGGGCGGCGCCCCCCCCTTTTTTAGAGAAAAGAACAAAACAATATCTCTCCCCAAAAA
>CAAE01014981.1:942989-963404 GCA_000180735.1 Tetraodon nigroviridis
CCAGGCTGCATTTCACATGTGAAGGTTTGATTTATGGCAGCAACCTGACAGTTGAGCCGTCGCTAATCCATCTGATCGGCAGAAAACCAGAACAGATGCAGAAAATCAGAAAACCAAAATGAAACAAGAGTGGAGGCATGGCAGACGGGATGCAGTCCTCATTGGGTTTGAGTGCACGTATGCCAAACGTGTTCTTAGTGCTTATGAGGGAACAAATGAAGTTTGGCCAGGCGCCGCCCGAGGCTTCACAACAACCAAGGAGATAAGCGCAGCCTGTCCAGCACATGCTAATGCAAGTCTCGCCCAGTCAACAACCACTTGATATCAGCCCTGTTTTTAGAATGATTTAGGAGAAAAAATGCTTCCAGGCTGTTTTGTCTTTGAGGCCCTTCCTGTCCACTGCACTCGTTTTGCGACGGAGACGTGTTTGATGACTTTTGTCTGCTCCAGGGGGGTCTGAATGGAAAGTAATTGCAGTCTGCTGTCTAAGTGCGAGTTATATTTAGAGTTCCGTCAGCGTTGTTTTGTTTCATCAAATTTGTCCGTAGCTGATCGTATAAATTAAGCCCCCGATCGTGTTGATACGTCAAACGATTTCCTACACTGCGAAGAACCGCCTTTGTCGATGCGATCGCAGCTTCGAGATCAAACCAAAGAGCCAACTGAAGTGTTGACTGAAATGCCACCAAATTGCGACCCGAATCAGCACTGCAAACTTTTCGCTGAAAGCCAGAGATGACTGTGTGATGTATTTCTGTACAGGCCCATGATTGAATCAGGGCTCTCGGCCAGTTTGTTGCAATGATATTTTTCACTGCTCAGCGTTGCCTGGCGGAGGGGAAGAAAAGGAGTGAGTCAGAGATGTGATGGAGGTATAATGGAGTTCTTCACAGGTCAGTGCAGAACTATTGACCTCTCTGCAGGTTCTTGCTGTACCCCACTCATCTGCCACAACATCCACACTCATCAGCAGTCCATCAGACCAGGCTTTCTGGAAGCTGAATTGTGAATGGCCGTGTCGTCCGGCTGCTGTCCTGTTTCACCAATTCCGTTGCACTTTCTTTTAATGAGAAGTGGGAAGCGTGGCCACCAGCACTTGCGCACATCAATCAGTGTCGCCAAATGTCATCAGCTCAAAAGAGATGGTGCCATGTTAAATTACTAGCTTCAAAGCTAGCTTCTCTAACAATTTTCTTCTTATCAGCAATTTCCTTGCTTATCGTGCCCCCTGTATTATTCCGCATTTCATTTGAATTTTACAATACTGAAATTGAATGAAACCCCAAATTAAAAGTTATCTGAATCAGCCCATATAAACTAAATTGTTTTTCCCCTTCCTGCTGATTTTTATCGACTAATGATGAAAGCTTTTTTTTTTTTTTCTCTACATTTTACCTAATTTTTATGCCATCAGGACTTGGCTATTTTTCCAAACTCACCACTTTTTGCTCACAGTCTGTTGCTGAAAGAATGATAATGTCTTTGAATTGGATTGCCAATATTATTGAGGATTGGCAGCATCTCTGACAATGCAAATGCAAAGTGACGCATCTCACATATGACGGCATCTAACCTAAACCGGAAGAAATAAAGAGCTTTGTGTGAAGACTAAAATACGCCGCTGGTTTATTGCTACAAATGGACCTTAGCATCACTATTATCCTACTTGATTAATGTTAGCATAGATACTAAGGTACAACAACTAACCTGAATGTTTGAAGAATATCCACTTTGATATGATTTAAATGTGAGGTCCAACATCACCGATTATTTTCTTTACCCTGCATTTATTTTGGCACCCAGGCACAGCAGTTTTCTAAGCAGAGCAACTTTTCAAATGTGTTTAATTAATTTCTACCTGACACCAATCTGGGTCCCACCAAAAGAGTAAATGATTTTCCCAGTTGAATCATTTTATTTCTATGCTTCAACATGACAAATTTTGGTGATTCTTTTTGGCAATTTCTTCCAAACGCAGAGGAAGACGTGATTATTAATGATGCTAAATTCTTTCTGAGATATTTAATGGTGAACACAAAGTTTCAGCATCCCTCAATCTGTCTTCCAATCACAGTGCATTCCTTCCTAATATTACAGTTTAGACTGGTCCAGAATCTAGCAGCCAGTGTGAAATGAACAGTTATTAAACTGTTTAAAAATGGGATCTGCAAGAGTAATTATCTGTACAAAATAGATACCCAGCTATTAGGAAATTATTTGTCATCTTGTCTGGTAAGAGTAGGGAACTAGCTTCCCTGGACTGGAGTCTATCCACAACAGTCTTTGGGTCAATGGCACCATGGACAGGCCACCAGCCCATCACAGTACACACACAGCACTTACTTACACACTCGCACCAATTTAGTCTCCAGGCGACCTAATTGGGCTTTTAAGTGTGGGAGAAAACTGGAGGAAAACAACACACAGACCCACTCTGAGGCAGTTATCCTACCTCAGTTATCATTTTATCCTCTGATCGTCAAGAATGGTCTCAGCATACATGTGCACACTGTGTATGTGACACAGCTTCTGTTAAATTGGCTTTTAATGAGTTGTCAACGGTCTCACCCATTGGCCGGGTTTCAAACCAGCAGAAAAAGCTTCCTTTTCTCATTGGTGTGAAAATGGGTTTCTCGCTCCTCCTGAGCCGACAGGTTTTTGATCTTCCCCAGGAAGGCTAATCGCGCCGCTCTGGCTGTGCTTTGACTAATCAGTTGTTTGAAAACATATTTGCTGTTCTGATGGTCCAAAGAATGAATAGTAGACGTCTCTTTCAAAGTTATGTGCGGCCTTTCTTTTAGTAGTATTTACAAAAGGATGCTTTGAAGAGCATCTGCTGGATGTTGAGAGGATGAGAGACGCTCCTCTATAACATTTTGTACCATTCAAGCTACATTACACAAACAGCCACTGAGCTAAAGCACTCTGAAGGGGGCATTTTTATTCAATTGTGCCTGCTTCACTGAGGAAGACTTGATGTCTCTGCCTTCAAAAGCCTTTGTGAACTGTTTCTGTCGGAGTTGGGACCATTTTGTAGGAGAGGGATGCTGTGGAATTAATGTAAATCCCCGCAGCGACTTGCCGATGCCTTTGGACCATGGTTTTTTGTGTTTTTTCCCCTATGAAACAAGGACTTTGTGCTTCCAATTACCGCCAGTGTTGCCAGTTTCAGAACAGAATGAAAAATGCTCATGACAGAGCGAACCAATCAACATGGTGGCAGCAGAGCCAGACAGCATTAATGAATCGTCAACTTGAGACGTCGGGCATTGCGTGTGATGTTACTATGGCAGTTGTTCTTTCCTTGCAAGGAAGCTTCCAATTATCAGCTGATCTGAGAGTTTCCAAGGGATCGTGACAATTGTCACTTGCAATTTTGCTCCTGGTGATGATAAGTAATGTAACTTAGCAACAAAATAAATGGCTTCCCATGACCGTTCAACACCGGGCAGTTTTGTTTTTTCACTCTAATTAGATCTGACAAGCCTGTCAGCATTTACCATCTACATTTTTGCATTCTTGCTTCTTTCTAAATGAAAAGCGACAAATTCACAGATCCTTTGTGTAGCTGCTTAAAAAAAGAAAAAAAAAAGAAATGGTTACAATAATGCTGTGACACTATCCTTGTTTCTTCTTGTTTCTTTTAGTCAGGTGTCATTATCTTATTTTGCCTTTCTAGTATTCTTTCTATCACATTATTTCAAAATGTAGTCGATTTTGACTACATTACTCCTCTCCGAATGCAGCATTTGCTGACATCTAAAAGTAAGTAAAAGTATATTTAAGATGTCATTCTGGATAAAAAAAAAAGAGGGAAAAAAAATGCATCTTCATGTTTTTTCTTTAGCATCAAATAAAAACATCCAAAAAGCAAATTTTCTGAAGAAATCAGCAAAATAAACCAAACAAAAAACGAAAACCGAAATCTGCTGGTGCGGCAGCGGTGACTCCCCTCTGAATCATTCCACGCAGCAGCTCCGGGAAGTGAGTCAACCTTGGCACAGCACCTGAACAGCTGCACATCCTCAGCTGGCAGCCGATGGAGAAACCCTCAGCTTCTTTTAGCATATGGTTGCCTGTATTTAATTATCTTTTTTGGGGTGATGTTAAAGCACCATTTTAATGCTGCGTTGCTCATTTCGGTTTAAATTATGCTTTTATTTCCAAAGTGGCAAAAATATATGGGGCAACAGATGAACTATGATGTAGTTCTTTTACTTATTAATACTACCCTGCATTTACATTCCAGCTTCCTTACTGCTCTGATTTACCTGCCTGTAACAAACAGGCCACTAGGGGGCACCATCTCACCTGCAGCCGTTCTTTTGCCAGACTGGTCTTACTGGTTGGTATAGTTGCTTTTTTTTTTTTTTTTAATGAATGTTCACATGCACTTATTGTGTATTCAGGTACGACCCAGGCATTCTGCAGGAAAGCAGGCTGAGGCACCAACAGATGATTAGAAGTCAGCCATATTTATATTTACTGCTCCATAAGCAAATCATGTGCTCAAGTGTCACTAACTCACAATGTGATTTCACACCGGCATTTAATTTCTGCTAGAAGCTGAAAATTTCTTTTTGAAATAAATCTCATCAAATGGTCCTCATAAATCTGCCCGAGTGTTGAACCGGGCTTATTTAAGGCTGTGCATTTAAAACAGCCTGATGCACACCGGCTGAATTACTTCTGCGCTGCCTTTTTTCTTTTAACTGGGCAACGATCCATCCCCTCCCCTTCATGCATACAGCACTTACTGGTCTATTTAGATACTTTAAAGCAACCGGCTTTTCTAGAAACAATAGTGAGCTTACGAGAAGGAAGAGAAAAAAAGGCTACATATTTTACCATCTGAACAGGAAATATACAAGTCTAATGTGAATCGTTGGAGCATGTCATTGTGATGGTAACCCAACTGCATATGGCGTCACCCTGAAGCGCCTGTGCACTTATTCAACTGCGTGAAAAAATGCGTGCCATGTCGAAGTGTACGCTATACAAATGACATGTTTCTGGCATCGGAACTGGGGACTCTAAGAACATGATTTGCTCTTTAGAATTTGAATTTGTTTGATACATTTTCTAGGCTCGCTTCTATGCGGACGGTAAATCCGACAGCAGATTTGGCACGTTGTCATTTTGAAGGAAGTTTGATTTTATGTCAGTGTGTGTTTTTTTTTTTTAATTGCTGGGTTTTTAGACCTGTAATAATGACGTTTTTTTTCATCTGGGGGTTTTTAGGCACAGAGCAAAATGCTGGATTTAGGTTTCGCCTGGGCCTCTGCGGAGGTCACACTCTCAATTAGCCTGCGGCAGGTATAAGCAGTGTGTGTGAGTGTGTGTGTGTGATGACCATGTGACCTGTCCAGAGTGATGCCTGCTTCTCACCGAGTGGCTGCTGGAATAGCTTTGAGCTCTACCAAACAAATAAAAACACAACTGTTTTCCATTCTGCTGATTAATAACAGAGCAACAACCGCGATGCTGATTTACGTTTTTGTGCAGCTTCATTTTAAGTGAACTTCTAAGGGCTTTACAGTACATACAAAGATATTAAACATTTTTTAAAAAATATTTTTAAAAAATGATTCAATTTAATATTAGTAGGAGCAGGTAGAACCTATTCTTCTTGGCATTCCGGATGAATAAATTACCCAGCAGCACCCATCACTCAGAGGCTGATTAAAATGAGGGGGAGATGTGATTTTAGGAGAAGATTTGAAAAACAAATGATAAAAGTCATTCTCTGTCACATCACGGTTTAACCTCTTAAATGACTCTAGAATATATTAGCTTGTCAAGCACCCCCTTTAGAATAATAAAACACACACACACACACACAAATCTTCTTGTACTTGTATCTTTGTGAGGGGGGTGATATCAGGCCCCCACGACTGACTCGGGGCCAATGGCTCTGCCATAAACACTACTGATCTCAGAAACTGCACTGAAACTGCGTTGAAGCCAGATTATTTAGAGCCTCGTCAGTGTTCATCAAATTCATGAAAAGTACGTACTGTCCAAATTGCTCATGTTGGTTATTTTGTTTATAGAGTTAATTGTAGCGTTACTTAGTTTAGTTTATTGTAATTGTTATTATTATTAGTTTACCTGTGAGCAGGTTTTAGTCTATTTTGCTTTCACTGTTGCACTGTGAGTCCAAGAGGGCTGGATCTTCATATATGGACTATTTGACAATAAAGCTGATTTGACTTGACTTGGTCAACCAGGCTCTTACCCTGATCAACACAGCTAACCCCATAACCCTAACCCTAACCCTAGCCTAACCCTAACCTAAACCCAACCTTAAAACCGAAAAACAGTCCTTTGAAGTTGTGAGGACCAGCCACAAAATCCTCACTTTGAAAGTAGAATGAGTATTTATGCTACTTAGTTTACTTAGCTCTTACATATTATCGGAGGCTCCAGGGAGGGATTTGACCCTGCAGAAAACATTTGGCAAAAGAAAAATCTGTTTGAGTTGCTGATTTTTAGACAGTAAAGACTGACCTGAAACATCTGACCTGTCATCTGACATTCAGGAAGCACCGATCAACACGGCACCACTAACTTCTAAAAAAATTTGCTCTTGAGATTGGAAATATCGGACCACTGGTCATGGGCTCAAGGAGACTTCGATTTGATCTACGTAAAAGTGTGAGATTGAGAGCTAAGCTCGATCAATAGATGTGAGATGGGACGAGGGAAGTTTAAACTGGTTCCATCCAGACCTCAGAAAAATCTCTGCTGCTTCCCGGTCCGAAGAAGAGAAGCCCGCCTCTCCTACTCCCCACCTTCAGTATCGTAACAAACAACGGGCTACACGGAGAGAGAGAACTGCAGAAAAGGGCAGTATTTTCTTTGGAACGAAGCAGCAAGAGATTAGAATAAGACATAAATCACATTTATAAAATTTTTTAGCCTCAATCTTCTTTACTGGCATGATTAACCATCAGGGGAAAAAACAGAGTTGAAAGGCTTAACGTCCAACACTGCTGTGGAAATTTTGAGTTTTACTGCTTATTCTCTCTGTGTTGATTGTATTTTTAGTGTATGCGTGCATGTGTGTGTGTGTGTGTGTGTGTGTGTGTGTGTTTAACTCCTCGTGCGACGGCCTTTTCAGAAGATCGTCTTCAGGTACGTTAGGTATACAGGCATGTGCGGTTAACTCCTATTCACTCTGCTGTTGCTCGTGAACATTTACTCTGATTACTCTGCATTTCCTCAGCTCCTCAGCTGAAAAGAAAAGAAATAAATAAATCAATGAGCGCATCCTCCAAAAATCCCAGCTTTGAGCCTTATTGATTCAAGATTGTTTGCAGTGCACAAGCTTCTCTGTATACCCCTAGTTTGTACAAAGCTGCTAAACTGCTAACCATGCACGTGTGCGAGTGTGTGTGCATGTGTGTGTGTGTGTGTGTGTGTGTGTGTGTGTGTTTAGGTATCGAAAAAGGACGAAAGGACCAATCATGGTTTTATTGGACCAGAGTCTTTTTTGTTGTCCAACCATCCATCCATCCATCTGTCCGTCCGTCCGTCCATCTATCCATCCATCCAACTTTTAGTTCCAGCATCTGTCATTATTGTCTTACTAACTATTTTAGGTCTGCATTATTAAACCTCTGCGGGCACAAGAGGAAGCTGGAAGAACAAAACACTGAGTGTGTGTGTGTGTGTGTGTGTGTGTGTTTGTGTGTGTGTGCATGTGCACTATACAGCGTGTCTTCCTGTTGTACCCCCAAGGGGTTGATAGCTGCGCTGCTTGGGAGGGGAGCTGCAGTATTTACCACCTGCTACGAAACAAGCCTTCTGTGCTGCTCTGATAGTGTCACGCAAAGTGAAATGAAAGTGATGCTTCTCCGTATCAGCGCATCCCATTTTGGGATATTTCCACAACCTTCCTGCTTAAGTAGGATGTAAAGGAGCAAAAAGAGGTGATGGGGAGGTACTGACAGGCAACCGCGGTCACGTTCATTAGCACCTGGCAAGCCTCAGATTCTGGGTGCCATTGGGACGGCTAGTGTGTGTGCATGTATGTGTGTGTGTGTCTGTAATTGGGGAGGGGGGGGGGCTATTTCCATTTACAGGCTCAAGGATGTAAATAACTGAATCATTTGATGTCATAAACATCAAAAAAAAAAAAAATCTTTGTGTTTCTACATTAAAAAAACTGAAGGAAAAACGTGTCGTCAGTGTGCTTTTTGTGACCCTGCGTATTTTCCGCTCAGTGGAGAAGGCTCCCCTCCAGTTATATCCAAACACCTCTGCAGATACGCATTAAATACAACATCAGATAATTGTGGAACACATGCCGTCAATGTAGGATTAACATATAGGAATGGCTCCAAACAGGAAATTACTTTATATCAGATGTGTGTGTGTGTGTGTGTGTATGTGTGTAGCCTTTGAGCTACATTTTATACAGTTGGATGTATTCTTGTCGTCTGTCAGACGTTTACAGTCTGACTTTAAAATCCACAGCCTCCCCTGCACTTGACTGGCTGCTCGTCTGTCCCCCTGCATCCTATTCTGCCTCTGGTGCTCTTTAAACTGACTTATTCAGAAAAGGAATTAGCTCCCAGATTTTTCACAATTTAACCGTTTATAAAGCCCTCTCACCCTAGAGAGAGAATGGTGTGATTTAACATGGAGGAGGATTAGTTTCTTCAAACACGAGTGCCCTTGTCATATTATGCATAAGCTATTCTGGGTCAAATCTCAGCGTGTCCTTGTGTCTTCCTTGGTTTTGCCTTTAGGGGGGGGACTTGCTGAATGGCTAAAAGGTAACATCGGAAGGTTTCGGTAAAGATTCCGAGATTTGCAGGGTTTGCCAAAGGAGGCAGTGCGCATCCTGGTTGATTAGATTTCAAAGGCTTCGGTGCCCTGGTATCGTCCAAGCTCGTGTGAAGCGTTTCTGCAGGGACACAGTGGGTGGGTCCGATTCCAGCTGAACACTAAGAACAGTTGGAGAGACGCAGTAAAGCTGACAGAGAACAAGCTGTAAGTTTGGTGCCGAGCGTGATTCATTGGACTGTTGACCTTCCTTTAAGGGAGATGATGAACAGCCCGGTGGTACGCCCTGGGCCCCGGGCGCTGCTCTCCCTCTCAGCTGTCTGCAGCTTCACCTTCAGTTCACATTCAATCACTGTGGCAGCCATCGGCTGATAAATACCCACCATATGGCTACCTTCTTCACCTCTTGCTCCATCCTGCAAAACAAACAACGAAATGTCACCGATAATGCGCGCGTTTCCGCCTCATCTTTCTGTTGTCACCACAATGTACGCTTGCTCATAATAGCCTCCATTAATGCAGCTAATAAGGGCAGCTGACAAAAAAAGTGATCTTTTGCTCTCTTGTAAACATAGCATTAATATGTTGGTGGTAAGGTTTGGAGATGGAAAAATTCTACTGTTCTGCAGGTTTAGTCATTTTTATGTGGGAGTGTTATTTCATCAGCCTCATAAAAGTCTAAATCTGAAGCAGTGAATCACAGCTGTTTTTCTTATCAAGAGCTGCACGCAGCATCGCTGTAGGTCCTTAGCTGGAGAAAAAAAAAAAAAGTTAGATTTCTTTTTGTTTCATGGAAGAGATCTGTGCTGGCCTGCAGAGGATTTCTCTTAAACTCTGTAGAACATGGTGAGGACTGTAGGCTGAGAAAACAAGCGCTGGCACTTATGCTAAGTCCTGATGCATTCTGCTCAGCCTTGAGGGATGCTATTGCTACAGGAGTCAACTCAAGGGGCTTCTTCAAAACTCCTAAGCTTCACATCAATAAAGCGGAGTTATCCCGCGTCGACAGAAGAACAGACGAACAAGACGCTGACGCAGTATTGAGGGGGAGGGAAAAAAGTTTAATTAAAATGGGCTTTTTTCTGAATCTGTTGATCTTGATTGCCCAGCTAATTGTCACTGTTAATAAATTGTTAAAGTTCCTGCTCTGGTCAGCCAGACATGCACATATTGTGCTGCTCTGAGACCACCCTATGAGCAATTAGGTTTCCTAGGAGACAGCCATTAATTATGACGCGCTGCTTTGGAAGAGCAATACCATGCAACATTTTAATGTTGCTCTTTGAATGCAAATTTCTACCTAATTACCTCATCCAAGTTTAAATTTGAAGTTTCAATTTTCAAGCTTTGGGAAAATAACTATACTGTTCTGGTGTTGCATCATGTGCATAAAAACGCATTTATAAAACAAACTACAAGTATTATTCAATAATAAAGCATGTGGCTGATTGTAAAGTGTGCGATAGACTTAGGCGTTGATTACCGGTCCCCGTCAGTAATTAGGGGAAAGTGCAAGCTTTGCTTTTACAGGAATGCATAATCTGTCCTGTGCCTGGTGCCAGAGTGGGTCCCGCCGCACGCTTTAGTGCCCATGCCTGAGCGGTAACCTTGGCCAATCCTTCAGTCCCTGCAGGGCTTGTGCTGGTCAGAGTGGGTTGTAATACCACTAATCAGAAGCTCTAACTTTTATGTAAATCACCCGTCTTATGAATCATTAAAGAGGTGATGTCAAAGACAAAAGGGGGTGGGTGGGGGAGTAAGTGAGTGAACGGTGAACCAGTGTGAGCTCTAAATCTGTTCACCAGGAATAGCACTGCCTCTCGCTGATTAAGTCATATAATGAGCCTAATTAGCAAAGCTATTGTCAAAACTGGCCTGGTTGAAATTCAACAATAACACGACAGCTTCGTGTGACAGATTGTCAATCGCACATGCCAAATTATTTTCAGAGGTTAAAGATGTAAAAAATGTTCACACTCGTCCTGCCGCGCCTAATGACCCAATTTAAAGGAGTAATGGTTGTGCGTTCAGGTGTGATAAGGCAACATCCGTCTGTAGAGAGCAGCTGATTAACAGTGACATACAGATTAACAGTACTGCTCAACTGAGCAAACCATAATTACTGACCTGCATTTCAGGCTACCCAAGGCTCTTTAAAAAACTCTTTTTAGATGCACGTGTGCACGTGCACACACACACACACACACACACACAGACATCCTTGTACTTCTATCTTTGTCTTGTATTATCTTTGTAAGGAATTTTAATGTTGTGATGGTTTACCTAGCCATTTCCCCTAGCCTTATCCATGCATCCTACTGACTCTGACCTCTGACTCTTGAGACTGAGCTGAACCTAACTAGAACTCAAACCTTAAAACCATGCCCTAACAGTTATACTGACCTTCTGAGATATGGGGACTAGCCACAAAGTCCCTTTCAAAAATGTCCTAATTTTGAATGAATAGTTTGGTACTAGCAAGTACAAGAACAAACACACGGGCACTTACACACACAGTAATACTGTAGTTGGGTCAGAATAATTTGATGATTCACATTAACAAGGAGCTCCAGGCTCATCAAACACAGTCTTTATAACTTAAAGGAAGGTTGATTCAGATGAAGAACAAGGACAACAGGCTTGGCCAGTCTCAGTCAAATGTATCCACTCCAAGAAATGACACTGCGACACTGAACACACAAGAAAAAGATTTTTTAAAAAAAATGTCTTTTAAGTTTATTAGAAACTTCAGCAAGGGACGGGTCCATTTAAATTAATTTTTACCACCAACCAACAGGTTTTGTCAACTTTTGCACAGGCTAAATACAAGCTTTCATTCTGCAATGTATAAAACTTGTACCTTTCTTTCCCGGACCTGGAATTAATCATTAGGCCGTCTGACAAACACAAACAGATTTTCATTTCTTTTGACAGGTTTTTGACCCTTTAGGCTTTACTTGATCAGACAAACACCTGGTATGAAAGCTGCAGCACTTCCTGAAATATATATGTATATATTTTTTTAAAAGGACAAAAAACAACAATCACTGAAAAAAAAAAAAAAATCTTTCTTTTCCAATTTTAGTGTCTTCACTTTTGAATTGAAGCCTCCGGGTCAGACAGCATATTATTTTCAATCCCGTTCAGCTGTAATAAGTGTAAATCGTATTTATGCGACAGTATGTGTTAGGTGATGTGAGCTGAAAACATGTGCAGTACTCCACTGATGGTGCAGGCCCAGACTGGAAAGCCTCTTTTTGGCTGCAGCAGATGCCACCAAAAAAAAAAAAAAAAGAAAAAGAAAATTGTATATTCAATCAAGCAAAGTTTGCCTCGAAAAACTAGTAAAATGTATTATTTTAAGTCAAATAAATAGATCAGGAGTTACCAGAGTTTTGAGTTGTAGTGAAGACAACCGCTGTGGCTGTACATGCCTTACTGATGAAAGACCCACTGTTGGTGCTGATGTTGCTCAACAGAACTTCCTTTCCATTTTTTCTTAACTAACTGCATGCTAAAAGCAAAAGTGTTAAGAGTTGTTTGTTTTTATTTATTTATTTATTTATTTATTTATTTATTAAGTTTCCGTTTAGAATAATGGTTTTTATGTTTTACACATAACCCTACCATCTACTTTTCTGTAATTGGGACACGATTGGATTAAGAGGGAAATTTTGAGGACAGAAAGAAACTATTGCTGCTAAATATTATCCGCTTTCAGAACAAACATTTCCACAGCACCTCTAATCCTGGAGAAGTGCCTGTTTCTTCAGCACAAAGGCAGGTTCAAATGATCTGTTTATAGAGACCATCACCCCCCCATAAAAACCTACTGTCAGCGTTTAAAGTTTAATAAAATTATAGTTAAAATCTAAAGGAATAAAGTGTTCTTCCAACTATTTTGAAGATTACTTTGAATACCTCCTTAAATATTTAATGATTGAAACAATTAAGAAGGCTTTCAATGGCTGATCCTTAAACTGCTACAGCAAGAACAGAAAGAACTCTCGAGAACTGTGTGTTAGAGGTGACATCAGTCAAGGAAAGAACGATAAATGGGAAAATGCACTGGTTATTGCTAAGAAAATAGATGATACAAGTACAAAGCAAATGAAGTAAAAAAAAAAAAACAAAAAAAAACCCAAATTAAAGCTACTATTTTGCAGCAAAAATGCTAAATTCGAAAAAGCTGTGTTAGCGTGGCAAAATCAGTGAGGTCAAGAACATGAAGCCGGCAGATCGCATCAAAGTCAAGCTCAAATTTTTATAATCCGGATCAATATATTCTCGATAAGGAGCAATTATTTGGCACAAATAGGCTGGGAAAAATCAGGTGTAAAAGTCAGGATTTTTGCCCCCCTGTTACTTTAATCAATATCAGGGATCAATCTTTCATATTTTCTACTTTTCATCTCATTTTCAGTTGGAGGCCAAAGAATTAATTTGCTCCCACTTCACCTAGCAGCATGAATATGTTTTTTATCTCATTCCCTTGGTCGATTATTTGGAAAAAAGGCCCAGAAAAAGTCCCACAAAGGGGAACAGGGTCTCTATTAATGAGCCATCTAAGAAAGGGCTAAAAAAAAAAAACTTGAATAATGCTGATGTTTCAGAAGCAGCAGGGCAGCCCACCATGGATCTAAGAAGAGACTCGTTCTCACTGCTTAAAATAATTCCTCCACTGTGGTGGGAACATGAAGTGGCAGCAGAGAGAGAGCGCGGGAAACAATGGAAAGAAGAAGGTTTCTCCATGCGTTTCAAAGAGGCCTGTTCTCCGCGCTGGAGCCACTCTGACTGATCTCGCGGATCAAAGGCGGCACGAAAAAGGCTGCGCTTCAGCCTTTATGGGTTTCAAGTAGCAGGCCACAAGACGCAGGTAGATTGCGCGTTGAGGGTAGATGTGACTGTTTTCCTGGGAGCATTATTGGTAAAATGGCCTCTGTCAAAAAACAGTCGCTTAGAGCAAATGAATTTCTATCGCTTCCTTCAAAAGCAAGATGAAGGTTTTCGACTTTAAATGAGACACTCTCTAATTTAGAGCCCCCTCTCGGCTGAGAGGGAGCGTGAATACAGAAGCAAGTTTTAACAATGGTGGGTTCGGGTGCATCCGGCACCAATGCGTGATGCACCGGCTGGCTTAATTGGAAGTAATGAGAAAATGCTTGACAGGGTTTTTAATGTACTGGGAGACACATGGTGCCATTTATTTCAAACGAGTTTCGAAAATTTAAACAAGTGCACAACAGCAAAATGAGTGTGATAAAATTCAATCTATCCTTTGCTGTGGATGCAATTTTTTGTGTTGCCGTAAGGATCATTTCTAAAGTTTTGCATAAATGCAGCAAACAGATTAATAGAACATGTAAATTTAAGATAAAAGAATAAATAAGGGTTCTTTGACTTGTGCTCATATCTACTTGTACATTACCCTAGCACTAATAGAGCAAGCAAAGAGGCCTGCAAACCCTGAGATATTTTCAGAATATTATATATTAGTCACTTACAACATCCAGATTATCATCTGAGGTAGTAAATAAATTAAAAAATATATAATTTTGACCAGACACATGCTGACAATGGTAATAGTTTTTTTTTTAATTTAATGTCATTCAGACTCCTATAGTCAGTACATGGACATAGAGACTTCTTCTTCTTCTTCTTCTTCTTCTTTACAAACAAAGCACATAGCGCCAGCTGGAGATGACAAAGCACAGCTAGTGACTTGCCTTTGTACTTATCCATGGACTGCCGCTTGGGTCCAGATACCTAGAAGAGGCGCCCCTTGGGTGGTGATTACACTGTGATTATATGCACAAGATACTTTCAGGATTTATAAACGCACAATAAACATATACACGTTAAGGGAGAAGCGTGCGTGAGGCAGCTGCCTTGAACAGGCGCTCTGTGCATACGTTGGGGGTTCGGTGTCTTACTCGCTAGCATTTCAGCAGTGCTTTGAAAATGTCCCAGCATCTCCTGCTAGCAGCCCATTTCCTGGTCTCCCACAGAGCTTGAGCTACTACCCTTCCCAAATGTCTTTTGTCACACCAATAAATTGCTCGTGCCAGCAGTACATTAAAATGTAAACCTCTGGACCACAGCTTCTTGCATTTATTAGAGCTAACGTTGCCCTGAAAATGCTATTGCCGTCACCTGGTGATGTCCTAACAATCCATTGCCTTGACAAAGACAAATGTAAATCTAGCGAGAGCGGGGAAGGGGCGCTGATTTAAATTTACGTTCAGAATACTGAAGCGAGTCTATTAACAATGTCAGCAGTGCATTAGAGTAAATAAGTATCGTGGTAACGACGGTGTTGACAGGATTGTTAGAGGAAATATTGATGCCCGGGCGGTCTCCAGAGCGCTGCACATCACCTGCCAATTACCTGCCATATTCTCTGATGGCCACTCTGTCTTTATCTTGCTGTGCAAGCTGCTTTATGTTGGGCTTCGCTTCTCAGCCTCTCTGAAATTCAGACTTGAGAGTTGTATGGGAATTTTCCTGATGACACTGCAGAGAAAAGGTAATTTTGAAAACACAGTTTATGCTTTTATCTGCCCCACACACCATATGCTCTACAGCAAAGTGCCAGTAATCATTATAAAGTAGGATAGTGCTTGCTACCTCTGGCTATATAAGGAAGAGGCACCCGAGTTTGCCCTGTCCGTTCTTTACAGAGTCTGCTCAAACTCTGTAATAGTTATCTGATAAATCCTTCTTCTTATCCTCTGGTGCTTTTTATTCTCATTGACAGAACTACAGTACAAGAGTGTTGATGTTGCTCTGCTTTTTCACAAATTCTAGCTTCAAATGGTAATGTTAGCTGTTTCGACTATTTCCTAGTCTGGTCAAAATTAATGTTCACAACTGTTCCGTTAGCCTTTTCACTTGTGATTAATTCATTCCTATTTTACATCATTAATATTGATTGGCTGCCGCTTTTTTTCAGCAACTTTGACCGAAGTGTGGATAATATCTGTCCTCAGATGATTCTCATTCCCATTTTCTTACCAAGTGGTTTTAAAAAATTTTGCTGTGAATTTTTTCAACTTGCCCTAAACTTACAACATCAAAGCAGACATTTTTGTTGCATTTTTCTGCAGAAGCTGGTGCTATATTTGCTCCAGTTCATCTGAATGTCATTTAACTGTCTCCAAAAAAACGGTATTATCTTTGCCATAAAATAAAGGCAACCTGGACACATTTGCGTCAATCCTACAATAAAAATAGTGTCGTCTGCAGAACAGTAATGCCTGAAGTGCCCGCTGAAGTTAATTGGCTGCGTAGAATAAAGTGGGGTAGCACATTCACAATGAACCACAATAATCATGTTATATGCTCAGTTATGATTCTGCAACTTATTCAGAGTGATGACTTCTTTTTAATTAAATGCTAAATGCAAATGAGGAGCAGCAGGACAGATATGGAATACGCTATTACCTCCTGAACGCTCCATGCAAGAAACATAAAGTTGTAGGCTGACATATTTTTGTTGTCATAACTAATGTACTCCCAATGGAGATCCTTTTTCTGAACAAATAAATGAACGTGAAACATCGGCTTATACCAGCTTTATTAGTTTCTGCTTCCCACCAACGTTGTTGTTGTCGTACAGTAAAGCTTTGACTGACAGCGAAAATGCTCCCGTCCTCCTCTGGGAGATGTTGCTTTGGCAAACGGTGGAAGGGTTTGAGGCGGCTACGCCTGCTCTGAACGCTGATTAGCTGGCTCCGGGCTCTCGCTCCATGAATTATGCTCTTTGTGCCGGTATGCCCTCCTGGACGGTAACAGCTTTGTCAGCAAAGATGCTTCTCGGGTCAAAGTTCAAAGATCAAAAGTTCAGACACAGCCCGTACCTTCTATTTGATACATAGACTGTGTCTCAGAATATATATCAGGAGTCAGATGGCTGTAATTTCAAAATCTTGCCTTAAAGGCACAAGAGTGAGCATCGACACCTTTGTCTTCTTAAGATCTTTTTTGTTCTGGCATCACTCTGACCCCATTTTCCAGCTTTACCTCTATTCTCTCTGTATTTTTCAAACAGCAGAAAACAGAACAGCACTTTAAACAAAACGAAAGATATCACTTTATTTCCACAATTAAAACAGTCGTGATACACATTATTATGTTATGAGATTTGGGGCACTAGTTTAAATAGTACTTTATTGTCATGTAACATGCACACTGATAGGGTGTTAGTTACTAGTTAATGGTGAAAATGACATCTCTCGGATGTAAATGTAAATAAATAACACTCATTGTCACATGTGCAGACGAAATGGCCACTGATGTGCATGACTGTCCAAGCTGAAAATTAAGGCCAACCGCTTCTCTCTGCAGTCCATTTTTGAAAATGAAGAAACTGTGAGAATATCCGCCATATGTAATGACAAACATAGCTCCCAGTTGGGCTCTTTTCATATAATAAAATGAGACTATCGAAGCGTGTGTATTACAGTGGATCTTTTAAATGTGACAGATGTCTCATTTTTTGTTTACCTCTCCTCTTTTTCCTTTTTTTTTGTTCCCTAGCCAAAACATTAGGCCATTTATGTGACTTGCCGCATTTAGCAATTTTAATCTTATATTTCTATTATATTATGGCTGTGCTGAAGCAGAATGGTAAGCTAAATGTGAAAATGTTCACTCTATGCCCCCAGTAAACCCTTATGATCTTAGTTCTTCCATTACCCATAACTGGCGTGTTAAGTTTAAGCAGAATTTGGATAAAAATCTACATTTATCAGCATTTAAAAGACCTGCTCTAGTCCCTTTTGGGTTTAAATTGGCAAGAAAAAGACCTTATCCCTGCTCTGCTGGCCGGAGGCAGTCTGTGTTCAGCCCGCTGCCGAGGGCCAAGGGGTCGCAGCTAAGCCTGCGTGTGATAACTTATAGGCCCCGTGTGGTGGAATGGTGTGTGAAATATGGACAGCCGTTCTCATGGCGCTTTGACTCAGCAGCAAGTCAATTGACCTCAACGGCCACTTAAGATTTGAGCGTGTAATATTTCATCTGATTGAATCTGCATTAAAGCGTCACTTTTTTGCCCCCCTCCTCATTTATTTGTGATATAATACAGGAGCAGGACTTTCTGGTCAATGCTTGGAGCGTGTCCTGTACATGTTTTAGCCTGAATTTCTTTAGAATTTGATATCTGGAAGTCAAGATAAGTTAGCAAGTGGCGTGTAATTGGATGGTGAGCGTGGCTATTCTAAAGGCCTCTGTAAACATTCGCAAAAGGAATAATGGAAATGAAGGTTTAAAAGGCAAAAACGCTGCATCTTCAGTGGGGAGGGGTGTTAATGATTAATCCTGAAAAATACTTTGAGCTGAAGTGAAGAGAAATAAACCACAGTAAATGATATGCGTAGTTTAGCCTCTTATATGTGACATTCGAGAACCCATTGGCTAAACGAAATCTAATTTAGTTTGGAGTAAACCACATTATTGCCTCATTACTGTTAATTGACCTCTTGGAGACCTGTTACTGGACTACTGGAGAGGATACACTGCATACTGACAAAAACATTAGGAGATTATGTTGAGACGACTGCAAGGAAGTGAATAGAAAGCACATTAGAAGAAGACATTACACCATTTAACACATGCACACAGACACACATTCTACTTCCCCGGAGGAGTCTTCTCACTTTTTTTTTTCCCCCATTTGGAACAGAGACTATCAAGGATCTGATAAAGCAGTTAATAAATACTGTAAGAAACCAGTATAAAAGTGGGTTGTTCTGATATCAAAGGCTAGCTGGAGATGCTAATTTTCCTTTGCTGCAGATCGCCTAAAGCGCGCCTCTGAAACCTCTTCACTTTGAACTAGGATGAACCAGGGGATTTTGTAAAGGTACAATCTTATCTGACAAAGATATTTTTGTCCGCCGCCCCCCCGCCCTCGCTCTCTGACATCGTGGTAAAATTATTGCCATTAAAAAAAAAAAAAAGGCTTGGTCATGTTTGCAGGCATCTTTTTGGAGTGTAACTCCTTTGTAAGCACATGCAGAAATTGTAACAGAGCCCCTGAAAAAAGCTCTAAAAAGGAAAAACTATCTTATCAATAGGCACTGGTAGCTTCAGGCTAACTTGCTGCTTGCTTCATTAAATTCTCACACAGGCTTCATCAAAACACATCTTTCATCTAGTCAGTGTGTGTGCTGTGTCGAAACCAGACTGCAACACCGTAGATAAGATTTCCATTCACGTTTGTGCTTTTGGATAGACTCTCGTTTGTAGCACAATGGGGTAAGCAGTTTGTTTTGGTTTGTTTTTTTCTTTTATTTCTTCTTCTGCTCAAAAGGAATCCTGAAAGATGCTAGAACCTTCGTTTTTTTCAGCAGCAGCTGGAGTCCAAGCGGACGTCCACGGAAGTGTCAGCTGCGAACCAACACAGTCTATAGACACAAGGCACGAGAACGGCGGCAGATGTTCTGCAAACAGAAAATTGTGTTGAATTTAATACAGCTAGGTAGAAGATTAAAAAAAGTTAATCATCTGAAACAGAGCTTTGTCTTTGGATCATTTACCAAACGGAACTTATCTTATTCATTGAAACCATCTGTGAGCCATTCGAAGGGTGCTTTATATTCTGCTGCATTCAGCTCTGAGGGACCTTCTGAGGTCAGCACCAAAACACAGAAAAACAGACCAGAAAAAAAAAACAAAGTCAAATGCCCGAGTCAAGGAGCTGAAAGAAAGTATTCCAACGCTTTATCCTTTGGTGTTACTTCTGTATTCACATTTTCAGATGCCACATTCCGAGTCGCAGCCAACAGGCTCCATTTAGATTTCGTAGTTGTTGCAGCACGTTTTGGAAAAGGGAGCAAGCTCTCAGGTGTCGTCATTTAGGTCGTGTAAAATCCATTTCAGGCTCCGAACAACAATCTTACCATCTTCCTTGCAAATATTGGCTCATGACAATAGCTGTGCTGGCACGCCCTAATGGGGGATGACAACTTGATTAGTTAGCATGGTGCACCCCAGGTGCACCCTTGGTTAATTAAGCGAAACGTTTAACAAAATCATGTCCCTCTTTTACATAATGAAGTAAAATGGGGCTCGCCACGCCCTTCACTAACTCTGCAGAGTGGCGATGGCTCAAATCATCTTGTGTTTTTGATGTGGTTTACCGATCTATAAACACCTTTTCCCAAATTCAAGTCTTTGGACTCTAGACGGAAGTCATTGACAACTAAAGAAAATGACAATAATAATAATAGAAATGAGTTTTCCTATATTACAAGCACTCTTAAAAAAAAAACCAACAAAAAACAAGTACTCTAATCCGTATACTATGGATTTAACTAGAACTAGCAGAAGTTATAGTTAGACTGGCCATCTTCTTATCAAAGTGTCACAACCTAATTAAATTCTATTTTGTCTGGATGCATTAAATTTTCAATTTATTTTAACATTTATTCCAAAATTGCATGTATGTTTTAATGCTTTTTATCCTGCGCTGTTTGTTAAAGACTGTATCTTTGTCAGCACTCAATGTCGTATCCTTGAAAACCTTACGCGGCTTCTACACCCAACGTTTTTAAGTTGTGTCCATTTAGACATTTTTATAGAGGACATTTTTGAGTTTTGCACTTTTGCTGTATTTAGAAG
>CAAE01014981.1:963775-976272 GCA_000180735.1 Tetraodon nigroviridis
CATCTCACCATCCTTAGACACATTGTGCTTGTTGTTCGTTTGTACACGACTCTCTAGAGACACAGAGAAACTCCAACAGACAGAAACTTCAGATGTACAACGGTCCAAAACACGAGTGCATACTCCAGGTTTCCAAACCCACCCACAGAAACACCAACGCTAACAGGGGTTAACAGGCAAGAGAAGTAGAATAATGAGTTCAGGGAGGTGTGTGCTAAGTCATGTAGTATGCAAATGTCATTTGTCAATGATATCGGTCTCATTGTACATAATAAAATGTGGCGGACTCACAAATCAAAGATGAAGATACTGTAGCAGCCGTAGCTGTGCTGATTAAATGTAGTTTTTTGAAGTGTTTGTTCTTTGACGTGCTGATCTTATTTACCTGCACCAGACTGTTCTGTCCAGTAGGTTCATTTGGTAATTGCAGGCGGGGCCAGTAATCAGATTACTTCCCGTTTTACCTGGGCCCATTAGTCAAGAGAGAAAATATTCAGTTATTTTCTATGTCCATCCGTCTATCAGTCCAGTCTATGTCTCTTCTCTGTTCTAAGATGTGGTTGAACCTATTTAAATAAGCTGTCCATGAACTGTGTACGCTAATTTGCTGACATCCACGTCTTAAAGCTTGATGTCAATTTTGTTAGATACTTTGGTTTGTTTTATGCTTGCCTGGCTCATGTTTTTACCACCGCTCAGATACAGCCAGGCAATATCCTTGAAGAGTACAAAGGGAAACTACTTAAAGCCTGCACTTGTGCTCATTGTGAGTCGATGGCCTCATGTAATGATCATGTGACGGTGGTTAGGTGAATGTGCATGGCTGTGAATCGTAGCAGCCTTGGAACATTGAATATATTATTGCTTCGGTGTTAAGGTGTATAATTGGATTTTAAATTCGTTGTTGCCTATTACAGACAAAGCTGTAGATGTCACAGCACAAACTGCAGTGTGATGTCTTCAAGTGCTCTTCTAATCATCTGTTTCAGTAGTTTCCCAGCTCACACATAATTATAAAGTTCCCAATAATGTCAGATTTTGAAGACTGATTACGAACAAAACTGAGTTTAATTCTCTTTATTTTTCGAGACAGAAATAACAAAGAAAACCATCCTTTACAGAAGATGCAACAGAGCAAATATTTATGATTTTAGCTGCATTTTCAGTGCTGCCTTTCTCGATGCTCAGTCTCACCTTTAAGCCCAGAGTAACTGTGAATCTTGCTGCCACGGCGATTCACAGAGTATAGCTTTTATGTCTTGTCTTTAGAACTTTTTTTTTTAACTTTTCCACATTGCAAATCTCTCTTTCTTTCAATGTGTTGAATCTACTAACTGTATCTTTAAAAACCAAACAACACTCAATATACAATGTTGGAACATAAAGGTGGAAAAAAAAGGGTAAATGTTCACACGAGATCTAGAACTGTCTTTGGGGAGCAGTGCTCTTTCCGCAGGCATGCCTAAAATCTCTACAAAACACTAAATTTGCTTTCTGATGCAGTATTTTCACGTTGTAAGGTCTGCCTCATCAACAGTAAAAAAAAGAGGCAATACAGCGCATCAGGCCAGGTCGATATTATTTCTCAAAAACCATTACTGTTGTGTACCCCCCCCTGAGGATGGTCCTCCGGCAGAGAAAATAGAAGCAGTGAAATGATGATATCAAGTGATCTAATCACTTCTGGAGCAAAACTAGATAACAGACAGTGATTTCTTGTTCTTTATGTGTCAGTATGCCAGATACACAATGGAACA
Source organism: Tetraodon nigroviridis (assembly GCA_000180735.1). Lineage (NCBI taxonomy): Eukaryota > Metazoa > Chordata > Actinopteri > Tetraodontiformes > Tetraodontidae > Tetraodon > Tetraodon nigroviridis. Next base: position 965,533 of record CAAE01014981.1, read on the forward strand.
AAGATGGTACTAATGAATTCAAAAATTTACAATTTCAGTTTCGGAACGCAACCTGTTAAGTGTGGCTCTCATTTTTTGTGCCTGCGAGCGAAATCATCTGCAAGTGCTTAGGCACATACCATATGAATGGGACGTGGTGTGGAGAAGTAATCAAATGCTACTTATCTTCATCCTCATTAAAAAAAAAACAGACATCACACTCACATATGTTTCTGCTAGACAATAGCCACAGATGGGTGATTAGATGAAGTGCTCTAAAGGCCATGCTGTTCTTCCATCAATTGATGCTGTAGCCTCCTGAATAAAATGAGGACTGTAATCACAGACCCTTCAGAGCTGTAACTCACGACTGGCAAACGGCACCTCTTTTTGCTTTTTATTTTTTTCCAAACATCAAGTAATGCCTCTAAAATGGCAGATTTGCATATATCAAAATGTCTGGGACTACCCATGTTTCTACCACGCTGTTTATAAATTCATGTGACTTTAGAGATGCTGTAAAATGTCTTCTAGATTGAGAATCCATTACCTTAGCTCTTCCTAATTAATCACTTTGCTTGATGGCATCCCTTCCCTGTTATTATAGACTACAAACTTATCTGTATCAGGTGTCATAAAATGCAACTTAAGGCAGCTTTCTGACGCTGCATCTGGAGGGGTATTAATGGTTGCGTGACTTTTGTGATGATTAGGTCTAGGTGAAATGGACAGCAAGCATTAATCATGTGTTTTGATGGTGTGGGTTTGAAGAGGCTCTCAGACCCTCAGCTTAGAGAACCATGCGAAGGTTACACATTGAAAGAGGTAGGGGGTCCGTGGAATGTGTGATCCTATAACCCCCATCCATGAGATGTGTTAATGAGAGATTCGTATTGCTTCTGAGCACCCCTGCCAGCAGACCTCACTCTGACCTTAAGCAATATTTTTAAGGTCAGACTACAGATGAAAAATCTCATGTCTTTTTGAATATATAAAAGTTCATTAATCAACAGTGTACACAGGTATACTGGTGATTGCGTTGTATAACGTGTCTATTTTTCCCTTTGTCTGCCTTCCCTCTTCTCCTGCTTTTTTAAAAAAATAATAAATAAACATGTTCTATTCTGTTCTGTTCTATTTAAGATTAAATTCCTTGAAAAAGCCTGTAATTACCTAATTGCTTTGACCTCGCTGAGAAAACCCAGCTTCTCACACCAAAGATTCTGTCTTAAGATGGACATGTTAAAGGCATACACATGTAGCATGCATACTGAGCATTTTCATACCATGTATCAGCCTGATGTAGTACTCTGCAACCCTCTATACACTTGGTGAATTACGATTTAGTTTAATCCATAAGTTATCTAGCAATATTTATGATGATGGTGGTGCAAACATTCAAATATGCAGACCTGTTCAATCAATCTTTTTGTCCCACAGAGAAATTAGTGCTTTTACACACAGGAAGCAGGCAAAACATGCAATAAAAACATACGATAGTCAAAGTGATTAATAAACCGCTCTTGACAGGCGCTGCAAAATGGTGACTTTTCAGCATGCATCAAGAAAACACCATCCCTGGGTGGGCTCAAACCACCAAACTTTAGGTTAACAGCCGAATGTGCTGGCCTGTTACACCACGGAGACATACATCCTATGTATACTGTCTGGGTTCAGATGCCAGGCAGCTTATTTCATGCAGTTTTCCTCTATGTGGACTCATTTTGTCATTAAAGCACCAGAACACAAGGACAAGATTTGAGCCACACTTTTATCCCACCCAAATCCACTCACTTCCTACTCATGAACACCCCAACAGTTTGATCTTCCGCCAAACTGTCTTGATTATAACATATAAAGAATGCTGTCTCACAGAAGTAAACATTTTGATGGCATGAGTATGGTGGCGGCAACAAACAGCAGGAGAGGCATACCCAGGGGGAGCTGATGGATTAGAACTGGAAACACCAGCAGATGACTTTGCATCCTAAAAATAGCAAATCTGAAATCTGCTACAATAAACAGAAAATGTCAGCAAGATATTAGTAAAGTGCTACAAGATAGCTGTAAGTGAACTTCCCATCATTTAAAAAAATGCCCTTATGACTGTTACATTGTTAATAGTATGGATATAACTCATGCATTAATGCACTCAAGCAGGGCCCTTTGGTCTGCACTTTGCTGAATCGATTTGTCAACTTTTCTCTTAGAAGCCTGTTTATAGTCTTGTGTTTTTATCAGCTAAAATTGTATTATATGATCAATAAAAATGAGCTCCTTCTAATATTGACCTTGAATGTTTAGATGGATAAATACTGTGTAAACAATAAGATAAATCTTTGTTGCCTACCAGAGCTGCTTCTGGCACCAAACCATAGCTTAGAATAGAATAGAATAGAATATATGTTGATTTATCCCACAACGGGGAAATTGCACTCTTCCAGCAGCAATGCAATAATAAATATGAGGAAAAAAATGTACACAAAATGTAAGAATAGAGATAGAATAAGAAGAATAGAATAGAAAGAGGAATGAGAAAAAATTAATATGACAAACTCTATATACACAAAGTAAAATATGATTGGAAAAATAAGAAATAGCATATATACAGGTACTGTACATAAATTATGGAGTATGAATATAAAATATGGAAAATGAATTATGGAAATAAAATATATACTGTACACAAGTTATTGAACATGTAGATTGGGCAGTCCTGGTGTGGTACCTAGGATGCTGCATTAAACAGTCTGATAGCTGTGGGGAGGAACGGCCTGCGCTAGCGCTCCTTCCTGCACTGAGGATGCCTCAGCCTGGAGCTGAAGGAGCTCCCCAGGGCCTCCACAGTGGGGTGTAGGGGGTGGGAGGTGTTTCTTCTGATGGATGTCAGCCTGGCCAACATCCTCCTGTCCGCCACTTCCTCAATGGAATCCAGGCTACAGCCCAGGGCAGAGGCAGCTCTCTGAACCAGCTTGTTCACTTTCTTCCTGTCCCTGTCTGTGCCGCCCCCTCCCCACCACACAATGGCATAAGACACTGCTGAGGCCACCGCAGTGTCGTAGAAGGTCCTGAGAAGGGCCCTGCTCACTCCGAAGGACCTCAGTCTCCTGAGCAGGTGCAGTGCCTCTGGCCCTTTTTGAGCAGGGCGTTGGTGTTATGGGACCAGTCCAGTTTATTGTTGAGGTGAACACCCAGGTATTTAAAAGAGTCCACTGTCTCTATGTCTGACCCCTGGATGTTCACCGGTGTGTCGGGTGTGGAGGTCCTGCGGAAGTCCATCACCATTTTCTTCATTTTCCTGGTATTAAGGAGAAGGTGGTTCTCCTCACACCATTCAACGAAGTCGGTGGTGACTTCCCAGTACTCCTGCTCGTTCCCATCTGACGGTGTCGTCCCCTGTAGAGCCCCCATGCTGCACACCACCACCTCTGACAGACTGTATATATATATAGAATTTTAATTATTCTATGGAACATTTTATGACTGAAATCAGCAGCCCACGTTATTAGTGAGCTCTAATCCTGTTTCTTTAATCCACGATTGCGGAACTGTCCCCGAGGACCTGCTCTCACAGCTGTCAGGGGACTTGATTAATGTTGCTAAAGATGGACATAGAAGTAAAACCTAATGATCAACATCAACCTCCAATTAGCTCTTTCTCTTCTTCCTCTTCTTTTTTATCTTCTCCTTTTTCTTAATCCACCTCTGACAAAAAAGAGTGCTTGAAGTGTTAGAGCTAACCTTTTCTGCAGTGCCGCAGATTATTTTCCACCTCAGTTTAGAGCAAAGTAGACACAGTAAGCCTCAGCAGAATTTGATGGAAGCTATTTGAGGCCAGGCAAGGGCGCTTTCTTCTATAAATAAGTAAGTGAAATAAGTTATTTTAATTGCCTGATCTTGATTTTAAAGTTGAATGATGCTTACTACTAATTATGACCACAATAATGGAATAAATCTGACTTTACTGCAAGTTCTGCCAGATAGCTCTTACTTTTCTCCTAAAATAATGCAGTCTTCCCTGCATTATTTGTCACGCTTAAAAAAGTTCAGCTGTGTTCTGCACAGTGACAAATAAAAGCCTCGATCTCTGAGAAGAATATTGAAATATCTGGCTTGGACAGAAGTGCAGAGGTATGACTCGCCTCTCAGTGCAAAAACTGTCTGAGATTTGGCTGCAAGCGATTTGAAACACAGGAGGGAGTGAAAACTTGCAGAGTTGCTGCGAACTTTTGCGGATCCACACTGAGTCCAGAACAACAACCAGAAAAAGTCTCGCCACATTTGGCCTGAACTTGTCTGTGACCGTTGTGTCCATTGTTAGCGCCATTCAAAACCCCAGGGATTTGGTTTTGTTGTCAAATCTATCAGCACCAGTTTCGGGGTTTTCTAAGGCGAGCGTGTTAAATCAGTGGCTTGAAAAATACATCCCTGGGTAAAGCAAAACCTATATTCCGATCATCACATGTATTTTATTGCTTACTTTCCTCAGTATGATTATTAGAACACTCTATTTTAATCCACAGATTATTAAACAAATAGCAAATCCAGTATTTTTCTTGCTCACTAAAGCCAAAGTGGGTTGAGCCATATGTTTGGTTCTGATGTCACTATCAGTGAGAGTAAAATAAGGGAATTTTAATTGATAAGGGTGGTTAAACTCTTGAAAGCAGTAGGAGGCGTCGTACATCCTCGCAAGACAATAGTCTGAAATAACCTTCAAGTTCCAAATTAAAAAAACAAAAAACAAAACTGTAATGTGGATTATATCCTTTCTGTCTGATATGCCAATTAAATTAGATTCAGTTTTATTTCTTTTTCAGGCTGATCCTCCGATTGGTCCACATAGATTCTCTGCAACAACAAGAGTGTGTCATCTGTGCCAATATGTAAGGATTATCCTGCAGGATGGGATCGTTATGTCTTCAGCTTTAGCCAGATAAGGTCCCCAGTTGTGCCTACACTATTATAGTGACTTTTGACAGTATGTAATAAAGTAGAGTTCTATCAAATAAGTATCGGAAACCCACATTTTTTGGTATAATGTGGTCTATGACTCTTTATGGGTGATGGATCTAATGCAAACATGTTTGTCGTGTCGTGTTGCTGTTCATGAATATTTATTTGGCTTTTCCCACCCACTGGCATTTACCTATTGATCTTTGCTGCTGATAATCTAAATGTATATAAAGTATCTCCCACTCCTTTAGTTCTAGCATGTTGTGAAGCCGCATTATTGCATTTCTGTGCAGACTCAACCAATCAAACCTCACTATCATTGTCTCGGTTATTAAGACAATTTTACACGTGTTCTCTGATGGCTGTTGGACTGAAAGCACGAGCTAGTCTTATATTTCAACCGCAGCTTCAAGGCTCATAACCCTGCTGGAAAGAGACTGAGCACGCTGACTAATTGAGGGTGTCAGATGGACAGATTCCCTTCTGTGGGACATCAGTCCACTTCGGAGTCAGAATGAGGTTCCACTTGAGTTTCTCCTTCATGTGACTCTGCATTTTTCTTCATTTTATTATTCTGTACCTTACTTTCCCTAAACTGTAATTTATCTTCATCTTTATTACACATTTAAAAAGTGTACTAACAGAGTTGTTTTTTGAATATAAATCAGTAATTTATATTCAAATCTTTTCCCAGGAAGCAGCTGCTGTCCTGCATGGAAAGGCGACCATGACTAGAGTGCCCGTAGCATTAGATTTCCCGACTGGAAGCTTCATAAAAGAGGAAGGTTTTCAGGCTAATGGTAAAAGCAGAGAGGGAGACAACTTCCCACACCTTCTGAAAAGGGAGATGGTTTCACAGCAGGGGGTCCTGGAGGATAAAGACCCAGCTGCCCACCCTACTATGAATCACCTGGGAACTGGGAACTGCAAGTAAACCAGCACTGCAAAGCTTAAACGCATGCTTCAGATGGGTTGGCTGAACACTGCAAATTTAATGGGCGCACAATCACAGGCGTTTGACCTGCTGGCTCGTCCTTTAGCGTTCCCTAACACTAAAAGCGAGCCGAACGTCTAAGTGGCGCCGGACACCTCGGCCATGTAGCACGTTTAGGATTTTGCGCTTCAAGCACAGACGTGTAACTCTGGCATGAACCCGGGTCAACGAGAGGTGAAAGGGAGATGTGCAAGCGCACAAATGTGTGTGAGGAAGACAGTCGTTTTACACTTTGCGACTTGGTGAATTTGGATGTTTTAAGTGGAGCATTGCCTTATTTCTAGCTGACGTTCAGAATCGGTTGCTGAGAGGGAAAGCTTTTCCTTCCTCTGTCTTTTTTAAAAAAAAACAACAGAAACCTTCAGCCGAGCAGGACAATGCATTCCCTAGATTTCACCCTGAATGTCGTCGATTTCTGTTCTTTATTGCACCAGACTCAGCTTCTATATTTGACAAAGGCTGCACAAGTACAAAAATTGCTGATGTCAGTAATCTCAGTGAATTCTTTCCTTTCAAGCGAAGCTGTAACATTAAACTTAACCCCCCCCCCTCTTCCCTGAAAGATTAATTACCCTGCAAGAGAAGCTTTTATGTGCAAGGTTTATTACGAAGCTGAAGTCCTGCCCGACATTCTTTTATTTCACTGGGAGGGCATTATTGCAAAAGAGGGACTGCTGTTCGTGATTTCCACCACTTATCCAATCAGCCTCCAATCCGAGCAGAGATCTTAGGAGCCCAGAGGAAATTGGTGATAGTTATCAGTCATCTCAGCCCAACAAGACACAGAGGCACAGAGAGATATTTTCTGGGATGTTCTATGAGAGCAGGCAAAATAAAGGGCCGTTTGTGTGCTTTGGTGGACTGTTTGCACTATGAGACGGGTGCCAGGTTTATGGTTACGCTTCAGCGCTTCTTCCAGCCTACTTCTCTGCATGGTGTTTATTGCATTAGTGGACTAAAGTGGCAGGGAAGCACAGCTTTGCATTTTTGGTCACATTTGTGTGCAACTTTGGGAACATTTTTGAGGTCAGTGACCTGATACAGGGTCAGTTACGTCAGTTAACGGGGCTGTTTCCAGCATACCTTTTAATTTGATACCTGAGAAATTCATTGTGAAAAAAAAACAGGTTTTACTTTGAAAACATTTTGAAAAGACCCAGGACTGTTCTGTCATACAATTAGAAAGTGAAAAGGTTCTGTCTTTTTGGTTGTAATTCCCATTTTCTCAATTCAAAATTGCTTTGATCCACAAAGAAATGTTCTTCAACACACACGATCAAGATTTAAAAAAAAAAAAAAAAAGAAAAAAAACGTTTGGCCACAAATCTGGTTACAGAATTTCTTACGGGTCTCAAAATCCCGGCTGAGTTTATGCATTAAACATTTAACCAGAATAAAAAGGACAATGTGTTCAAAGTCAACTTTAATGTGCAGGTTCTATTATGGTCTGTCTTTAAAGTGATAACTGAAGTGTTGAATCCACACACAAAGGGGCTGAGTTGTGGTCCTTTTGTAACAAACCAAACAGGATTTTCTTCTGCAGAAATCAGCATATGGCCATTTTTCTTTTTTTTTCTTCTTTTTTTTTTTTTACATGTTAGCAAGAAGAGGTTAACAGCTGTGATTTCAGGCAAACTCTTAAGGTGACATTTGTTCAGCATTAGCATATTATGAGATAGATATTGATTCTTCTCAGCGGGAAAATTCCACAAGCTTAGGTATGCCACCAACAGTCACAAAATTATGATAGCTGCGTGATCTAAAGCAATTAGAAGACTTTTAAAAGCTGAAACTTTGAAATGTTCAATTATAATAGTTCATTATCGTGTGGCTGCTGGCTCCAGAAAAAAAAAAAAAAAGTTAATCTGCGGAACATTTGGCCAGGCTGTAATTCAATCTCAAAAATAGCTGTCTGTCAATTTCCATCAGGAAAAGGTCAGGAGCTCAATCATCTCCATCGATGTCTTCCAGGTGAGTGATGAAGTTTCGGTTATATTACAACATTAAAAATGCTTTGGTTTGGGGCATAATTAAATCAAATTGAGTAAAAGATAGATATAATTCCAGGTGGAAATACGACATTATTTCAGCCGTATCTTCATGATCACACACGGAAGCCATTTTATGCTGTGACAGTCATAGAAGACAGACATCCATCAGCACTTGAATGCAGCACAGACCTCCTTGTACTTGGGCCGATAGCCTGTGTAGTAATTAATGTGTGGTTTTACGTAATTTGACATAGGACCACTGTCAAGATGAATGTCTACATTACACCTCCAGGGTTTACAAATGCAGCTGTGCGTCCAGAGACAGGAGGAGCTGAAAAATCAAAGTAATTCGAGCTGCAAATATGTGAGTATTGTGTTTTGCAAGCCCTGCTTTTTTTCTTATCACCATCCATTCGAAGCTCGGCGCCAACTTTAATTGTAGCATCTGCTTCTCGCATGATGTCACCCAGTCCCTTCTTACTCCTTTTTCTTACTGTTCAAGCTAATTACCAACTCAAGCTCTGCTCCATGAATTTAATTTCAAACACAACTGTTTTTCTTTTCTGCATGTGTCCATGTGGCTCAGTAGAAAAAAAAAAGAGGAATACCTTTGATGTTTTCTGCTCTGGCCATGTTCCCCCCACAGAGACTGAAAAAAAAAAAAAAAATCCTGAAGGTTGTGAAGTCTAATGAAAAATAATAAATGTGCGTAATTGGATATTTGCATTTAGGCAACTAATTATTGGGGTTTTCTTTAGATTTGTTTATTTCAGAAAAGATGATTTGTTCAGTTAATGTTCACACTGAAACCGAAAAATTGATTCCTTTGTTTATGCTGCAGAAACAAAAGCTTTTTTTGTTCTAATTACGCCGCATTGCTGTATCCAGGAATCTCAGGCATAATGTACAACATTTAGGGTGCCATGCTTAAAGAAAATCCTCATTTCCAAGATAAAAATAGCGAGAGCTATAGACCAAATTTGATCTTGTGATATAGTAGTCCTGGTTTTACCATATATGCTGCACTTCAGGCAAGAAGGTTCTTGGTTTGGATCTCCCGCGGCCAGGGGCTTTCGGTGTACATGTTCTTTCCTGTGTCACAAGCAGGGTTGCTCTTTCAGGTTTTACTGACTTCTTCGCTGGTTACAAAGAGCAGCACATTTGGGGGCGAGTTGATGACTCCAACTTGACCTTTGGCGGGAGCGTGAGTGTGAATGGTTGTCAGTTTCAATATTTTTGCCCTGTGATAAGCTGACAACCTGTCCGGGGCAAAGTGCTCCTCTCACCCCGAGGCAGATGGGAGAGGCTCCAGCTCCAGCTCCCAGAAAGACCCCACTCAGGGATAAAGCACTAGATGATGGACGAATGCAGACTGCACTTCCGGGAATAATTCCTAGCAGTGGTACAACATGAAACTCTCCCAGTGAGATTAGCATCATCGGCTCTCTGCTCACTTCAGTGTCTAAATAAATTCAAACAACACGTACCTTGATGATTATTCATAGTTTGTTTGTTTGATTGTTTTTTTTAACCCTAGATTAGCACTGCTGATGGATTATGGTGTTGAAATTTGATTTTAAACATAAATATTTATGCACTTCCACACATTACACCGAGGTGTTCACAGCTGCTATGGAGATTGTTTTCCGATTTTTTTATTGGCCTATGGCACCTCAGTTAATTCTTAGACAGTAATTAATTACCTTTAATGAGCCTCTCAACAATTTGCCCCGACAACAATAAAGAGCAGTAAAAGTAAACAGAGGGCGTGCAAAATGTTTTTGGTTTTCCTTCCCTGGTCAATTATCTTGCATGGAGGTTTCTTGCCAAGGAAAATGGGCAGAAAGGCACCATTAGCTCACGTTTTACTGCTTACCCCTGAATGCTGGGGCACAGTTGCCATTTTCTGTTTTTAACCTAGATCACGTGAGAGATGTGATCTAGAGAGATCACATGGTTTGCTTTCTGTTTGTCTCAGTTCGTATAGACATACATTCAAAACATCCTTAAAAACTCAAAGAACCAACCAGCATTACTTTAGAGTAAATGTAAAGATTGTTTAGCAGTCTTATCGTGATGTGACAAAAGATGTTGGCCCAATCAAAAATGTTCAGGGACAGAGGCGAGCAAGTGTTTCTAATGTCTGAGGTAGAGTTTTGTGTTGTTGTTAGCTGTTGTAAGTACCCCTAGTACATTTGTTAAGTGGCCGCAAGGGGCCCTAGTGCTCTTTAGCTCTCAGCAGCGCGTCCATTTTAAGCAGAGCCTCATGCGACCGAGCCAATTCCGCGTGCCTGACCTCTGGGACAACTTGATCCACTGACATTAACAATACCCCATTTTTCTCATCCCGTGCATGTTCCGGCATTTTGATCCTCGCCATGAAGTCCATCTCCATCCATCTCCGAGCCGTCGGGACAGCACGCACTCACTCAGAGAAAATGACTGCATGACAGGGGATAGTCTCCAGTTGACCACGCTTGCACGGCGGGATTGGTTGACAAGCGAGGGCATGTTTTTTTTCCTTCTCAGCTACTCCTTAAATATTTATCAACACAACCCATCATCCCTTAATCAATTACACCACCTGCCATGTGCATCATTAATTATGAATGTGTTTCCAAAAAGTACCAAAGCCATTGATTTTTGTCACTCCTTTGAGATGGATTCACTTAAAATGACTTTTTCCTGTTATCTTTTTTAAACAAACATCTACATATGACCTTTTTTATTTGCTGGCTTATACCCAAGTCCCCTTTAAGTAGGCTCCGGTTGGATGCACCTTAGCAGCTCAAACTGAAAGCAAAAGAGGCAGAAGAAAAG
>CAAE01014981.1:983553-1003955 GCA_000180735.1 Tetraodon nigroviridis
TTTTTTTTTTTGGCTCCTGACGTACGCTGTTCCATGCTGCAGCTTTCCTATGATGTTTGGTTTGTTTAAACTTCTCTGTCCCACCAGAGCGGAATTTGAACTAATCTTTGTTTAATCATGATGTGGCTGATGTGGATGATTCACATGCTGGAGCACCACTGCTCTTATTTAGGAAAAGGTCCCTATTACACTGCTAGGAATAATACAATTGAGTCATTTAGTTCTTTACATTTTGACTATAAAACTGCATGAATACAATGTTAGTTTTATGTGTACAGTACATTACCTCACATCTAAAATACCAACCTTTTCTTGCCACAAATATAGTCTTGTTTTACAATGTCAATTATGTAGGCAGATGTTGGCTCTGGGCAGATGTCAGATGAAGTAATTTCTTCTATTCTGATCCACTTTTCACTTAAAGATGTCCACCTTTTGCAGCAGTGCATCTTTCTTCAGCACCTGCATGCATCCTGAGGACATTAACGCTCATGCTTTTCTCAAGCTGAAGGTTTCTGGACATTGCTGATCTGGCATTTTGTCTGGGCAAATTCCTTCTGCCCCAGGAAGTCCTGTCAATAGCTAGTAAATGTTTCTTTATATGACCAAGAAATATGACTGAAAACCTCTCAACTAAGTTATAATCACCTTAGCCTGTATAACCTGTATAATCACCCAGACTGATATTAAAGATGTGCATTATGACATAAATTTGATTTTTTTTTTTTTTTTAATATGTCTACAATGTTTCACACTGTGAAAATTAGCAACTAATGCCACTAATGATCCCGTTTGATTGGCACTTTATGAGTTAGCTGACGCACACAAGAGTGGATTTTAGAGATGGAACCTCTGAACACGGAATTGTGCCTCCTCAGGGGGTTTTTCCTGAGTCTGCAGTGCACAAAATCCCAGCACATGGCGAGATAAAGGGAGGGGGAGAAGAAAGAAATGCAGTGTGGCATGGGGAGAAGGGGAGGAGAGCCGAGTGTGACACAGGAGAGTGTTTCAGCTCGGCTGCCTCTCATCCTGTGCGTGTGACCGTGGAGGATCTGAAAACCTCAGCGTTGCCCCACAGCAACTGCAAGAGGAGGAATGTTCTTAGGGGGGTGCTAAATTTAGACCCAATGTGCTGTACCATCAATCCCGATTAAGCTAACTATGGAGTCGCATTCGATGTGGGAAGAATATGGTTGAATGTGGAATCCAGGTTATGTAAGCCTGACTTTCAATTGGACCCACAGCGGCTCGGGGATAAAGAACCGTCCGAGAAGGCCTGCTTTATGCTGTCTTTACGTCAGCAGGACTTTATCAGCATTCCGAGCTCTATCTTGACATCTGCGTAGAGAATGTCCCTAAGCTGCTCCAAATCCCTCCCCCACCTCCTTTTTTTAATATTAAAAATGCTTTATGATTCAGACAACCTCAAAATCTATATAGAGCAAGTCACTTCATTTCAATTCTGTTACTGTGCATCTTGTTAAGAATTCTGGCTTTTATTGATATGGACTAAGCAACAGAGTCTGAAAGTTTAGAGCCCTCGAACACATTTCAAAGCAGCCATTTTGAGCTCTTTCTAATTAGCAATTTAGATTTTCTGTCTCCGCTTACTTTAGCTGTTAACAAATAAAACAGGACAAGGTGTAAACCAGTCCTGGAGAAAGTTGCTCCAGACACAAAAATGCTACACGTATCACAAACCTTCCAAACCATTTATACATCCATCTGCTCTGGTGACCGCCAAACAACAATGGCAGGAGGAGCATATGGAGCAAATTAAACATTAATTTCATGTAATTCCTTTCAAGTGATGAATAATTTAGCCATGTTTACTACATTGCCACCCTCAGCAGCCTGCAGCGTCCATGTTTTAATGTGCATTTTAATGACCAAAATCCAGTTTATTTGACCAGCGTGAGCTCCGTCATTCCATATGCAAGCACAGAGAGTTTTCTGAGTCATGGCGCGGTGAGGGGAGGTGTTTAAGTGTTGGCCTTCCTCATGGGTGGGTGCACAACTTGATGATGTATAATTGATGCAACTAATGTTGACAAGGAACGGATGGAACGAAGGTGGAGGGGACGATTTAAACGCTACATAGACGCTGCTGTGCTGACTCTGGGACCACATTTCAGGATGATGTAAAATCATTGAGCATCCGGTGTTACAAGCCTTAACCCTAATCGTGCTCCGTTATGCCCAGGGCAATGTGATTGTAGTCCAGCCAGAAGGGGGGGGGGCGGGACAACACAGGGTAGGAGGGACAGTTGTGCAGTGAGCGTCACCCAGGGGACCCAAACGAGCCAGAAAGGTTTTCTGTCCGGTTCAGTGATTGTGTGGCGCACTCCATCGCCCTCTGGCGGTCGGCTGCAATGAAGTCTTTTGTCAGAGCGTAAATTTGAGAGGGGTAGAGGGTGATGTGTTGCTGTTTGCGCCCAAAAACTCACGCGGGCATGCCGAGAAGCAACAGTGTGTTATGAAATCCCATTATTCCCCTGCGGCTTTTCTCATTTAGACGGGCATATTTACTCACATTACCTACACCACCGCGGCAGTCAGTGACGTTTAGGAGATAAAGCGTTGTGATGTGTGCACACATGCGTACACACGCGGACACAGTTAACAGACGACAGGGTGTTTTGTGCAGAGAGCTGGTGTATGTTACCTTTTGCAGGGCCGTGTCACAGACTGACATTTTCATTTTCATCACCTAATGCATAATGAATGTATCGCATTACAAATAACAAATCGCTGCCTGACATGCACCACAGGTGAACAAAAATGACCCTCTGAAACCAGTGGTGGTACTTTGAGCTTTTAATTTTATTTATCTTTACCCTGCTTTGACTATTATCACCAGTCTGGGTTCCAAATATACTCACCAAATCTTAACAAAAGCTAAAAGGTGGATAGAAAACACTCAATGAAGCATACTTGACCAGAGAAACGTGTCCTCTAATTCCTAAAGATTTAGAGTAATGTGCTTGTTTTGAGCAAAAGCACTTCAGGTTGTGATCCGCAGCCACTCCATTGACATTACCCTTGATCGTCTTTGTTCATTCACTATGAAAACACAAGAGCCACCCAGGTGCTTACAGAACAAACTCGTTTAACATTTAACCATTCCTCGTTATCCTCTCACTCAACACAATTATGAAAATGGTATTTTACATTTTATTGAGAGATGAGGAGCGGCGGATCGAGCTGAAGACTTCTATTTTCATCATAGGGAGACTTGGATTCCTTTGTGGTCTATAGAAAAGAAACTATCAGAGTGGAATAAAGATCATTTGCATTAAGCAAAATACTGTAATAGGTTTTTCTTGTCCAGCACGCATATGCTCTCCACCAGCAGCTTAAAACATTCATTCAGACATCAATTTTCTGAACTCGTTTTAGAGCTAACATCACGTTTTGTGGGAAAGTCATTAAAATGGCTTTTATTTTGAGCTGCTGCATCCTTGACTTACGCAGGTGTCATTTTCATGAACCCTCTGTGGTGAAGGTGGCACTTCATAAATAAGTGTAAAACAGCTATTGCAGACAGTGTGAACGTGGCCCCTAGGCCTCGAGTGTCACGTCCGTGTGCCTGGCCTGTCAGAGAACCTGTTGGCTTCTCTCCTGTACATGAGATTGGCTCAAAGTTTTGACAACGTCCAAATCTCCAGTAAGAGTCCCACTGCTCTCAGCTCAGCTGGGCGCCTCTCAACCTCCTGCAGAGATGCGAGAGCCTTTGAGCAGCAGAAAGGATGCGGAAAATCTTTTCTCCTCAACCGGGCTGCCGAAGCAGCCTTGTCACAATCTGCCTGATGGATGAAGAGGTCATAGCAATCATTTAAACTGGGACCTGCATCTGCCGAAGTCCTCAGACCGACCAGATCACTATTCATTAGTCACATCATCCTTTTGGCCCTCATCTGTTTGGGCCAGAGTTTTAGTTCACATAAGTCTTCCTGTCAGCCAACAAGCGTTAGAATATTCAGGTGTACTGGAATAACAAAATGCAGATTCAGCTGTTAGTGACTCAGTAGTATTAGCTGCCAGTTAACATGAACGCTGCGGTAACGTTGTAGCTTTGCACATTTATCAAAATCTCAATGCGGTGATCTCAGCGGCACAGGAAGAGGAGGTGCCCGCCGTTAGCTTGACAGTCATAAATAAGGGGCCCATGCAGGGCCCTACTCTACTGCTCACATCGCCCAGGGACAGGCAGACACCCAAGAGTGATGAGAGGAGCCCGACGGCTCAAGGACACATATAATGGTCGACTGCAACCAGTTCGACTGTCACATATCTCAATCATGCCGCCCACACAGAAACCGGGGGGATTAAATATCCTGTCAAGAACATTTTTAAGTTGAAGATCAAACGTTGGAAATCTAGATGCGCCACCCCCGCCTTCACATTTGCGTTGGGGTTACATATCAAAGTCAAAAAAAAGTCCTGACGGAAGGGGCTTGGCTAAATAGACATCGGTCAGCATTGTGTAAATGGGAGCTAGGACCTTGAGAGAAAATCCTGTTCTGTGATCATTAAAAAGTCTGTGTGGCGAGTCCAGATGGAGCTGTCACAGTGAAGCATGCCTACACATGTCTGTGGTGTCCGTGGAATACTTTGCTCTGGGCTGAAAGTGTCCGTGACAAAAAAACAAAAAAAAAACAACCGATTGGCAGGAGATTTGCTTCTCTTTAAAATGTGCTTGAGGAGTTTTAAACAAATACCGGACTAATTTTGAAGGCTTGGTGCAAGCTTCTGGTCTGGGAAAGGTCTCTCCGGAGTGCAGAAAAATGACTCCTCTGTGGACCACAATCAGTATGGGCTGTGGCCATCGTTGGACTAGGCCCCTTTGATTCAACTACCGTCCTTGTCCCAGTATACAAGCATGTGATCTATTGACAAATTCAATTTATTGACCAATATATCTGCTGCTATAGGTGGCAATGTTTCCCCTTTCATCTCATTAGTATTGAACCTGTTTGGTCACCCTATTATACAAGCATGTTAGCGAGGCGAAAACCTCTGGCATGTCCTTTAAATATTTTAACTGCTACTGCTGACAAAGTCGTGTTTCCCTAATCAGTACAAAGATGTTTTTTTTCTACCTCTCTCTAACCTCTCTTTCTCTCCTTTTTCTCTTTCAGACACTTGCTTTTCTCCTGCATCTTTTTTTCAGCTTCTTCTACTGTTACTCATTTATGCGCTACATGTTCTGGGTCAAAGCCCAGGTTGGTAAAGTGTAGTTAACAGAGGTTTACGTGCACATGAGCACTTAACACAACTCCCAATAGCATTAAGTCCGATTTTAATGCACACTTATGTTGTAGGTTTTATTTATTTAATTATTTGCTATTTTTTAGTCAACTAATTGACCGTGGAGCACAGCTGACAATCCTGCTGCTGTAGAATGGGTCAATGCTTCACAGAGATTCTGTAAAAGGGCCAGACATTGTTGAGATTCTTAGGAAAATTATACAGCAAAATCAGTCATGTGCATCCATGCATCCGCCTAATCACACTTTGCATTAAATTATTAAATTAGACAATGTTTATCGCTGCATGGACAACAAAGTGGCATTGGCTGTTTTGTGCATTGATTCTGTAAATGACATGATTGATTGATATTGAGTTTCATTTAAACAATAATTGATGTGAGGCTGTCCTTGGGTTAGGAAAAAAGCCCAATTATATAAAAGATAAATAGCAGAATTGAAAAAAATTGTCCCGATGCATGTTTTTTTCTGGGTGTGTGAAGCATGCGTTTTTTACGCAACTTCGACCTCCTGAATGAGGCTGACTCACAGCTGCAGTTCCCAGCGGTGATATGTTACATGAGAGATTCCCTCTGGTTAAGGAGCAATTGCCACGGTCATCAGGTGTTGATTGGCTCCTATGGTGAGGCTCTGATAACACTAACACACCCTGATACCTGCATATATTTTAATGAGAGGAAGCAGACGTGAATCCAGGTGAGGGGATGATTTAAAGTCTGCTGTAACAATGCAGCCAGGGGAGAAGCACAGCCCAGTTGGACAATTTTATTCAAAATACCACTGCCCACCTCCGATATTCCGACTACCTGTCAAGCCTATTTATGGTTTGCAGCCTATTTTCAACATCTGCCATGTTGTTCTTTCAGCTTTAGTTTCCTAAAAGCACATTTTGGTCAATGCTTGTGCTCGCTTTTTTCACAGAATTGGAATCCTCATCTCAAGTCATAGGTTATTGCTTTTACGTGACATGATAATTAATTAGAAACATTAAAAATACATAATACATATGGCATTACCAGTACAAACACAATTCATTATGCATCTTTGCTAAGGCAGCGCCTCGGGATTTTACCGCAATAACCAAGCATGTCCCACCAGCCGCCACCTTTCTGATTTGCTTGTTTTCTGATTTGCTTGTAAAGCATCCAGTTTCAACTTTCCAGCTGCTGTCAATCAAACACTGACAGTCTCGTCTAGGTGAGTCAGACCACCACTTCTCAGAGAACAGGCCTTTTTCTTGCTGTTTTTCCCAACATGACATCATGTCACACAGTGAAAATGGCAGCTAAATTGGATCTAATTTGCAGGTGTATCAATCTTGTTTGGTAAATGTGAGTTAAAACCTTCGGCAGTAGATTTTTAGGCCTACTCAGTATATGCTTGTATAATATATGACTTCTTAGCTGTTGAATGGTTTGAATATGCTCAATATTGTTTATTTATAGTATATTTTCAGCTGCTTGTCGTGACAGGAAATGGGGTTGATGGCTGCAAAAACCCCAGCTTAAAAAGCAGCAGCACGGAAAAATGAATCACTGTGGGTTCATCCTTACCAACAACCTGTTTGTGCCATTGTTAATTTTATAATAGCGCAGACTTTGACAAGGGATACAACAAAGCAAAGGATGGAGAAAATGTGATTTATGAGTAGGGTAAACAATTGATTATTGCCAACAGAGAAAACTTAAACTTTAAAGAAAACCTCAACGAGTCCAGATGAACACAAAGTCTACTCTTGGATTGCCAGCAGAGTGCACCCAAACTTGATGTGACCGGATGAATTTGGGGAGCAGTTGAGACTGTCGAAGGTGGTGGGGAACGACAGGTTCACGACAGGTTAGGCGTGAACGGCTAACGCGGAAGCATATCTAAGCCAGAGCCAGGTGTGTCTTCCAGCGTCCCTTGGCCGAGACCTTCCGGGTGAGCGTACAGGTAGTTCTGGGAATTGGAGTGCGACGGATTGACCCTGCGGCGTGTTGGGCAGGTAAGCGGTGCCGTAAATGACCTTTGGTGTGGGTGCTTGGACTGACATCGGCTTCGCTTTCTGCTCCAGCTGGCCTTAGTTGCCTCCTTGCCTTGCCCTGTCTCTTTTTTACGCTTTCTTTTGTTGCATCGCCTCTCTTAGTTGCCTCTCAGTGTTGCTATTTTCGTTAGCGCTAGCCTTCCTGCTTGCTCCCTGCTTCTGCTGGTCTTTTAGTGTGTGTTATCGTGGTTTGTGTGTGTCCCGGCTGTTGGTTGTGGTGGTTTAACGATATCTGTGACAGTGTGTGAGGGTCTGTCCGCCTTGGTTCTCTGCATGCGTCTTTCTTTGGTTTGTGTTGTGTTATTTCCTTTGGCGACAGTCGCCTTCGCATGACTTCATGCTATTGCTTTCCTACTGACTAACCGATTGTTGGGCTTTACTCTTATTTTACTAAATTGTGAGTTGTGTTGTTTTTAATTAACAAACCGTTTTCTAAACTATTAAAGTTTATTTACAGTTGTGAATTAAATAATAAACAAAATCTTTTTTCTTTTGCCTACTGGGTGCCTGTATTCATTTGTGTGACGTACTTGCGCATAGGTGTGTTGGGGAACCCGAACAGAGGAGTTGGGTGGGGAAATGACTCCTTAGGTGAAACCTAAGGTGGCGTTGTCGGGTGTAGTAGGCCTCTGTACCGGCCAGTGAAATAGAGCGCTGTTCTTTTCCGCTGGCCGCATCACCTGCATCCTGATATTTTAAGTGATTCACCGTATGAATCTTTTATGGCTGAAAATGCAATCTGTCAGATATGGCTTAACTCCTTTAGAGTTACAGTGGTGTACTCCTCTCCATCTATTTGGAGGGTTTTTTATTTTTTTTTTCTCCTAAATTCCCTTCGCCCAGCAGCCCAGCAGTGATCTAGCGTGTTCTGTGAGATGGGCTGGCATGACAGCAGGGACATAAGCGCCTAATGTGTCTTCAAATTCATTTTTAATTCAAAAACACTTCCTGTGAGAGATAGAAATGGGCCCACAGAATACCTTTCTGCACCCACCATGTTGGTATTATTGTACATTGAACAGAAAACTCGGCCTAACCACCCTCCCTGGACACCTCAGCCCCCAGTTCAGGCACCTGCATGCCACGTGTAAAAGGATGCAACATGGGAACATTTTAAATTGGAGAGCACCAGAGCTGCTGGGACTGCATTCGCTTTAATACTCTGGGAAACTTGGTAAAAACAGGCTGCATTGTAAAGTGGAGCAGTAGAAATGTAGCATTTTAGGCTCCTGCTTGAAGTATTTATTAAATTTCCTTCAAAATGAACCTGCTCAAAAAGGCCTTAAAGGCTTGTGAAAGTGCAAGAGTAAGTAATTCAAAAATCTGGTGCCATATAAGCCTCCGGCCCTCGAGTGTTTTCATGTTTGAGAGATGTTAATATGAGATATGACACGCAGAGATTTTCACAGTCGGAGATTCACACAGGGATCTATCCTGGTGGATGCAGTAATGACACCATAAATCACAGCATCATTGGACGTCTTCCCAGGCCCTGATATTTCCCCAGACAGGTTCATACCAACCATTTCAGTCTGCTTACACCGTTAAATAGATTGACCACGAAAAAATAAAGTTAAGTTCTTCCAGTGCAGCTGTAAAGAGGGAAACACAGGTACACACTTACGCAGGTGGTTATAGAACTGTAACCCCAGAGCAAAGACGGCATCCAGGGAAAGATCTCTGGATTTCCGTATGGTCATACAGCTGGAATAAGAGTTAACTGTTGGAGTCAGATCTTTTTTAAAGCACAATATATTATCGGTCAAAGTGACGTCTCTCCGGCTCATGGCTGGTTCTTCCTCTGGGGGTAACGGCAAGTAGAAACAGGCAATGTATGACATTCAACATTGGCGGAATTATGGCTCCCCCTGCCTCCGTAAGAAAGAAAACATTACACTCTATCGTCCCCATTTCAGAGAGTTTTGTGGATAATGGCCATCTCACAATTTAAGAACGAAAAGCAAGGGGCCCGTGAGGAAGCGCGGCTCGCCACGAACGCAGAAGCTGCCACTCAAATAATTAGATTGGGTCGTGCTTGACTATGGCTGCACCAGAGGCTGTTTATCACCCTCAAGACAATGAGCGCACGAGAGACGCCAACTTAGGTTGCACAAGGGTTTTCATTTAAGAGGCGTCCAGGAAGCTTTGGACTCAGTTTGGTTTGCGCCCAAGCTCCCGCGACCACATCTTCTTCACCGATGACAGATGAATGACGTTATAGCATAGCCATGAGGTCAGTGGGGGGACAAAACACTGGCACCATTTGCAGTAAAGAAAAAAAAGACAAAAAAAATAATCGCTTATGTCTTGTGTGATTGAGGACTGGAACAAAGAGGCCTTGTGATATGTTTCCGACCTCACCATGCATGGGTGTTTCTTTTAAAGAAATGGGATGTCACCAAGTTGACATGGTATAATTACAGCTGTTCTTTTTTAAATATTCATCAACAGTCCCTTCTTCATATGGATTTCTCATCAGCCTACTATCTGACAGGTATAGCTGTTATTTAAATGAAACGAAAATAGTCATTTCATATTGGTGATATAAATGTATTTGGTGAAAAAAAAGACCTGCATGTTCTCACACAATATGTGTTTGAAAAACGACAATACAAGACTCTTGATTCATGTGTTTGAATATGCAAAACTAATCTTTTGACCCATGGAGGGAAAACAACCTGAAAACACCAAACCGACACATTTTTCTGTTGCTTTTGCCGTAATATCAAAGTTACATCAACAACATTAGCATTCGTTCGCAGTTGTGTTTGTGTCCACCTGATGAATATAAATGCAATCGCTGCTCTCTAATTTGCTTTGTTTTCCTCTCCAGTGAATCCTCAGAGAAATATGCCCGGCTTTTTAGCTGCTAAATAGACCACTTTGTTCATCAGCCCGGTGCTATTCTTGTGCGTGTGCAATTTGGAGCTGAGCAGGTAGTAAAACTAAGAGGTTTTGCTCAAATACTTCAGGCTGCCACATGCAACAGATCATTTGGAAGTCATAAAAACAGCTCCATAACAATGAGGACTATCTTGCAAACGGTGGGTAAAAATTCACAACAGAATTATTAGCATATTTTCTCTTGAGATTTAAGTAGAACAACAATAATTTTGCGATGCTTTGTTCTCCAGTGGTTTAAATATAGTGAACATCATGAAAAGTGACAACTGCTGTTGGCCTATTTACCAACATTTTCTTTTGCACTCATAAAAAAAGGTGGTTGGGAGAGAAAAAACAAAACCAAAACTGCAGCCCTAAACACCAGGTCTGGGCAAAGTTTACAAGATCTTGACTATTTTGGATTGTGTAGAGCATTATATGTGACCCGCAGTAGAAAAGCAGAATTTTAACAGACTGGATACACTGTAAACCATAAAATGTGATCATTTTATTTCAAATTTCTTAAGCAGGAGGCAGAATACTATAGCAATTAGCAGTTTGGTTCTGCTTCATCTTATGTTCATCTTATACGTGTGTTTGTGAGCATTAACTTTATTTATTTTTGAAAACTGGGTAAAGCAGAATAAGTTTTTTTCATCTGCAGCTGCAAATGAGGTGTGACGTGGCCCTGTGCTGCCCTGCGATTGGAGTTCATTGGTGTATGATTTTTTTTTTTATTCATTTATTTTTTCAAGTGCCTCTCTGCGACCCAAAAGGTCAAGGCTAAACGTTCTGCAGCCCTTCTGTACGAGATGGTTAACCTCCCACCTTGGCGGCACAGTGAGCACCTTATATCTTGGCAATCTGCCATGGTTGTCTCTTTAGCTTTTATTTTTTTCCCCCCCAATCGAGGGATTTAATCCAGTTGCGGAGGACAGCCTTGGCCTTCACACTCTAATCCAGGGAAATCCACGCTCTTTTCCAAAGCCCAGGCATTGAGTATTGTCAATTACAGAATAAAAAAGCCTAAAGGAAGATTCCTGCGTCAGCGTGAGCCCACACCCCAAAAGAGCAAAAATAGGCTGTTGTGTATCCACAACTGACAATAGAAAAGAATGTCCACTGTGCTATGCTATGACAACAATTTGATTATGAGGCTTGACCAGCTGCTACTAATCTTGTGGTGTTTACCTATATGGAAGAGGCCTTTTAATAGTTGCTAGCGCTGCATATTTGAGCATTAGCTTTGTGAAGAACCTCAGCTATTGCGGTGGAGGAGAAATTAGTACACTTCAGAGAATAATGTGTCCATGTTGTACCTTTTCAGACAACAGTGGTTCTGTTCCAGTTCTAATGAGGAAAAAGTGGAGTGCATATGCCTCCCCCCAAAAAAAACAATCTCTTTTTGAGTCCGATTACTTTTACTCTCCAGTCTGGGAGATCATAAATGATATATCACTGTTGCCAGTTGTGCTCTTTTCAGGCAACCGCCAGCCGCTGAATAACTGGACAGGTCTGGAATTGGTTTGTAATTCTGTCAATTCCAGACAAGGGGATGATACTCCCTATATCGGGATTCTGTTTGCGTCCGTATCATTGTCTTACTGCAGCTTTTGGACGCGTAGAGCCATCAGCGATGTGCAGTCAATGACAGCGAGTGTCTTCTGAGTTGGCCTGATAGTAATAAAAACATAACTATGAAGAATCAAAGGCCAATGGGTCACCTCTTGGCCTGTCAAACAGCCTGGATCACGGTTCAACAATGCCACAGAAAAAGAGAAATGAGAAATGCTGCTGCTTTTTAAAAACTTAGTAGGAACACCTGCTGTTTGTTTATGTGACCTAAAGAAAAAAAAAAACAAAACAGGGATGTCTTGTAGCATAAATAAATGTGCAGTGGGCTTTTGGGTGCAATTGCTGAGGTTCTAGAATCTAATACACGATTCTTTTGTAGGTGCATGTGTCCTATGGCACACCATGGCACAATGACTAACGTGAAGTTTTTGGTATAACACATGTCCCAAAGTTGTCAGAAACATTTTGGAGTTGTTGTTGATTATTTAAAAGTAAATTGTGTCCAATGATTCCGTCTGTAAGGTGAGAAGCAAACTGCTGGGCATGTTTTGCACATGGCCAGGCTTTGTCAGCCTGCTTCAACAAGTCTGGAAGATATGGTGACCTTCGCTTAAAGTTGCTAACAGATTTGTCCTTCTGTCAAACAACAAAAAAACCGCACAGATTAGAAATGCACAGACGCAGCCGCGCAACACAGTACCATTCAACCGCTGGACGACATTAAAACTTGACAGCGAGGAGTTGACAGGTGGTTGTTCAGATTTATCTTTGCTCGGTATTTGAAGGCATAGCAAGTGAAAATGCAGCTGATTGAATTCAAGAGCTCGGCGCTGCAGAATGGCTACATTTACAGAGTTATGAAGAAGAGGAAACACAGGATTATGTAGGCTGCTCACATCTGCATATCTGTAATAAAGAAGTAAAGCAGCATCTGAATAATTCAGCAGCTCTGCTGTCAGTCACCAGGACAACATATTCATATAGTAAAAGACGTATTTAAAGGATCCGGGTGGGGTTGAAAAGCACACATGGGGTTATTTGTAGTAACGAAAAACAAATATGGGAGATTAATGTCATCGGGTGGGTATTTTTGTCCGTCTCTACTTGTGATATTTCTCTGCATCACGAAATTCTATATTTCTGAATTAACTTATATATAGACCTTTGCTTTAAAATCAGTGTAAATAAAAAGGACACCTAAGCATCTGAGTGTAACTCCAAGACAACAACGTTCCTGAGGTATCACCCAGTCCTGTTAGAGGCAATTATTTTTCTTGCTGATGTTGCAATTGGGACAGACACCAAGTTAAAGGAGAAACAATTAGCAAACACCCCCTATCAAGAAATGGTTTTGCAGGTGCCCCCAACCTCGCCCCCGCCACACACACACACACACACACACACACACACCACTCTTTCAGGCACGGGGTGGTATCTGCAGCCCACAGAGGGAGTAAATGCACTCAGGCAGCTCCTGTAGATAGCATACTCATATTTACCAAGTGTAGAAGGATGTGCTGCATCCCAGCACAGTTGCAAGAGCATAGAAGAGATACCAGGAGACAGGTCAGTACACCAGGAGAGGTGGTGGAAGGGCAACAGACTAGCAGCGTGGCTGCTATCTGCTCCTGCTGCGAGGAGGAACAGAATGGCACCGTCAAAGACCTACAAAATGGCCTATGGGCTGACAATCGTGTGCATGCTTCTGTCTAAACTGTCACAAACAGACTCCACGATCGAAGAATGAAGCACCAGCATCCCCAATGTTACCAGAGAACACCTGAATTTAAAGATTTTTTTTGTTGGGGTTCCTGTTCTCACAGATGAGCACAGGTTGATTGACCACATGGGAGGGACATGTGACAGTCCAGAGACACTGTAGGGAATGCTCTGGTTCCAGCAACACCTCCCAGCACGGCTGATGTGGTGGCGAATCAGCAATAATGTGGGAAGGCCTTACAGACTTCCACCCACTGGCCAGAGCACCCTAGCAGCCTGGATAAAAAGCTTGAAGGCCTTTTTTTGAACCATTAGCTAGTGTCGTTGGCTAAACCGATAAGTGAAGAGGAAAGCCACTGACATTGGACAGAATTTTTCCACTTTGATTTTGATTATTACTAAATTGGACTTTGGAACAATAAATAATATCAACGGGAATATTTTTGTAAAACATCTGGTCTTTATTCACAGCGATGTTGATGACAACAGACTGAATCAGTTCATCATGTGCAAATTTATAGAATCACACACGTTTAGTCATCACTGGGAGCCGTTTCTGAAACGCTCAATCCAATTATTAAAATACCCCACTCTGTTTTTTTTCCATATTTATTGACAGGCTGACAGTCTACTCGACCTGACAGCAGGTAGAGTTTTACGCAAACCAAGTGCTGATTATCTAGACGCGTGCACATATTTGTTTGATGCCAGACCACTGCCTTTCTATCAACCTGCCAGAACTGAATGCAAATGAAGGCCGTTTCTGGCTCGCTGCACTCCGTATATTAATAACCGCACACACTCTGCATTACACCACAATTAGATTGTCCATTATTTTGTAAATGCCAGGAGAATCATTCCATCCTCTTGGGCATATTGTCCTGTGCCTGCATTTGCCTAATAAACACAAGATCAAAGGTGTAGCTGTGAATCTTGATCAAATCTAGCCCGGGTCCCCCTGTGCTGGCCCAGAATGGCGAGCTTCGGTCTGGCACCGTTTTGTGCCCCGCCTGAATACGTGCAACAGTAAATAGATGGGCGGGTGGGATGATTTGCATATAAAAAGGAGCAGTGATAAAAGGAAGTACTTAACCTGGAGTTTCTCACCATCCAACATTCTGGCACCTCTAACAGGATGACAGAGGACTGCCTTTTATCAGAGAGGGGATCCTATTATAAGGTAAATGTATTTATTCACAATGGCAAAAGAGACAGAAACAAAGAACTTGGCGAGAAGGAGTGAGGGGTGAAGCATTTAATTGTATGAACGCAAAGAGCTACTTTCAAGAAAGCCCATGAGCAGGTAACCAGAGGGGTGTGTGTTTGTCACACACCCTGTTCATGTACCAAAAAGGTACCTTTGGATAATCCCATAGGACATAAATCATGTCCTGGAAATGCAAAGAAACCACCCAATCTGAACTGTACATTCTGTTCTAGCCTTCATAAACCAGCTGTTATAATAAGAGTACATCCTTTCAGTTTAGAGTGGTAAATTCTGTTCTTTAGGTCAGGTAAGCAGACATTGTTTTTTTTGTTTTCATTCAAATGGTTTTTGGCACGGCAAGAATCGTTCTGGTCCTTTAGCCATTACACCAATGCAATGGCATCAGGCCCACATTCCATGGTACTTGAAATGATGTCACTGGGAGGTGTGAGTTTTGAGGAAAATTATTTTTGTTGTGTGATCAAATTGTAACATTGTTACAATGATAAAGAAGCCTATTTTCATCTTTACTACTCCTGTGTAAAGATGATCAATTTCAATGCACTTAGGGGAGAATGACAAGCTCCTATAGAGTTCACACACTCAACTATAAGTATGACCATAAGACTCAACTACAGGGGTCTTGTGACTTTTGCTCAACCGATGACCAGCATCATTATTGTACCATCTAAACATCTTTAGACTGTGTTCAGTGTCAGTCTCCTTATACTTACTTCTAACTGCTATGAGACACAACTTGGTGCTGCAGCTGTGGTGGTGAGGGGGATCACGGCAAGCTGGCTCTCCCTGAAGGCTTTAAGAAGATCTTTCAAGAAACAACGAGCTCATCTCCCACGAGCCTCTTTAACGAACCACAG
Organism: Tetraodon nigroviridis; assembly: GCA_000180735.1. Taxonomy (NCBI): domain Eukaryota; kingdom Metazoa; phylum Chordata; class Actinopteri; order Tetraodontiformes; family Tetraodontidae; genus Tetraodon; species Tetraodon nigroviridis. The sequence continues at coordinate 999,109 of CAAE01014981.1, forward strand.
AGTCACTGCGCCTTACACAGCCGCTTTAAAAAAAATTAAATAAATAAAACATTCCACTTGCATTAAAAGTACCTGTAAAAAAAGGTACCTATTTTGCATAAACCTCCTCCAGACTGTGGTCAGATGCTGCCATATGATCCCCTCTATGTTGGTCTGATGCATTGCGTCACTGCTGTGGCCGCGAGGTGACCTTGATTGTCATCCCCAGTTGCACACTCCCCCACCCCCACCCACGTCCCTGTCTCCGTGGCAGCAGTACGGCAGCACAACCGTCCCTCGGGGGACCTGTTCATCTAGATAGGAGACCCATCAGTCAAGCATCCATTGATCAGCGTGTCAGATGGCTTGATTTCCTTGTGTAATAATCGGCTCAGTTTTGACACCCTCCCTAATGTGTAAACGGGAAGAAAGGAACAGGGCAAATGGATTGTGAAGGGCAGTTCTATCTGTTGTCGATAGCGTCGGATGCATTAATATGTAATTTTATGTCATTAAAGCCCCTCTGCTGTTGCATATAAAGCAATGCGTGTGCCCTGATTTATAATATGCGCACTGCACATTTAATTTTAGTGTGCAGCGGACCGCAGCTCCGCTTGACATATTAAATAGGATCATAAAATTGATCCATTGTGTGTTTAGAACGGAATAAATACATTGTCGTCACTGTTATTTTTGAACACAGAATAAGACATACGCTAAGTGGCCTCATGTGAGCGCAGCAAATGCCAGGCGATTGTTTGGGATGTATTTTGAGGCCATAACAGATTAGTGTGCCCAGTTCCCTGTTGTGGTCAGTGGGCTACTAGGACAGTAAGAGGCAGGCCAACATGTGTTGGGCATTGATAATGACTGTTGAATCCCAACAAACCCACTGGAGTGCCGGGTGAAATAAAGCAGTACAACCATATCAGTCCCAAGCATGGCAGCAATCACCCTCACAACAAAGAACACTCGCCTCGCGAGCCGAGCTAAGCTGATGGGGTTTTTTTTTTTATATCTAAATAATAAGCAGGCGGAGAAATAGTAGCAGCACGGGATCCGGAGTTTGCACGTACTTGGTTGCAGGCTGCGGCATTCATAATTTCTCCATGATCCTCGGTGAAAAGAACGACCGTGAAGCCAACGACTTGAAGATGCATTCAGCTGCGGCGGGCAATTTGAGCTTAAATCCTTTAAGCCAACTGTTTGGCACCGAGTAGTGCCCCCCCCCCGCCCCCCCATCAATGCAATGTCGATTTTGAATTGACTCCGAGTATCTAATGAGGGCAACATGTGCAACATCTTGTTTTGTTTGCCCAGCCTTTTCTATCTGCTTGGTCAATAGGTTCAACTGAATTCAGTTTGTGGGTGGGAATATTAATTGGAATCGTAATGAGGTCATGTAGGACAAGACGGTTTGTTTGGGGTGCTTATTACATCCAATCAGCTAACGTGGACGTGTCAAATACTGACACAGCATTTGAGGTTTATCAGACTATCATTTATGCACACTGCATGTGTGTCTTGAATGCAGCATTTCGAAGAATACTGGTTAATTTTTCTTGTGATACTCTTTTTATGTGTTAGTAACATGCACAATAACATAAAATATAACGAAGACACCGTACCTCTTAAAGTGACCTTGTCTTTAAACAAGAGCTTTTCTGTGATATTTCAATAAGAAAGAAAGAAAATGCATACACAAAAGCGGCAGCGTTGGATTAATTATAAACGTTGCCATCTGAAAATAATCCTGGAGAAAATAGCCCTAGCTCTGATTGTCATCTTGTGGGAAGAGCACATTGATATCCTGGGAAAAAAAAAAAAAAAAAGCTAGGCACCTTGGCTTACTCTTCTTTCTGTTTTCATTGTTTGCCAGGATTTCTTCTAGTTTAGCGCTAACAGCCAGATATAATAGTTCCAAGCTGCACAAAGAAGACTTTTATGCTACATTAGCCTAAGGTCCCACATGTTTTTCTGCCACAAAAATATAACTTATTAAGACAGTGATATTCCTCTGGGCAGATTTTCTACTGATATTATTTTCTCTGAACAGACTTCTTTATTAAAGATGATATTAACAGCTTTTAAAAAAAAAGCTATATGGTCTAATCGGAGGGAAAAAGGACATTTCTGAAAAGATGTTTTGAAAAAGTAATGTCTCTTTAGGTCCCTGTATCCTAATGGAACGGCTATATAAATTAATAGCATGAGTGCAGATTGGTAGGAGCAGTCGGAGCTATTTTCAGCAGGTTTCTCCAGGTTCTTTTGTTCTGTTTGTCGAATTATTTGAAGCCCCTCATTAATTATATCTGTGGAACTGACTCAAATGTCACCGGTAGACCTTCGGGTCATTGTATCAATAAGCATGTGCTCACACATGATGAACCTCAAACACAGGGTTGGAAAGGAAGTGTTCTGGTAAAACAGGGTGGGCGGTACAGATGCTAAACTCATAACCCTTTTCTCCAGCTGTTGCTTCTTTTTCTAATGTACCTGATTCTGCTGGAGCCATTTTTAGGTTGTTGTGTGTGACAGAAGCATGATGGATGCAGCATAAAGTCCGCCTGCTTTACAAACGTCTCATGTTCCTACACCGACCTCTTGTGCAATCAACAGATTTCCATCAGCCCCAGCACACAATCTGTAAATAAAATTGCAGCTTTCAACCTTTCCCTGGCAACAGGGATATAATGTTTATTGACTTGTTTTGATTGAAGCTGTTTGAGGCCCACCTGAGAAAGTTCACTGCTGTATTTTTGTCCATGAGAGACACCTTTGATATTGACATGCTGGTGGGTAGAGGGCAAGAAATAAATGGAGGCTATTACCTCTGTTCCAGAATAATTCAAAGATCCACTTTAATCTGAAAATATGTTGACATAAATGGAGAAAATGCTCATTGTAGCCAATGCAGCCCGGAATAATATCAGGGTGACATATGTCTTATAAATGCATCAGTGACGTGTGTATGTTTTTGCTATTTGTGGGGAAAAAAGAACGAGCTGTCAATAAGGAGAAAATGGGCTGGGGTTTCAAGAAGAGGGAAGATTAATATTCAGATTGGTCATTAGTTGTCTGTAGCTCACAATCAAGAATGTACTAAGATGTATTTATGAACACTGACACAGTATATAGTATATATTAAAAGTAGATGATATGCTCTTAAAAAGATGTCATATAATCCAATATGTAATAACAATAAAAGGAGAAACAGAGGATTCTTACTCCAGTCCCTTCTAGATCATTCCACAGATCATAAATTGGCTTTTATCTGACTCCTTTTCTGGCAGTGTCGCTTGCAAAATTTCAGCATCTTAGCAGTGAAACCAACCAACCAAGCTAATATTAGCAGAAATGCTGAATAAAGCTAAACATCTATAGGGGAATTTGGTAAACTAAACCAAAGCAGTGAACAAGACCCTAAAAGGTAATTTGCACACACCAACACACACACACACACACGTCAGGTTTTAAAGTCTAATTCTAAGATCAGTGAAACTTGAGTTGTAATGTGGTTTCTGATGTGGATCTGATTCAGGCAGAAACTCCCTTGGAGGTTCTTGGCTTCCACTGATGCTTGGAATAAAGCCACAACAAATCTTCCATTTTTGCCCCACAACAAATCTTCCATTTTTGCAATTACAAGACAGACAGCATAGCAGGGCAACATGGGGACAAAAGTTTGATGGTAATACCCAGCTCTCCAATCAGAATTAAAAAGACGGCGGCATGCAGCGGCGCACTCATTTGCTGCCTCTGTTGTCTAAAGCCATTTAAGATTTTAAAGATTTCAAATAAGAGACAGAACGAGAAAAAAACCAACCCCCTGATTGCAGTCGCGTTCGTCACAAAGTTGAAAAATGTGACAAAGGACTCAAGTTTGTCTGCCAAATGCTGACAAACTGCTTCTCTAAGTCAGCTGAAAGTTAAAAGTGCTGACATGGAATAGTGCAAAAACAAGTAAAAAAAAAAAAAAAAAAACGGCCTCCAGAAAAAATAAAAATAAATAAATAAGACCTGAATTACATCTCACCTAAAACTGCTTCCTCAGCTTCAGAATTCTGGTAGAAGTTGCAACTGTAAAATGAAACAGACACAGGCTTGCTTAAGAGGTGTAAAGTGCAGATGCCTGAGCCGCCCAACCAACTGTTGCACATTTGAAAGGTTTGTTTTTAATTATTGGCAGTTTAGGTGCAAAAGGCTAAAAGGATACCAGCATCTCAGGAAAAACAGAAGAAAAACACAAGAGGGTTTGTCGTCAGCAGGTGAACGTGGTGCTGGTTTTGCTGTGATATGAGCAATAATGAAAAACATTAGATGGGATGATTGCAGATGGCACCATTTACCTGAAGCCCCTCACTATGCTAAAAACGCCTTTCTAATGACGTCCCCCCCAAGAACACGATGCCTTGCTATGCACAGGAAAATGTAAAGGGAAGCAGTTTCATGCATGTGAATGCCTCAGAGTTTAAACTTAGCATGTGTGTTTCTGTTGGTGGAAGTAAAGGAATGAAAATCACATGACCTCGCTGATGCTCCATTCAAAATGCTCCTATGCTGTTTTTCCGAATGCATTTAATGCTAGACTAAGTAGTTTTACAGCCTCACTGAACATATAGACAAACCAAAAAATGACAAACATTACAAAGAGTGCACTATTTAAAGAATAGGGAGTGATTCTGGAAATTGACGTGTTTTGTGTGCTATGATTCGTTGCTCCAATAATGCAGTACAAAAAAAAGTCAAAACACAGGTGTCAAAGAACTTAAAGAACCTAAAGCTGCCCAAACTATTCCACAAAGGGCCATGTGGCTGCAGGTTTTTGTTCCAATCAAGCAACAGCACACCTGACTGAAGTCATGAAT
>CAAE01014981.1:1004454-1015021 GCA_000180735.1 Tetraodon nigroviridis
AGATTTGGTATGAACGAGCCTATTAAACAGGGAGAAACGTCCGTTGGCCTGAGCAGGCTGAATGCATTTCTGCCACTTCCTAATCTACTCAATGCAAATATGCACGTCAAAAGTAGAGAACACTGTGGAGGCCATACGGTGCTGCACAATGTATTCCATTTTACTTCCTTAAATGTTTTCTTGGTGAGAAAGAATTACAAGTGCCTTGCATAAACACGCATGTGTGCAGGACTAGAATAGAAAAGCTAGATTTTTTTTTCTCTATCAGGCCACTTTACCTCATTCCAAATATAGGATCTGAGCTTTTCCACTGTGGATTGTTGCTTCTTGCATAATATTAATCACCACCAGAACTGGAGGGCCTTAGTTCTACAGGTCTAATCAACAGGAGCCACAAACACCCGGATGGTAAAGAGCATCTCTAATCAGACATTTTACAGTCTCATTTGTGCACTTTGAGTGCACAACACATCTTAATGGCCTGGATCAAGAGGTCTGAGTGCCGTGCAAAGCCAGAGGCACAGACTGCCCTGCAATGTTGCATTGTGTGTCTGTGTGGAGGGAGGAGGGGAATCGTGTGCAACCTGATGCAGACCTTTGCTATGGTGGCCGCGGCAATTCAAGTGAGGGCTGACGTGAGTGAGAACAAAACTCTCCAAACTGAGATAGAATTGCCATTAGAAGAGTGAAGATAGGTGCTGGGGGCAGAGGGCTACATTCACACAGTATTGATTTTGTTCTTTGAGTTTGAAAGCGCAGGAGCTTGTCACTAAGGCCGATGAATGGCGCTTTTTTGTGTTGCACTCTAGTTGCTTGTTCTGACAATAAAGACGGCACAAAGCGCCTTTTTTCATCTTCAATCTCTCGTCTATTGTCAGCGGCAACTTCGCTCATCAGTTTGGACAGAAAAGACTACAGCGTGATTATGTCAAACGGGCACGACTTGACCTTGATCAAACCTTGTGGGCAATTATCCAGCAGCGGCGCATCTAAACACACTTTAAAAAAAAAAAACAAATCTTTGCAAAAGGTTTTGAATTGGCCCAATATGTTTCACGTCAGAGATGCACCCAAGGTGATTAAGCTGGAATATTGACCTCCTAAAACTGACAAAGGAGGTGCATGCAGACATGATCACAGGGAACCGGCATCGCACGCGGGACTTAGCCACACACTCCGTTTTATCAACAGCTGGTAAATGTTCAGCAGCTCAAACCCCAGATGATCACTTCTGGCTCACAGATTAGGAAACTTCAAATTCCCACCTTGTAAGGACACAGAGTGGATGTTGGAATAATAAAAGAGGGAAGATGTGGAGGGCAAAAAAAAAAACAAAACCACAGCATACAACGTGGATTGATGTATGCTTTGATTTGGTAGATGTTGTGTGTCCACATTCAAATGATTATTGAAGACCTCCCTCAAGTTTGTTTACTGTCTCCATACATTATTTCATATCAACAACACAAGAAAATGAAATTTTATACAATGAATTGCAGCTCAATAACCATGATGTGGCAAAGAGGAATAATCTGCTCATCGCACTGTCACACGTTTTAAAAGGTCATTTCACTTTATATCAGTTTGCCATAGTTATTACTCCTCCGTGATGCCAGATCCAATCCTGGTTGAGGTGAAGCCGATGTCAGCATGTTCACAAGCACAGCCTAGTGGGAATGGAGGACAGACGTCTGTTTTCATACATTTTATGCTCATCCAACATCGCCAACAGGCCATTCTGACCTCATTTTTTGAAATGCCTACGGAGCGGTCGAACTTCCGTTTTTCTGATTAGTGTTTAATTAACCTCCGCTCATTTGTCCGCACAGTAGTGAACCATGGGAGAATTTAGCCCACACTATTCATTAATTGTACATGTAACACATTCAGTTTTACCTAGACCTGATGGAAACACACAATAAGCCTTGTTGGAAACATCATCATGAACATCCAGCTGCTGAGGTATCTATGGTCACCACAAGCCTGCCCGTGACGGGTGACACGTGTCATTTCCCACATGGTCATGTCAGGTCTCAGGGCATCAGACACATCCCCACAGGTGTCTTTAGAGTGGATGGAGATGTCTGTACAAAGCCACTCGAAGTGGAAATGCACAGTTAGAAGCACCAAGAAAAAAGGATACAGAGCTCAGGCAGAGAAAATGCAGAAGTAGTTCATAGATGAAAAACGAATGACTTTTTCTTATGTTGCACGCAGATGCACTTAACAACTAGCTTCATATCACCATTTTTATATATTTTATTTTTATTTTAAGCCCAGTCTAGTGGAAACTCTTAAAAGTCTTGTGTCATTCATGCATCTTTTCTTGCAGAGCTGTGTCTCCCAAGGTTCAGGATGTGCCTGCTGATAATAGTTGATAATATTCTGGTAGAAGAAAAGGCTGTTTAGATCAAACCCAGCAAAACCTCCAAGTGTGGACATTCACTACAAAGGCCTGTTGCGCCCTGCGTGTGTCGCGCCTCAATGAATGACAGTGAAAAATTGTCTGTTTTAGAGCTGGACACGGTACAGGACGGGGGGAGGGGGTGTTGCTCCGAGATGCAATGCACTATATCAAACACAAATCTATTGATTTGTTCGTTCAGCAGCTGCACCAGGTCGTAAATCTCACCTCGGAGTCACGCAAAGCACAAGGGCAATCTGTAATCACACAGTGAGCCGGCACATGCGCACTGATGTCGCTCACTGATGAGTCTCAGAAATGACTGTTTTTGCACTGACAGCCTTTAGTGGCAGCTTGCACAGGCCTCCGGAATGAGTGAAAATCAGACGCTAGCACACTTCTATTTAAGAGGAAACCAGCTCACATGAAGAAAAGACAGAAAAGTCCATTTAGCTCTCTGCTGTGTGCACATATAAACACGGGCTAATGATGTTTAACCATCCCCTCGGAGTCTGAAAGCATTTAAAAGTCTAAAGTTACAAGCTAATAACACATCCTCTTTGCAAGTCAGTTGTCAACAAGATTACAGGGGATATTAGGAATTGATGTTCGGACGCCAGCGACACATTAAGCTAAACGTGCTGGAATTACAGCTCTGAAAAAGTAGCTGCACCCCATGCCATCCATTTCTGACCTGCTGAATGCCAAAGCTCCACAAATTAGTGGAAACTTTAGATTTGATTTACAAGAGCAAATAAATAAACAGCAACAGGAGAATTAGAGTCTGCGCAGAATTGGAATGTAATTAGATGCAACCTCAGGGGGCCTCATTTAAACGAGTATTTCATTTAGGTGGCAGAGGACGGGTGAGGGAGCTGTCACTGCACGAGCCCTGGAGATACAATCCACTACTTGATCTGCTTCATCTCTGGTTCGTCATCCCTGTTGAAAGTGTCCGAGCTGTCGTTTCATACGCTGCCCACTTCAGCTGCCATCAGATGAACCGTTTCTGCTCGGTGCGTCGCCGCATCCGGACCGGGAGCGCACACAGACTCGGCAGGGTCCCAAGCTCTTCAGCGAAGAATGGAGGTGGATCGGTCCACTCCACCCCTCTTCTCTTAGGTCTAAAAAAAGGGGGGGAAAGGGATTGAGAAAAGACCTTTTTTTAAAGCTCTGAGCAGGAAGGCGTGAGAACAGCTAGGACAGAGCCTCTGGAACATTGTGTCTGTTTGTAGGATGAAAAGCCTGGCAAGAAAATACGACAGACAGAGAGAGAGAGAGAGGGAGAACGAGGCCCTTTTGTCAAAGCCCCCCCCCCACCCCCCCCGGCACAATGAAAGGAACAGAGATGAAGCAAAAGAAAGAGTTCTCTACTTTCCATTAAATTAGATTAAGGTGAGTATTGATTGGGTAATAAATGCCAGTAGCCCTACACTACAACACCATCCAAACAGGCGCTGTTTCAGCATTTCCTGAAGACAATGAAAGTGGTAATGAAAGTATAGGATGGCTTTTTTACTGCACATTTACACCTCCATGTTACACACCAGTACACATGGAAGTACACAACAAATCTCGAGGTTGCTACTCTCGAGGAATACCAAGCTAAGCTGAAGCATGTCCAGACCGCGATGTCCGCCGATGATAACAGAGATGTGCTGCATGGCCCTGCTGAAGCCAGAACCTCTGTTTATTTTCCCTGCAACAAGACCTGAAGGACTCTGCATTCATATGTGCCTAAGCTGACTGTTTTCAAACACAGATGCTTGAAGAGGATAAGGCACCTTGCAGGAGAGAAGGCACCTAAGCCTTGAAGCCTAAGAAACACCAACAGTGACAGATTTACAGGGATGGGTATCTGCTAGCTTGGACATCACAGGAAATGATATTCAGTCAAGAAGCGTTTGTGTCACTCTGGTTTTGGAGCAATTAAATGTAAATTGAAATGTGTTTTTTTTTTTTTTTTCAGAGGAAAATGTAAATGCAGGTGAAAACAATTTAATAAAGCATTTAGCTGATTTAAAATGTTTCCACAATGTAACACACAAGCGCAACGCTACCTTTTATTTGGATCTTTATGCACTATTTTGCTTGTCGTAGTGACCCCGGATCAGGTTTCCATGCTTTTTTTTTTTTTTTTTTTTTTTTTATGTTTTGCAGGTGGAAGTACTTTAGTTGAATCTGGCTGTTGTTGTTCCACTGCATTTTACCCTTCTACGGAGAAAGTTTTGGAGCGGAGGAGGAAAAAAACACCTCCAGACACAGAACCAAGCAGGTGTGAAAGACGGCAGAAGTATCATCACTCAATTCAGGCAGAGAAAGACAGAGTAGGCAGGAAAAGTATGTTTAAATTGTGTTTTTATGATAATTTTTGAACATCGTCAATGTTCAGCAAAATAAATCAATGTTAATTCTTTTGATAGTATATGAGCATGTAACTACATGATTTGCCGTCATATTGAACAAAGAATGTACAAAAGAATGGTAAAAGAACAACATTAAATGCACGATTACTGTGGTTTGTATATATATATATATATATTTTTTTAAAGGCAGTATATTATTAAACCTCTGTTTATTATTATGTTTATGGAAGGGTATCATGAGCTTTAAATGGTTTTTGCTGTGGTAAAAAAACTCAGCTCACCTATCAGCTGGTATGGCCTCCCCCCGCCATGTGGCTGATTTAATGATAATGTGAACTGCGGTCGATTACCTCAGCCTTCTTGAACTTACACAGTGTTCAATTTGCAAAAACATTGCACTCTGCAGACACCGCCACTGCTAAGAAGAGGAGACGAAAATGTATTTACTCTTCTAGTAAGCAGATGTTTAAGCGATTTATTCAGCGGCGGAAGCCTTGATATTTACAACAGAAACTGTAACCAGGCGCATAGGTTTCTTTAAAAAGAAATCACGTTGTTTTCATTTTCTTTTCCTTTTGAGTTTAGCTGCAGCGCGGTCAAGGTCAAGGAAACCCGATAAACAGTGAGGATCATGTCATTAATCGATCAACACATTTTTGCTCTGGATGAAATAGTTGTGTCGCCACAATGAGCAGCGAGGGTAAGGCAATCTGCGGTGATCATGTGATAATCCAGGGAGGTCATGTGACAGATTTTAGATGCCTAATCAATAGATGTTCTCATACCTTTTTCTAAAAGTGCATCATTTATAATTCAGCAGTCCTGCAGCAGCGTGCTGTGGCCATGCGGCGTCTGACCGCTATGAAAAAAAAGAGGTGTTTTTTTCCCCTCTCTTTTCAGCTTCAAGTGTTGTCGTTTCGGCTGCAGGCATGAGGCTACAGCCTGGCCTAGCACCTCAGTCATTGCAGACATTTGCATATTTATGCTTCTGCCTAATAGCCTGAGACAGTTTAGTCAACAGATCTAATGACAAACAGCCTATTTTGGCCCAGCCGTCAGATTATGTTTTTTTGTTGTTTTTTTTTTTTTCCTGTATGCAACCAACACGTCAGCATTTAACAATACGTTATTTTCACCTAGGTGGAATTGCACGGGTGACTCCGAGCAGTTAATAAAACTTCCATAAGCAAACGGCGCTGGTCACAGCACACAAGGTACAGCTGCTGAATCTCTGCTGTTCAGATCGTTCCCCGTGCTCGCCCTTCGACCTATCATGGAAACAGGATTATATTTAGTCACTGAGTTTTATGATTAGGGACTACTCGCCAGATAAGAACTAACAACAGACGACAAAACCAATTACCGTTGCCCAACACCTATGTTTATTTTAATTTATATCCTGGCTGAAATGATTACTTGCTAGTGACAGTAAAGCATGAAGAGCCACCAGCTGATTTACACAATTATATTTATGGTCAGATAAGGGTGGAGGGGAAAAGGCGGGTATTTATTGGCTTATTCGTTCTCCCCAAATGCATATTTATGTAATATAAATTGTCTTTACACCCAAGGTAGTGGGAGTGTCAGGTAATGCACAGAGATATTTTTCCCGCCAAGGGCTTTTGGAAATAATTTTACCTTTTCGACTTTTAGATAAATCTCCAATTAGGTTATTTTGCTCACAGCAATTCGGTCTTTAGAACACCGGGCTTATCTCGTCTATTGTCAGGGAAAGTAACGGTTGAGCCGCCGGGAAAGCGAAGCTTTAACCTCAAGGGCAGTAGCTTCTATCTGGGGTTACAGTTGCATATCACACCGGATTATAATTGTGTACGATATAATTTCAGAATTTTGTATCGCGCTTAAATTAGATGCTCATAATCGGAGTCCAGACGCATTCCAGGTGCTCTCATGAGGGCACCTTTGTGAGCCATTTGCATTCCTGAGACTGTTCCGACGGAGATCGTGGCAGGTCAGCGCTGCGTGACATGTGATGAGCAAGAGGAGGGGAGAAGGGGGTTGTCCAGTGGAATTCAACACTTCTCTCAATACTCCGCTTAGGATACAGAACATTTTGAACGTTATATCGGACCAGCTGCACATGCACGCATGCAACACTAGCGCTCCCACGGAGGCTCCCGACGGAATGTGCGACCCCTGACCCTAATACCCTCAGACAGTAATTAAAGGCAGACAGTGTATTAGGTGACAGCTCACAGTTGGTCAAATGGAGACAGAGAGACAGGGCGCCAGGGACCGAGGGGACCAATGCCCGTCCAAAATAGACCTCGGAGATTAGGGGCCTTGCTGAAACACACCCACACGTGTCCAGGAATGTCACAGCACAGTGTGATTTTTATATCGTGGCTGCCAGAGCCTTTTTTTAATCTTATAATGACAAAATTCCTGCATTGGTTAAAGGTTAACAGACATTTTGTACCAGTCAAAATAAAAGTGTTCCATCGCTTGAAATTCCTTTCTATTCACAGACAACTTAGCGTACAACCTACGTATGCAGACATGACCACATATAACATACCCGTATAAACCTAAACCTTGTCCTGGCAGTGTCCAGCGAACACAATTTTGTCCATGATTACGCTGCTAGTGCATGAAAAGCTTTGTCGCTCCGCGTTGTCCCAGTTATGTCTGAGCGCAAAAGCAGAGTGTGCTGCACACGGACCTTTTCAGTTTCAGGTCACCCACTGCTGTGTGAGAAAACGAGCTTAATTATAACTGGGTGTGTCATAACAGCTTTCAAGGCTTCTCTGACTCGTTCCATGAGCGTGATTAAAAAGCGCAGCTGGGTATTTTTAACATCTGTTTGGAAAACAAGAAGTTTTGTGGGGTTTACTTTCTTTTTTTTTTAAGGAGAAAAGAAGAAAAAATGACATGTGGCTCCTGTTGGTGGATAATGGAGAAGCGTACTGGCACAAGACGCTGTGGTTAACTTCTGAGTCACTCTGCAGATTTGCAGGATTAGTGGTAGAACAATGCAAATCATTCAGGCACTGAGATAAGCATATTATGGAAATAGATGGGCAGAACTGGTGCCAGGAACCCTTTTTTTCCCTTTAGGACTGACAGATAAGATGCTTGGGTGTGTGCGTCTCCGAATTTGTCTGATGTGGAAAAAACATTTAATTAAGCACAGGAGGAGTAAAAACGATTCAAGAGGGAAAGCAACTGGTTTATCACAACACTTTGGATTTTCACTTTGGATTAAATTTCAATTGCGCTACACACACAAGTGTGGCAGGACATACGCAATTCATTACAGGAGGTACTGCCCGAACAGTTTCAGAAAAACAATCCTAACATTTGCTTTGGTGGCTTCGGTCGGATCGGGGGCTGTTTGCATGTTTGCCTGGTGAATTCTACTGCGCTCTTGTGTGCGCACACAAATTAGATCCGGTGGTGCTGTGTGAGGCTAAAACAGTCACGATCTCCAGTCAGGATTGTGACGTCAGTATCAGAAGAGGATCAGCCCTTCGTCAGGAGGTTCTCCTCTGCTGGTCAGTCTCTGTGTGAGCCTGGGTGGGGTTTCTCTGGGTATGGCTTCATTGTCATTTTGCTACAAGCAGGCATCTTTTGTTTTTGTGATCCCTTATTGGCCTCAAAGAAAAGCAAATAATGTCAATATCTTCTAACATTTATCATATTGTGGCAGTTTAGAGCCTGTGTTGTTTGTTGTCTGGCTGACTTTCTTCTAGGAAGATCCATCATCTGCATCTTGTTACCTGGGAAATGATATTCATTACATGCGATTTCTTCCTGGCACCAAAATGCATCTGTGTATGAGAAATTAGCCGAGCACCGTGCAGCCTACAGACTTGTTTTGATGCAATTTGTCATGCCAGCTTCATTTGCCCTGTTTAAGGCAGCAATTAGACATCGGCCTCACCAGCGAGGCCCTGGGGTAAGTCAGACACATCCAGCTCTCGACCTTCAAACCCACTGGTATTCTGTTGCCACTGGCCTCTTTGATGATCGAGAGCATTACATTTTCTGCACCCTGAAGGACGCTCAACATGTGAGTCCCTTCAGTGTAATCCAGCGATGCATTCTGCTTCATTACCATTTCAAAATGCAGAATTACCTGTCAGGGCTCCACTGGGAGTCTGCATTGCCAGCACTCCCACACCCCTAGTAACAAAGGCTACTGCCTCTTAACACATAGATTGTCATTAAATGAAACCGGAGCTATTTGTGGGTTCATTAATTACACCCTTTCACACCCCGCTTCCCTTTCTGCTGAACAAAGGGAAGGTGAACGAGGACTTCCATTTTTTCTGCTGTACATCAATGTCAGATTACAGTCGTGCGGGCTCCGTCTTGTCTCTGCTGCTCCCTCTGGGCTCCCTGGAGATGTGTGATTAAATAAAATGGAGCACGGAGGTTGTGGGGAGGGATGTCATTGATGTCACCGTGTTCCTTAAACTTTACGCAAGACCCGTGGCCGTGAAATTGGAGAAAATGTATCTCTCTTTTTTTTTTTGCAATCATCACAAGTTCATGGTGTGGGGGGTTTGGGCTGTCATCCCGCGCGTCATCAATTTCCTCCAGACGGTCTTATGGTCTGCTGCAATTAGCTCACGGGGGCAATTTCATCGTCTTGAGTCATCGTCCTGGTATTGGTAAGAGCTATTGAGTGACTGGAACATACTGGTGGTCTGTCGTGTAATGTGATCCTTTTTTCGCTGCGCTATAGGAACTCTAGAAGATAAAACATTGATGGCGGACAATAAGAGGGAGATAGGATGTCCCACATTCTCTAAACATAAGCTAATGAGCCGGTGAGAGCAAATATTAACCTCTGCTTTATGTTTGTGCTGAGAATGTTCGAGGCATACATTAAAGTAGGAAATGTTTATTTTGCCTTTCAGTAAGGCAAGACAGAGTTGCTAATGTCTCACATTGTGCATACAAAACCATGCGTATACGGAACAATCTATCGTCTTTACACATGTTCAGATCAGCGCGTAATTACCACGACTAATCCGTCACATTTAACGTCTTAATTAAAAGAATAAATCATGATCTCCTTCCTGTGTCCCGCACCCTGTTATCACTTGCAGCCGGCCTCCGGCGTGAGAAATCGTAAAGGCAACAAATGCTAATGAAAGTAGATCAAACTCCTTCCATTCCTGAATGAGGCCAATTTGTTGGATGTGTTTTAGCGCCAGCTGTCTAAATACAATCCTGCCGCGCTGCAGCATCTACAGGGAATAAGCTAACATCTGTATAATATCTGCAGACATTGTAATTGATCATAAACAGGGAGTTTCAGATGCTGTCACGTTCTTTTGGATTAATGGACATCACTTTGTCTGTATCAGATAAGAACATTCGTTTTACACTCAATTATGGGTGTATTTATTAGTTATCAGACTTGTAATTTTTTTTTTCCCCGACCCTGTTACATTTGATGGTATTATCTTTTTGGTGCAGGTGTGCTTTTAAAGATTCTTCATCTGGAGCTTAAAATGCTGATGGAAATTAGCAGCTATCTGTTATCTTCAAGGCCTGCAGGCAGACAATGAGCTGGGTTTTTTCTCTCTCTTTCTTTTTCATTTCTATGAAGTGTGCAACGAAACATTTACTGAAACTGCCACGTTGCAGATAATAAATGGCCACAGAGAGCACATTTATTATGTTTGCTTTAATTAAAAGATAGTTTATCGGGACCATGTTTATGCTCTGATGTGAAAATTGAAAATGTCCTGTGAAGAGCTGAAGTGCTATTGTCACTCTCACCACTGCAGATTCACCACAAGCTCGAAAGGCTCCTGACACT
>CAAE01014981.1:1036532-1059688 GCA_000180735.1 Tetraodon nigroviridis
GTCATGGATGGTCAGTATCTTATCTGCTTAGGGATGGGGCATTGTACATTGTACTCGCACCAAATCAAGTTATTACATCAGGTTTCTTTATCTTTTTATTTTTTTGGGGCATCATCTTTCAGTTTGCACCTGGTGATATGTGTAAATAGCCTCCAAAACCTCAGTCATGAAAGAACTAAAACTACATATGAGCAGACATTAGCCATTGGACAGATTAATCGTATGAGTGCCAATCATTCACATCATGCAAACAGAATTTTTAAGTTTGTGGTGTCATACACACACACACACACACACACACACAAACAGCAACAGCCACCCAAACCTGAGTCCTGACTGAACCACAAGTGTGGCGGGCTGACTTTTGCTAATGGACCCTGTGTGATAAAACCGGCTCACATCACACGTGGGTACACTAAGCTGAAGCTACAACATGCAAAACACAGTTTTGACCCGAGTCTTTGTGTTTGTTGGATTTTTTTCCTTCTTTTCTTTTCTTTTACCCAGAGCGCTGCACTTTTCATTTTCCTTTTAGGGAGACTCCATCTGGGTGGTCAACCAATACCCGAAATAATGTTCAGCAAGGTAAAGGATATGTCAGGCTAATTGTAGAGGCCAGCGCAGGTTTCTTCTGTGAAATCAATCACTTTTTTTTCTGATTACAAGTGAGCGCTTGCTTTTAATGAACATGATATCTATCATCTAAGGCTCATTAGGCTCAACATAAGCACAGTCTATCATCCACCTCCACTGTATCAACATAATGTATGACCTCATAAAGAGGAGTTCATTGTTTGCAGAATAGTATTTTTTTTCCCTGTAAAAGTTATTATAAGTTCTACATTAGGCGAAATTGGACATGAATTGTTTCATGATGCTTTAATTCTTCAAATATAGTGAGGGCAGCTCACAGATTGATGTCGGTTGGGGTTATTCTATACTGACATCACAGTGGTCTGTTATGAATTGAATTGGCCTTTAACACTTTTCTGATGGTACTTTATGCTTTCACACAAACAATATATGTTTCTTCTTGCTAATGACAACTGTAGTGAACCAAATCGTCATTACCAGCGACTCCCTTGGAGCCATGTGCAGCGAATGAAGCAATAATTATCTGTTATGGTGGACTGAGGCCATAAACCAAATGGTTTTGCAAGAAAGATGCCATCAGTGCAGGATTTTGAATCATTAAGCACAAAAATAACTCGCCCATATCTCACAGATAGTTCTGTATGAATATTTTTACATCTGCTTTCCTCCCACTGTTGCACAATAGCAAACCGTGTTAGTTACAATAAATCTTGTTTGGTTGGCCAGAGGAATAAAGCCAAGTGTTTTCTCAAATAAATAGCAGTTTTACACCAGCACAACAACTTTGCTTTACGCGTGGTGCAGCGCATATCGGAGCAGACACCCCAGACCTGGTCAGGTTGTAGGTTCTTTGGTCTGCAGTGCATGCCGTGACCCCTGGCAGGACCTATTAGAGGAGATGCCTCTGTGGTCGACATGCCTTCAACCTCAGTGGCAGCCACTGAGCAACATCAATTACACCCACAGCCGCTCCAGCTTATAGCAATGCCTGTATATTACCATCACCACCGGGGTAATAAGTCCATATATACTTCCAATTCCACAGAAAGATGCAGCCTGTGTTTCCAGGCAGCCGACACCGATCGGTGTAAAAATTGCCATCGCCGCCTGCAGCTTGAGGTTCTAATGGAGGAAAAAGAGGGGCGGAGTGAGGTGCTACACCAGATGCTGATGAATGGAGGGAACTGGTTTTACTGAAGCACTAGCTGGTAATCACAACATACTGCTGGACAGAGCAATGCAGGCTCTACTTTTTCTGCGCATTCCTCTGATGTGGATTCACGCGCATGAGGCACCTCACACCCTGCAGCATAAACAGCCTCCTCTAGCTGTAACGCTTTTACACGTGAACTGCTCTGTGGGTAGGCCCTGCTGCCTTACCTTCAAAGGCAGTTTCAGAAGCCATTAGGCCAAACTTGCTTTCTAAAATGGTCGGGCAGTTCCGTTAAACAGCTGAAAAAAAAATTAACTTAATACAATGTTCTGAATGATGTAAATGTCTCCTGTAATTTCCACTTTTAATCTTTAACGTGAGTGATATAAGTGGTGCCAGGAGTTCACACAAACACTTGGACCATGGTTACATAATCGCATGCTGCAAACCTGTGCACGCAAGCATGCCATCATTTACAACAATTTATTTCATTTAGACGACAGCGTAATGCGAGCGGCGTTGTCACAGGATATATTTGACATATGCTGTGAAAAGTGGCTAATAAACACGATCCCGGTCCACGGTCCCAAGGTCACGTGACAACATTCCGCACGAACTGACATGTCCAGTCGCAGTAAAACGTCTTCGGAGGGTGCTGCGTGCCGGCTCAGTTTGAATTCCGATGGTCAGAAATGAATCAGGGCTCACGGCTGCGTGTTTGTTTGTGTGTGTGTGTGTGTGTTGCAAACACGCACGCTGGCACACAACACAAAAGAGCGTGCAGAATTAGGATACGAAGCACAAGCTGCAACATGTAAGCAATTAGTGAACACTGGTGGTTTTTTGCGAATCGCTGAAAGGCAAGCGCACGCACTAACACAGACGGGTGCACATTTACAGAATCACCAGCCTCTGTGACTGAGACACTGGGGCCCAATTAGGATGCCAAGGCCAATGCATCATCTGAGACAGCCATCTGTCTGTAGGCTGCCCTGATGTGTCTGTCCTGACTGCGCTCTGTAGCAGTCCTCCTCTGAGGGACCTGGACCAGATCTCTCTCTCTCTCTCTCTCTCTCTCTCACACACACACACACACACACACACACAAAAGAAAAATCACAGAACAAGCAACAGGTCACTGTTATTTTATTTAACTGTTTGACTTCAATTTTAATCATTAATGCTACATTACGCAGAAGTAGAAACACGATGATGGGTATCGCTGCCACTCTCATAAATAATTTTAGGTAATTTTTTTCTTTGTGAGCACAGAACAGGGGGCACATTTGAAAAATATTCCTATTTTTCCCTGGCTCTTCCCCTTCTCCACCATCTGCTGCTGCTGCTGCTGCTGCTGTAAAATGTTGAAATCTTTAGCTTCTTATGTGCCAGATAAACACTGACCTGGTGGCACATAAGGTGAACTGCAGTCTGCTGAATTTTTTTTCGGAATTTGTTTGATTTGATCGTGTGGGGTGTGAGAAAATTGACTGCGACTTCATTTGCAAGACAAACACAGTGACGTGCAAAAAACTACAGACATGTGCTTGACCTTGGTCATCTGCTGCGTGGGAGGAGAGACGCTCCTGAGGCTGAGAAGGAATAAAGCTAAAGGAAGGCAGAACTAATTCAATCCGAAAGCATTTTTCTTTCCTGAAATGTAAATACTCTATTAAACAGCACGACCATTCAGATTTCTCTAAACTACTGTGATGAGGACAGTCAAAAATGAGCATTTTTTCGTACCAGGATGTGACCATTACGCATTCATTTATTCACTGGCATTGGAAACCTCAACCCATCAAGTGTGGAATCTTCAACTGCAACATGTGCTGCCTGCATTTGGTCGCGTCTGTGCGACGCGCCACGTACTCTCCTCTGGCTCGGTTAGCGTTGAATGAGCCTGGCGAGCGGTGGCACGCTGTCAGCCGCAGGCTCGTTTTACACAGTCACCGCAAGGAGCTGGTATGTGTGCTGCGAGCTGTCAAAGGCTTGGGTTGAAATATATTTAAATGGCAGTTTTTTTGGTTGGATCATTTTGGAACGGGAAGTCAGAACTGCAGTTTTTATGTCATGTGTTTCATGTGGTGTCAGCGTATCTCAACTCTTGTAGCGACACGAGTTTTTCGCAAAAAAGCATAAAATAACCAGTTGTGGAAAACATTAACTCAGGCCATGAATGCAGACAGGAAAAATTTGTATAGTACTATTAATGCTATCTAGTTTTTATAGTGTAAATGCTTAGATAGTGAGGGGACGTAAAAGATTAATTCATGATTTTTTTACGCTCAAGAGCTGTGCATAGTGATTTTATTCATCCAAATGCCCTTTAGAGTGAGTAAAACTGCAAATTGGAAAATGACATCACGTTTGGCAACTTCACAGGCTGCACTTATGTCTGGGAAAAGCCAAAAATAGAGCGCTAGCTGCTGGTATGGAGACCTTAAAAGACAGTTCGCAGTGAAAGTTTCCGTAAAAGCAAACAATTTAAAACAACTGAACAAGCAATCTGTAGCTGAAATAAAACAATCGCACCTACAAGGCTCATTCGGAGCCTGTTCCGGACCCTTCAGTTGCACCGAATCTTACTCAGCAGATGGTGTTATTCTTAGGTGTCGCAGAACGAAAGCTGTTTCCTCTTGTTTTCTGCCTGCCATAAGGAGTTTGTGTTTGAGCGTGGACGGAAAGTTTTGCTCTTGCAAAGTCCTCAAATTCTCAAAGCACAACTACGAGCATGTATGATTCTAATATGCTTGTGCAAATCTGCGTCCAGTCAGATACTGTCTGATACAACCAGATCAGTCAACAAAATTAAATCTTGTGGTTACATCATTTTGACAATAACTTCAAATCTAATTACAGCATAGAACATTATCTGAAAACGGCTAACAAAATATATCTGATTATACATGTGTCCGTTTTGTAGTTTTGTTTTTTATTTTGTTTTGTTTTGTTTTTTTTTAAAGAATAGGAACAGAAAAAAAACTTTGCTGTAGTTACACTAGTACTAAATTTACTATAAAACTTAGTTTTGAAGGGAAAAAAGTGTTTGAAAACAATATTAGCTGTGTTTGAGGTTTCTTTAAGTTCCGTATGAGGACAGAGAACATATTCCTCGTCCTGGTTTTCAATACCCTTGAGCTAGCATAACTGTGGTAGGTTCTAAATGGAGCTTAATACGTCTAATCTGTTGATCAGTAGATAAAGAATTGTCAGATGCCAAAAATATAACGCAATTCTTCTCCTTTCTGTCTCTCAGAGCTGTGTCCCTTGACTAACAGTTGTGAAGACCTTCCTTGGTGTCACATGCTTCATTTCAGTTGTTGAATTTATTGGCAGGACGCATTCGTCTGTCACACAGCTACACTGTCACGTTAGTGTTAACATGACAATAAAATCTGCACCGTGGATCCTTGCGATATTGAACAGACCCACTTTTTTATTTATTTTTTTTACAGTGTCTGCCTGGAAGCAATGCAAATTCTGCTTCCTGCAGGTAAAGTGACAATGCGTAACAATGACCAGGTATGGATAATTGATCAGATCTGACTACAAAAATTCAAAGGTGGCTTTTTTCACAAGATGACAAGCTGTCAGCCCTCAGGCTTATAAATTAGACAAACACGGGCACTTATTACTGTGAATTTAGTAGCTCCAGGTTTAAACAAAACCTCACATTCACAAATAAGAGTGGGAAACTAAAATCAGGGATACTTTTGAAAATCAAAGATTATATAAAGTTTATATTGAATAAAAACTCTATTGTAATATACAACTGGAAACAGCACCACCAAGTAGATATAGTACAACATGAACAGAATGACTATGAAGAATAATTTTATTTATGTATTACAAAAAAAAAAAAACCCCAGAACGATTTGAGTATGTTTTGGGCCAGCATAGAAAGCATTGCTGGCCCTGACGGCTGGCCAAGCAATGGCTTCCTGTCTGGCTGCAGTCTCAATCTTATCTTAGCAAAAAATGATTCAACACACATGTCATGCAACTAGTGGACTCAAATAATTCCTTTTTTTTCCCTCTTGTCTCATATGTTTGACCAAGGATTTGCTTGAAGGTGCATTGTTGAGCGGCATAATCCCTCTGAGAGTCTCTTTCTATTACAGTTTGTTGATCTGAATCACACACTTGCGTGTTTGAACAAAGATGGATTTTTCAGTCGGATCGCAAGTGGCGAGCAGCTCGGTCAAATGTGCAGCCACGACACAGGTTCCTCTCGGGGGCAAACAAAGCATAGAGCGGATGTGGCAGTGCGCTGATAATTAAATGAAATAGAGATTGGATTGGAAGCTCCTGTCACTGCAGGGCTGAAGCCCCAGGGCCTGTGTGGTTTGACCGGGGCGGATAAACAGTCCGGTGTTGGTGGATCAGCATCTTTACACCTACCTGCTAAGAGCAGGTGGGTCGTAAGTGGACATGGGCAGTTCGGTTTGCTATGCGGCACACACGTTGCTGCGCTATTTTCCTCATGGACACGGAAATTGAAGCATTCAAGTATATACATACACGCTGAGCAAAAACAAAGGAGGGAACAGGAACCCCTTCAGTTTTAATTAGTTGCTGTTGCTGTGTTCTGGAGGCAGCGCAGGGGTCAGCAGTAATTGGGTTGTTTTCATATTGAGCCATTCAGAGCAGAACGAAGGGATATAGGTCAGAGTGAAGTGATCCCAGAGCCCCACTCCCTGCATTTCCACCTTCTCTTCCTGGCTGACCCCCCACCCCCACCCCCTCCTCCTCCTCCTCCCCACCAACCCAACCCCTGGCAATGAAACATCAACTGGAAAGATTTGCAGAATCTGGCAGGCCTGGCTACTGGAAAGAGGCCCCAGTGATGGCTTCTCAGGCTCCAAGTCGCCACAACTGAAAGGAAGAATCTGAGAAGCCAAGCCCAGCCACTAAAGAACAGGCTCCTGGGAACACATCGGGTAAAGAGGGAATAAGGACGTAAGAATGATGAGGACAAACTGGAAATCTATGGAAGCGATGCCAGGACCTTCTTCGGTTCCAGGAATGCCAAGCCAAACAGAAGCAAGCTTTGAAACACAGAGAGGGAGATGATGCAAGTGGTAAGACAGCAGAAATAAATCAGTGAGAGCACTGCTGGGGAGGACCGACACCATCCAGATGGTCAGCTCAGCAGCTTTCTATAAATTATTTATTAACATCCGTCATTTTATGAGGCCCACAGCATAAGGAGAGAACTTTACTTAGTATTCATGGATCAAATGTGAGGAATGAGTTTTCTTATGATCAACTGCTTAATGACAATTGCATCACATTAACATGAAGAGTTGGCATAAATTACACACAACTACATAATGAATATCGCCCAGGCTCTCGAACCGGTGAAGAGGCTTTAAGGGGTAATCCAGTCCAGCAGGACAACGACAGTGGAGTTTGCAGGCTGATTGCGGCGGTGGAGTGCCATCAAACCAATGTTGGAAGGACAGCTCTGGCAGCTGTGCATTAAGACAAAATAGCCTTGAACAGTTCCGATATTGCAAAGCTGGTTATGATAAAATATAAAAGCAAGACGCTGCAAGCTCTTATTCTCTGCAGGGATTCTCCTGGTTCACCGCAGGTTATTGAAGTTTTTTGTTGTTGTTGTTTTTGGTAGTGGTTTTTGTGTTTGGGGTTTTTTTTTTAAGTTCTACAAAAAAAATGAGCAGATTTTTTTTTTCTATTGAGTAATAAAGCTGATATTTACCAGGCAGCTAAGCTTTATTATGTTTTCTGCGACAGCAAGTCATGTTTGACGAGATGTATCCATATTGTTAGTCTTTCTAAATGTCCATGCAGATACATGCAAACCTTGCAAAAATGCAAAAAAAATATAAGTGTCATACATGCCAAATTTATTTTCATATAAATTATCATATTAATTTTGCAGTTGTGGTCAGACAATATTTATATTTCTGTTACTCATACCAGAATCCAAAACGTTATTTTTAAAAAACATTTTTTTAGGCCAGTAATAGGCTTTCCAAAGAGGTGCCTCAGCATGTTTTAGCCTTAGCTGCAGCCTTCATTACAGTAGTGCTGACATATCATCAAACAGAGTGCTGAAATTTAAATAAGGGCTTTAAACAGGGTTCTCCGTTTTAACCAATTGGATTTTAATTAACTAAGTATTGCTTGTTTGCGCTGCAGACTCTGTGGTGAAATTGAGAACCTGTTTGTGCCTGAAGTCAAGGAACCATTGTTTCGAAAACCTTTTTTTTATTGTTTTTTCATGCGGTCCTCTGCACAACAGCTACATTCAGAATGGTCAATTACACACCAATCAGCACATGTTTTCATCTACCCCACCCTAGGAGCACCACTACCTTCCCAACATGGCCTAAACTGCATTCCCATAAGCTTTTTTTTTAATTATTTTATTTTTTTTAAATATTACATTTGCTAAATGATTCTAACACAATCCGGTCCTTGTGGCTTTCTATCAGCCTCTACATGAAATTAAGCTGTACTTACTGTTCCCCTCTCTGATCCACAGCCACCATAATATCCTCACAAGTCTTAACGGTGTTGTCATTCCCTCCTCGGTCTGCTTCATTTCGCTCGCACGAGTTCCATCAAATTATCTGAAATATTACGCCTGCAGCAGCGACACAGGAAGCGCCTGATGAGGCCGTCAGATTTACATTTGAGAGGAGAATCATAAAGGAAACTCAAAGAGGAGGAGAGTTTTGTATTTTGCTGCGGGTGGAGTTTTGAGTCATCATTAATGTGATTCATCTTGCCTCCAGTACCACCATCGTCATTGGCGATTCCCCTCCAACACTCAGGCTACACTCCACACAAGAGACAAAACTTGTTCCCATGGAAACAGACCTGTCATGCCACCGCTGGTCTGTCAAATAAAATCCACCTCTGCAGAGAGGAACCAGCTGGTGACCCGACTAATCTCGCATCAGTGCGATGGTGTGACTTCTGAAAGCCAAGCTGCGTTTGGTCTGTGTGAACGCTGGCTGTCATTGTTTCTTGCACGCACCTAACAGAATCTTTTGCTCTCTTTATATCTCCCATGGCCCTTCTGCAGCTTTATCTGCTTCCATCCCTCCTCTGGTTGATCCTTTACGAACAATCTACACGCCTCAGTTTGATGACAGCTCAAATAGCAATGCTGTAAAGAAGAAATCCATTTTCCTCACGTAAAACACTTTAGTCAGAAAGACTCAAGGATCAAGAATCAAGAATTTGATTGACGGCTATGGGGTGTGGACAAATCCCTCCCACTGTGGGGGTTTGTGTGAGCCCTTCTTTTACAACCTTTAGCTGTCTTACAGAATTTGATCCAATACTTTTTTCTTACACTGTCTCAAAATCCAATCATTTCACTGTTAAAGCTTCTCTCCAAACATTATTTAAACTCTTAAAAAAAATCAAATACATGTCTTTTCTCACTTTATTTATAGAGAAATGTGTTATATCCCCATTTTAATTAAAAATGAGGTGATTTTTAATCTCATTACCTGTGAACAAACTACACGTTGTGCTTTTGTCCCTCTCAGAAACTCCCAATCATGGTGAGGGGCCAAAACACAATTTTTATTTTGAGTCCTCCAAAGACCTTTGTGCACTCGTACGGGATGTAATGTAGCTGGAATGATATGAGTTATTGTAATAACTCTTAAAGTGGTATCAAGAGGTACTTTGGTGAGAAAACAGACTGTGACAGAGACAAATTAAGCAACTGCCAACTGAATAAATGAAAGCATCATCGCTAAGATAAATGGTTTGTTTTTGTTTTTGGTTTTTTTTTCTCCCTTATGGATAATATTGTATTTGATAGAATGTCAGACATACATTCCATGTGAGGCTATGTTAAACGTGACTGTACATGATCGATTCAAATATCAGATATTTCTCTTCTATTTGATGCATTTTGTATTTTTGTGTACCAACTGTATATATTTTTAGCAGAGTGTCAAGGGCCGAAATGAAAATGGTTTTTAACAAGACAGCTAATTGCATACTGACACTGCGTGCTGGAAATCAAGTGCTGCAACCAAGACAGGCAGGCGATCATGTTTAAGTAACAAAAGCAAGACAAACCACGAAAATGAGGAAAATTACATTTCAGTGTTTTGGTTCCAGTGCCTGGCTGTAATTAGTGTAGGGGAATTGTTTAAAGTGCAATGTTATACTACGGGGGGAAAAGCCTGGTACGCTGGGAATGGTGCAGTTAAAGCAAGAGCAGTAGTTTGGTTGCTAGAGCTTTTTTTTTTTTATTAGCGTGCTCATTGCATTTTCTGATCTAATCTCTGCAGCTTGACGCTCATCTGCAGATCAAGATTTGCTGCTGCTTTATTTATCCTTACTCTGAACAACACCTAGGCCAGTGTACCTCTGGTTTCCCAAGTCTGCCAGCAGCTTATCTGAGCAGAGGGCATCCAACATATCAACCTCCCCCCCGCTCTCTCCAGCTAACCCTCTGTAAACGTTGCCCCAGTTAAACTCAACTAGACGTGCATGTCTTTGTTACAGAAAACACTGGCCATGTTTGGGTCTAAATATTGAGGAAAAAGACCCTGGTACTGAAACAATGAATAAATCAGAACAAGTCTTTCCTCAAATGAGGAAGGATGCAACGACTTCAGCATGGGCACTGCTGTTGAAATCTCAGGATGAATTTTGACGCATATGGGTAACTGCTATCATCTGTTAATCTACAATGCATGATCATTTGTAAAAGCAGTGTTGCACAGTCACGCATTATACAACATAAGTAAATGTTCTTCAAGTCTAAATTTGCCCTGAGGCGGTTCCTGAGATGGTTGTAGTACACACCAGTATTGGAGAAGACAGATGTACACTAAAGGATGTTGACAGTGGCTATCAGCCTTCTGTCCGTGATGGACTTGGCCATTGAAAGAGGACTCAGGACATATTGCTTTGGTTAATGACTGGTGACACTTGCAAGATTTGTGATCTTTGAAGGTCGTGCTCCCGCTGAAGTCATACAAGGAAGGGAAAAGTCGTGGGCTGATCCTTGCTGAAACCAGCAGGAATTAAAATGGTCATGATTCATCTCTGTCTCATCGCTCCTACTGCTCGGAGCCTCCATGGACGGCCACTCATCGTGACACTTTGTTCAGTGGCCAGCTCTCAGCCACTGACAGCAGCTGTGTGCTAAAATGTAGACAAGTGGGCTAGATAGAGGCACTCTGTCTTTCTCTCTACAGCCCATACGAGTGTCTTCCAGCCAACCATATACGCCATAAAAATCCACATTTTACCATCCATCTTTACCAGAAGCCAGGACAGGTTAACCCTGAAGTTACCTCACTGTCCACAAATCCTGCTTTTGTAGTACATCCCCCACTCTCGGCAAACTGTAATGTACCTGCTTTTCTTCTTGGTTTAAAGCCCGCTGCTGTTTTATTGCGATGATTCCACATCGCCTTTTTTATCATTACGGCTAGCTAATTTGAACGAAGGTGCTGTATGAGGTTACATTACTGGTCAGGTTATCTAGAGGGGATTTGTGTTTGGATTTATATAACAGAAGAATAAATTATCATTAATCATCTAAATATGCTTCCATATTGTGGATCTCGTTTAGATGAGAGTTGGAATAGTATTTAATAGAATCAGTTGCGGTATTCATTCACCTTTCTTCTTTCTATCCTTTTATAGGATTTTATGTACATTAATCAAAGCTTGTTTTTTTTTAATGAAAGTTCCCTTCTATTTGTACATATACACATATATGATACTGAAATTTCTTATTTCAGAAAAGACTTAAGACTTTACCAAGGTTTGCCAAGGCAGAACTTAATCAAGTAATCAAGCAATTCTCATTTGCATTGCTTTTGCATATTGCAGCAAGGACAAAAAAGGCTCAGCTTTCATAATTCTCAGTGACGCATGGCAGTGAATGTATTAAAATTCATGCAAGGATTAGGATTAACTATGGTTGATTTAAACACTCCATCTCTTGTGTGCTTTGTCTTCATTAACCCAAAGATCAATATGTCATTGGCTCAATTACGACAGACATTGATGACATTGAGCTCGCCATTCTGCTTGTCCCAATTCACTTTATCTCACCCTTAACCTCACATTCATTTACAGCCTCCACGCTGCTTTCCAAAGCTGTCTCAATCGTGCCTATTTCCTCTCGTGAGACAATTTTCATAATATTGTTTGTGGAGTAAACACAGTTTGTTAGAACTGTGTGCGCAAAGCTCATGCACACTCATCCTTGTGGGTAAGTTAATCGAGATTAAATCGAAGGAGGAGTGCCAAAACATCAGGGGGAAACTGGCTGCCATACAGACGATGTACAGACGGATGCTCATTTGTGTTATCTGTCTGCATAAAGACGCCAGTAGCTGAGAGGCCAGCTGTCAGTCAATCAATCCATGTGTCCGTAAGCGTCTCATCAATCAAGACTATCGGAGTCAAGTCTTAAAGTCAGAGGCAAATGGACCTATTTAACGACCCTTAAAGACAGTTCACCTCTCACGCAAAAGTCACAATTAATCATTCAGAGAATCAATCATTTAGGCTTTCCTTTTTCTTTTTTTTTTTACACATTATTTTTTTTAATGGCTTAAGAGCGGTTTCACAACTTCACGACACTTTACACATCAAAAAAAAAAAAAAAAAGGGAGGAAACAGGTCCCAGGGCAAAACCCAACATTGGCAAGCCTCCCTTTATCAGACAAAAACCTCAAGCAGAACCAGACTCAGTGTGGACACACATCAGTTGCAGCTGCCTGAGAGGGAAAAGGGAGAGAGGAGAGACAGCAACAGGATCCTGTCAGAGCCATGGAGAAGGTTCTAGAGCAGCAGTACCAGGCCTCAGGGGGGTGGGGGTAGGAGATCCTGCGACATGCTCTGGAAGTGCCGTAAAAAGATGGAGAACAAGTGCTTCTGGGGAAGAGGGCGAGTTAGTGTTGAATCATGACATGATGAGATGGTTCCTCCCTGCTCTGAAGGCTCAGGGTCTAAAGATCTCTTTCAGTGGAGAGCACAGTTCCAGCTATTGATAAGTGAAGGCCTAGTAAACCTGAATCTAAACAATGTAGCATTCTAGAGGGCTGAAATTGTTCAATTAGATCAACGATATATGACGGTGTCAAATCATGCACAGCTTTGTAGATTAAGAGAAGGATCGCAGGTGTAATGTGGTCATCCCAACTGAACTGAACTGAACTGCATCCCCAATGAGGATACACACACAGGAAATCCACAAATGCATGAGATTCGGTGTGTACATTCAGACATGCGAAAATAATAAAAAGCTTACCACAAAAATATCCCAAGTATCAACTGCACAGAGAGGGACTGCATGCACACATCTTCAAACAGATGCATGAAGCAGGAGACGTAAAAATTTTCCCTACATGTCATCTTCCAATCTAGATGTGCTTGCCGCAAGCCCACCGCTATGGTAATCTTGTGAAAACATAGAATATTTTAGCCAAGAAAGTTGGTTCTCCGTCTGCAGTCAAACACAAGCCCTTCTCCAGAAGGAAATGCATTAAAATGAAATACAGAATTTCCTGCATGAATTGAATTTCCTTTCCTCCATATGGAATGTTTTTGGTACACAGGACAGTGTTTCCAAATCACCTGTCATGCCAATTTGAATTTATTCACGCCTAAACCAGAGGCGGTTCAAGTGATGCTAGATCAGAGGACAGGACAGGACCTCACTCCTCATGAACCAGCGGCTCTAGCCATA
The DNA here is from genome assembly GCA_000180735.1 of Tetraodon nigroviridis. Classification (NCBI taxonomy): domain Eukaryota; kingdom Metazoa; phylum Chordata; class Actinopteri; order Tetraodontiformes; family Tetraodontidae; genus Tetraodon; species Tetraodon nigroviridis. Next base: position 1,049,996 of record CAAE01014981.1, read on the forward strand.
ACGGCCCTCTCGACGTCCATCATCACCGTTGCAGCAAGGAAGGCTCATGCTGGCATAACGACGATGCAGGTCACTTGGGGCAGCGATTCCCGGTCAGAGTGGGGAGAAACAGGTGTCATGAAGTCGTGTTTAATAGGATCTCCCCAAGCTTCTTAGACATATTCCATGACTCCAGAGCAGTGTCCCACTTTCTAAATGAAGTGGCCACTTCTTCATGTGGTCGGTGAGATTTGAGTGGTGAGATCAGCAGTGGAAAGTCATAACTTCATCACATGCACATTATTTACATGTAGTAAATAAATGTATTGGTGTGCAGTAGATAATGAGAGGTCAACACAGGTCATGTACAACAGACCTAATGTCTGTTTCCATGCTTATATAACAAAGTTTTTCAGCATGCACAAGCCCCTGAACAACACAACATTTGCTTTGTACTGAACCCCCATTGCTGCTAATCGTACCACACTCTCACTTGCTAGTTTGTCAATGAATTTGTACATTTGTATTTATTTTATTTATTTTGTTCTTAAAGTACATGCTGTTAATTTTTTATTGTACTCTATTTTAATGTGATAGAATGACAGAAAAGAATCTTTGAACAATCAAGATATTATTCAGGCAGAGCTAAAAGAATCCTTTGCTGACCTGTTTTTAACCTTTAGTATGTAAACAACGGCAGGAGATGGACATGCCAGAGACAGAGATCCATTTGCCTGGCCAAATCATGACCTGACTGGCTGATTGTATGGTCAGCTGCTTATTATAAAGCCTCTTGACAGCTTTTGTCTTTATTTAGTTCTGTCACCTAGCTGGCTGTGGGTCAGCACTGGCTTGCAAAAGGGCTTATTTCCACACTAAGGTCATCCTAGCTTTACATCCCCGGAGAGACAAAAGCCGTCGTAGACTTTCCGTCCTCATCAGTCAGCCGAGCGCGGCCGCAGCGTCTGGGCACTTGGGCTGCTTTGTTGTTGAATGTGAGGGCGAGACAAAGATCAAGGTTTGGCTTCAGTTAAATTTAGATTTGAAAAGGCAGTCTGCATTTGTTTTGTTTTTTTAGGTACTTCACAAGGCGAGAATAAATGCCACAAAGCTATGAAACAGCTAAGGCACTGGCTGCTGCGATATTTTTCCTTTTTTCTGAGGTGGGGGGGCACACTTCAAAAAGGTTTCAAAAAAGTTTTTAAAAGAGAACTTAAGACTACATCAATTCTAGGGCTGAACGTTCTGCACATGGACGAGAAAACAAGATTATTCTTGATTGCCAGTAATGACAAAATGCTTGTAATGTTCTGAAGCTGATGATAGCATCTTAAATACAAGATTAGAAAATCAGGGACCACCTAACGTGGCAATTTGCAGGATTACTGTTGTCTAAGATAAGACTGATGAAATGTGTAGACTATTTACAGTAAAATGTTACATGAAACATAAAAAATTGCAATCTAAAACAACTGTGAATTAGCTATAAATTGTCAAACTCAGTGGCAGATTTTGATGTAAAGGACTCTGGCTTTGGGTCCTAAGAGGTTCCCAACAGTGGTGGAATGCAGTAATGAATGTGATGTAACATAATATTAGCACAACCCTTGAAAACCTCATATAACACTTACTGCAGGGCCACCTGACCCTTGCATTAACCTCCATCCGAACAGAGAGCGAGATATATGCCACACAAACACAATTAAACCAGTGGGCTGAAATACATCACTGGAGGCAAACATCTGTATCCTGACACGTTGAGCAGCTTCCTCTCACATAATGCTGCACATTTGTCACCCCCGCTACCACCTACGTGCTCTGTCTCTGATGTTCTGGGTAGTTCAGGCTCTTTGGAGTGGCAGCCTCACTTTTACAGCAACAAGCTCTAGCAGAGGGCAGCCAAGCTGGCTGTGGGATGTGTTCATTATTCAATAAACATTTTATGAATTCTGAGTTATGAAAGCAGTCTGTTTTCTTCTCTTTTTTTCAGTGGGATTATATTTTCTGGCGTTAAGCTGCAGACTAGAGATAAATTTGGCATACGAATGATCAATTATCCCTGGACACTGATGGCGGCGTAAAACGAGATTTTCAATATTCTGTCCAAAAGTGTTGTCGGTTTGTAAATCAGTATGCGAATGAAGTGCACATAATTTGATTGGAGTGGTTGTGAACTGATTGGGAACTTTGTTCTGCATTACACGCATTAGTTTTTCCTTTGATTTAAAAAAAAAAAAAAATCTAGCAAATCTATTGCGATCACTTTGATTTTTTTTTTTTTTCGGGGGCGGGGGGTGTGGGGGGCCAGTAGTAAGGTAGTAAAAGTGAAATAAAGCAACATACATGGTCTCCCTGTAAAATTTTAATCTTTGTTTGTTAAGTTTATTAGAAAGCCCAAGTCATTGGTTCAATTCCAAGGGTTAGGCAGACTCCAAGGTTAGGTGGACTTCTGGATTTGCATTAGCCATGAAGGTGAATAATCCATTAATCTTGTCTCTACTTGCATGTTTTTGACAAACAAAGTGTGAAACTTGTGATCAAAACATGAAATTTTGGATATCTAGGTCAAATCAAACATTATTAAACTCAAAAGTCCAGTGCGTAAGATCTTAAGAAGATGAAGAAGAATCCTTTATTAGATCCCAGAAAAGAGAAATTATTGTTTTTACTCTGTTTACTCACACACACATCAGTCATACATAAACGTACACACACAAAACACATGCCCGAGCAGTCACTGAGGGAGAGGTGTCAAATTGAGTAAGCTGCCCTCAACAGGAGCATTGGGGAGTTGCTCAAGGGCACCTTGGCATTGGTCTTCCTTTTATAGTGGGTGATATTTCACTTTCCCATCGGAGAATGATATTTATATTAACGCTGTTGTGTCCATGAGTGCTAAAATGTTGTTTCACTATGATTTAGAGCCCTAAACAGCCAAACAAACTTTAACATACCTAAGAATCTTATTCTTAGCTTATTATTAGTGCCACTTACTGCCACTATAATTATACAAAGGATCATATACCACATATGAACTTTTTTGAAGTGTTTATTTCTGCAATTTCATCGCAGAGATAATCTGTGTTTTTGTGCTATTCCTGCCAAAAGCAGCAGGCCGATAACCTGATTTGCTCGTAACCTTATATTTGGGGGACACCGATGACAAATACCTTCCTACAAGGCCTTGGCAGCTGCAGCCCATATATTAGTGAAAGGTCACCTTGGCACCATCCCCGTCTCATCACAAAATAGTGTTTAGTACCTTCGCAGCACAGACAAGGCCATGCTTCATACTGCTGTATATCTGACATCAAGTAGAAACTGATAAACTACGCAGTGTTCTGCAGAAACAATAATATTTTCTACAGTGGATAAAAAAAAAAAAAAAAAAAAAACCTGTCTGATCTGTTTCACATGAGAGATTAGACTATCTGCCCCACACGCATGCAGACACAGACGTATGCATGGAGTCAGCCAGCCCTACAGACACAGAAACACTCGTGCGGGCAAAGATCTAAGACAAGTAAAATGTACTATTAAATATTGATATGTTACAGGATCATAGCTTGTGGCATGAAAGCGCATCTTGTGTGTTTTACAGCATCGACAAACAAATGTATTCTGAACGTGGGTGTGGGCCCTATAAAAGATGCAGCACACAGCAACTTTAGATGTGCAATAAAAAAAAGTAACACTAAAATATACAGTTGTAAAAGGTGCAGGTTGACAAATGTCTGTTACCTAGCAACAATGACCTCAAGCAAACCTAAACAATGGCTCTGGCCCGTGCTTTGCGGGAAAGTGTCAAATAATTTGTCATGATAAAGCGTGTTGAGGCAGGGCAAATTCAGAAACAAACAATCATGGGGGAGTTAATGGCTCAGCTGTTTTAGCCACCACGAGCTATTGCTTCTGTGGCACTGGTTCCAGATAGGCAATAATCAAAAAACTGTAACAAATGGTCTCAGAATTTCTGGTGCCTACGTGTATCATCCCAACATACGCCTGTGGCAGAAAGATTTCAGTTTTAATGAATACATATTTTATCTAATTAGTTTGACACTAATGAATATCGTGTCTTCATCTGTGTGTGTGTGTGTGTGTGTGTACAATTGAGTGGGAGGAAACATTTGCGGACCTGAATGCTGATACCAGTGTGTGCATAAATTACAAACAATTTGTATGAGTAAACGTGAATTTGAGCCTGCCTGCATGTTTGTGTGAGGAAGACAGAGGAAGAGAGACGGAGTCAGGGAGGGAGTCAAATCTGATCCTTCTCAGTGACTCACCTTCAATCATTGCCTTCCCACAAGAGACCCGGTGACTTCACTCAACAGGAGATTCTGTTACCGCCTCCCTGTTGTCGGGGAAACAAGAGCCTCCCTAACCAAATACTTACCAAAAACCCTTCCTTTTATCTATTGACTATTTTCACACACCGATCTGGTTGTCTTAAATTGAAGTATGACAAATACTTCAATTTATTTCAATTTTTTTGTGATTTTTTTTTAATTATTTGCTCAGTCAAAAAAAAAAAAAGAAAGAGAAAAACAAAATCAGGGCTATAGAAAGGTGTTTGCTTGCAAAACACCTGCCTAAGCCATGAGCCCTAGCATCTTATGTTTGTTGTTATTTAAATGACTTTACATGCTCATTTTTGTAGACAGGCACTAGTTGCACTAGTTTTTTTAAAAAGGTAAATAATAGCAGCCTCAATAATGCAGTCAGGAACTACTGAAGTAAATAAAATACTGGGTTGCAGGTCAATTTTCTTAACTACTTCACTTAAGTCTAAAGTGAAAGAACTTAAGTCAACAAGTTGGTGCTTATGGAAACACTTTCATGGTGCTATTAGTAGGCATCAACACAAGCAGAAGTTGCAGAGTAACAGAAAGGTGATTCCTAGCCTGCTTACAAAATACAGATGGTCCAGTCTGCAAATGGAGGCCCATAAGGTTAGAGAAAGACAAGAAATAGAGAAGGATTGGGGGTGGTGGTGGACGAGGGGGCACGATCATCCCAGTTGAGGCAGTTGAGTTGAAAGAGCGCAGAGTGTGCCTGAATTAAAGGGGAAGATAATGGGATAGACCGAGGCAACAAGATGAAGAGCAGCAATCGAGGTGGAGTGAGAGAACACGAGGAAGATCCAGTGAATAGGCGGAGTGGGCTGAGCTGAGAGAAAAAGCTGTTTACGGGAGACAGGAAGGCAGCCAACGAGAGAGCGAGAGACTACAATGGGAGAGAGGGACTTAATCGATGTGGGTGAGTGGGAATGGGAGAGGAGGTGGTCCAGAGTGAAGCAGACAGTGACAAAGTGCACAATGGGCAGAGAATAAGATAAAGGTATGCAGGAGGCAGAGGTTGTGAGGGAGAGATTCTCTGCCGACAAATGGCAGGTGTTTAAAGTTAAAAAGAGGAGGTGGGGGGTGGATTGGGCAGGCTTTCCCACGTTCCTCCAGGATGCCGTCCTATAGCTGACCGCAGGCCATATGGGATGGATGAGGCCGTGGTCGCGACAGCGTGGGGCATCGGGCACGATGAGCTCTAGCGATGGGGACATTAACAAACCGTGAAATTAAAGCTGCCATGCTGCGGGGACCCCGGACCATGCTTTAACCCACTCGCCATCGCTATCACACCTCAGGAGCCTGATTGGAGCAGGAGGGTGGTGCTGGGGTATTGACAGGGTGCTGTAGGGGGGTAATAGAGCTTACTGTACTGCTGCAATGATGTGTGCAGAAAGGACAGAGGAGGCTCTAATCACTTCTGCATGACAGCATGGCTCTGCTGGTAACACAGGCAGGCCATCACTCAGCAATGAAATGTTCAGAGAAAATGGCATTTTCTCATCTCGGTGTGCATGCACATGTGCACCTCCATATCTGTCCTCTAAGGATAGAGTAAAATTCTGGCATTGATCTATAGTGCTATTCACGCGTACATATTGTTTCGCAGATCTTTTGTTCTCTTTTCATTGAACGTAAATTAGCACAACAACTAAACAAGGGTGTCTCTTTTGATTCCGTGGTGGTTACATTTTGTAGACAATGGAATTCATTGATTTCATTAACTGCAAACAAGGCATCAATCAAAAAGAAGAAAATTGTTTAATTTGCATCGTAGAGTTTTAGGCTGTAATTTTATTTTATTTTATTTATTTTTTTGGTCAAATTAAATGGGTTTAACGCTGGTCCTTCTAGGGTTCCGTAAACCAAACCACAATGCCCACAATAAAAAAGGGGCATGTTATCAAAATAACATAACATAAAAAATAGTGTACTACTTATCATTCAACCTTACTATATAGAATTACTAATGAAATAAGCCTCTAATCCTTGTTTTTAGCGTAGCATCCAAACAATTTTCCTTATAGATTGTGAGCAAATGTCCTATTTAAATTTAAGATGTTGTCCTCTTCCTCTGTGTTCATCTCTACTCTTTATGAAAGGGAAAGATTGGATGACAGCGGTATATTTTGTCCATGCACCCATCAAAAGAGCACTATGGCTCTGCTGATATGGCGGCTGGGTAATAACCCTGGTGTGAGGCCTGGTGGAGGACATCATCTGCGGGCTCTGTGCAGCTGTCAGGAGCCATTTACCCCAAGCAGATTCTCGCCTAATGGAACATCTGAGTCAATAAAAACAATCATCACTGCCATTCCTGAAAGCAAGGAAATTATTTTAGGTTGTCAAGAAAAACATGGTAAGGGTGTTCTGAAGCTATCTGGTGAGGAATCTGCTTGACATGCACTTAGCCAGACAACCTATTACAGCCTCGATCTCTAGCGTTTTTTGTTTTTTTTTCCCTGGTCTGAATACTTTGCTGATTGCTGCATTGGCCTCTCTCTCAACCGATCATTGTTCAAGAAAGTAGGTGGTGCTTTTTGAACGGTTTTGGTGGACTCTGGGTGGGAAACAGAAATCTATGTCTGTGTTGGACGAGGTGTAGACGTTATCAACAACCGTGTTTTCACTCCCACCATAGCCTAATGAACCGCTCTCAGGATCCACTCAATATCTCTTCAGCGAAGACCTCCATTGTGTCTCCATAAGGTCAATAGCTGGACGGTGTGTCTTTGAGAGGCTTTCTGCCTTACTCCAAGACTCTTAATGGTGTTCAATGGAGAGCCCCACACAGGATTCCCAAGGGGCCATTCCCAGATATCCGCTCATGATACCTAATACCAGCCCATTAGCTCTTCTTCCAGCCATGAAAGCGCACAGCTCCCTCGCATCTAAGGAATTAAAAATTAACCAGCTAATATCCATTTGTCTGATGGGATGCACTGCGTGGTTGAAACAGCAGATTCCCCAGTGGTGGTCTGCAAGGGATGACTTGTGGAACCCAATCTGCTAGAGGGAAAATGCTGACAAAGATGGCAGGAAGAAACAGGGGAATAATGCCTGTCTATCACATCCAAGCGCAATCCAGGCGCAATCCAGGCACAATGGTAACATCTGGCTACTGCCATACAACTAGAGTCCCTTTGTAACTATCACTAGTCAGTAAATACAACTAGAGTCCCTTTGTACTTTCACTAGTCAGTAAATGAAATCTCCAGTGCCATTTATCTAATAAGATGTCCAGTCAGGATTTGTTCCACTGAATAAACACATCATAGTTTTCAGTCTATTATTAGGGAATCCTGTTAACTTCTAATTACATTCTTTTCTACTTTTATCATCGTTGCTCTTGAATGCGTACATAAAACCAGACCTAAATCCTATGTGGCAACATACTTTTCCAATAAAGATAGATTCTAGCTCCACATAAAACATTAAAACCCAAAAGGCCCGCATCCAAAACAGCCTTGTTTCCCTGCCCCCATCGCTCTGCACCAATTTGGTTCCCTTGACTTCTTCTTTTTTTCAATAACTAAGGGCTTTTTTACTATTGCCAGCTCAATGGGCGCTTATATGTCCTTCATCCAATTCCAACCCACAGCTCTCTTTCTCTGGCTGTCTTTTGCTTTCTGCGCTCTCTTTCTCTAAATTTTTCTGCTTTCATCTTTTTTTAATTATAGAGTCTGTGATGATGTTGTGTTTTTCTAGTAGCTCCTCCCTATAAAGGCAGAGTATTTCTCATATTTTTTTGCTGTTGATGCAGTAAAATCGCTATTTATGCTAACAGATAATGTTTGCATAAATTAAGGAAAGAAATATTTCGAAACACCCCCGCCCCCCCCAAAAAATCCGAACTGTATTTCACTTTGTGCAACATTTAAATGAAGTTGAAAAAGTCCTTGTGATGATTGAATTCAAGCACTTTAGCTCATTTAAATCACGTCTACAAATACATTTTTCTCTCAGTGCTCTGGGAGACCCAGTACAGCGACTCACCACCAAGCCCCCCCCGCCAAAAAATATGTAGCCAGTCCTCATTTTGTCCAGCTGATGAGATGGAAACACTGACTGCTGACATCTCCGGCTGCATGTTGGTTAATGACACACGGAGCTCTGTATGTTCTCATCATTAACTTCCATTTACTGTCTTCCTGCCTCATTGAATTTAGCGTTAATTGCGCAACACTTATGAGATGAAAGTATCCTGGTCTGGTGTCTGCGTAAGGTCCCCTCATTAAAAATGGCCATCAACTATCCTTAACTTTCTCTTTCATTTTTTTGGATAATGAACTAATGAAGGCATTATATTATGTTTAATATTAGTAGAGGTAATGATGAAGATGCATATGATGATTGGGACCAACAAATGTGATGCTTTTGAATATTTTGGATAGAATACTGGGCAACAACTGCAAATGTACACATGAAAAACTGTACCATTTGAAATTTAAAAAAAGTTTCCCAGCCAAATATAAGGTTTCAAAAGCATCACATTTTAAAAAGTGTTACATTCTAAATCAGAAAGAAAACAAATTTGTTGTCAGGCTCACAGTAAAATGTTGAGTGCCAGCTTGACAGAAAAATTATTCCGTTCCCCCAATTATGCAAACAAGTGACTGAGACGACATTACAGCGTGTATTTATTGAACGAGCATTTCAAAGCTTTTAATTTTATATTGTGTTACCAGACTTGACATAGAGAAACCGAGAAAGCATTTTAATGTCAACAATCTACCTCTGATATCTGGCCCTTCACCAAACTCCATAGTTGTCACTTGTTATTTGCGCTGCCAACCAAATCAAAGTTGACTGATTTGGCATGAGGCTGTGTACGTAATGACAATCTGGATTTTGTTTGTTTTATTGTGCGCTGTACATACATAGGACAAAACGCTGCCAAAGGTTGGAATAATATTGTGCATTTATGCAGAAGTCACAGCACCTTAACTTCTTATGAAGTAAATGATGTGAATAAAAAAAAAACTTTACAGTATTTTTACAGTACAACACACATTTTTTGCTTGAAAATAACCTGCTTAGACATTATGCATGGTAACCCCAATATTGATAAAACATTTATTACTGTTGGCCCGTGTAAAAGTTGGGGTTTTTCCATCATATACTTGTTTCTGAAAGTTGACAAGTCTTTTACTCTATCATGTAGCACTGTTACACACATTAATGCATATGAATCCACATCCGACAGGCAATGTAATAAAACTCCAGTGTGTCAACTTCTGAGTCTGCTAGAGAAAGTCAAAAATTGCTGAAGTCTTGTTATTTTGTGTTTTAAGTGTCTTCATGTTGCAGATCACAGAAAAGCAGGTATTAAATTAGCTTTTAAACCACAAAATGAGAGGCCTTGTGG
>CAAE01014981.1:1070878-1089223 GCA_000180735.1 Tetraodon nigroviridis
TTGATGATATAAATGGCCCAATATGCATTGGACATAACCGACATAATCAGACTCCAATAAGTCATTCCAAGGTTAGACACCATACCGTAGAGCTGGAAAAGAGCCCAATTTTCTGACTGCAGACAGGATATAATGAAATATCACAGCGAGGGGTCATGGTGTAGATGACTGAGAGAGGGTTCTGTGTTCCACCCTGTAATAAACGGAATTTATTAGATGTATATTGAATGTGTATGAAGTGCGTATGAAAGATTTCCGCAGCAAATAATTTCTATTCGTTTTATGGTTCTAGCTGTTGGAGAAGCACCTTAAGATTATTTTCAAAGTCGACTTTTAAAAGCACAATACTATGTAAAAGGCATGAATATGCTAACTGCGTCATATAACAACAGAAAAAGCAGAATCCCACAACGCCGATTCATTCACGCCTATACGCCTTTTCAGATTCCGAAAGGATTTAAGTTGATGATAAATTTACAATGCAAGGTAGGGAATGCAGATAAAGAGCTTCACATATTGAACCCCTGAAGGTAGAAACGGTCTAAGAGGTTTCATAAAAGGACAAATTACACATTCCCATAGATCAAATTGGATAAAGTTGAGCCAGGTCTTCCTATATGTATTTAAATTTCTGGAAGGAAAAGTTCCTATTAAAACGGCCTTACCGCAGATTGTGGCGTTTCCAACATGCTCAGTTTTTTTTTTTCTTCTAGAGTTCCAAATGTCATTTTCTTTACGCCCAATCTTTGTTGCTGTCTTAGCAGGTACTGTAGACACAGAAGAACTCTGTAGACACAGCAAGGTGAGCTCCATTCTGCAGCGCTTCTAAAAGGGCAGTGATTCATGAGGCTGGCTTTCCTGTCCCTGGGGCTGGGAGGAATAGCTGGCATTATCTGCTGCAAATGGGTTTGAAAATGCTCTCGGCCAGGTTGACCAGGGCACTGATTTATAGCGCAAGACACACTGAACGCCAAGGCTCCTTTTTTTAAGCCTAAGTATGAGCTCTTTTTTTTTTCCTGAATGCATGGACACACATGTATGCTAACCCCACCCCCACGCACCCCAGTACCCCAGTATGCGCATCTTCACTTGTGTTTTTTTAAGAAAAGCGAAATAGAGTTTACTCAAAATGCTACTGGAAGGGGCACCTTCAGCATGTCCTGAAAATATCATTTTCAATCCAAGTCTTTAGTTACAGCCTTTCAGACACTTGGTGCTTTTCTTACCTAAACCTCAGTGCCTTCTGGACCTTCATACTTTTAAATCAAATCTTTCAAATGGGTCAACCTGAAATAATGACAGGATAAACTAAAAGTGTTTGGAGAAGTTTAAATCAGTCCCACTGGCTCAGATTTGAAAATCCCGATTTGTTACATTGTGACATTGTGACCCATGCAGAGTGAAAAAATGTTTCATAAACCTTTCAAACTAAAGGCCACAGGGATGGTTTTATCCATTATGTGCAGGAGGATATCATCCTGGTTATCAAATTAAAGAGATTCCTGAGTGTAATAATTATAGACTAACCAGTGTGTTTTCACATTAAGCAGATCTTTCACTCTATTTGAATGTGTTTTTTGTCATTTGAGCACTTGGATGGGCAAAACTGGGGTGGGAAAATCAGCTGGCAAACAAGAGGTTGCACAAACTGGATTTGACTTACTTTGTGAAGCGTTCAAAATGCAAGCTGACAGAGAATATTTTAACCCGCATCACCTGCTTCTAGTGGTGCAGCTTGCCACATTAGAAAACTCCTGGTCCATTCTCACCACTGTGGAGGAGCCGGAGCTTAGATTTCGGTTTGCTCAAGGAAGTCTCTGGGGGATTAGCAGAAGTTGTTTGGGGGTTTTAATGAGTGACATCAAATGTCTGTATGCCTTATGAGGTCTCGGTGTTATCTGCCCACCTATTATCCACCCTCCAAAGCTCTGCAGTGCTAACCCCCACACCAGCAGCTCTTTCCCAACTAAATATTAATGTCTCTAAATGCTGTAAGTGGATTATTTAAAAGCTGTACGCTGTTATCCGGGAGCATGTCTTCTCGACTGCTTCTCTTCATGGCTATTCATGTTGTTTTGCTCGGTTTTTACATTGTTGGCCAGCTACCACAGCTGAGTTAGCAACTTAACATGATTGCTTTCATTTCGGTGATCGCTGGAAAAGCTAACATTGTTTTGCTGTCAGTAGTAGTAAGCCACTTGTCCTGTGTGTGTGTGTGTGTGTGTGTGTGTTAATATTGGTTCTGATGAGTCACAAAACTTTCTCTCTTTCCACCAGCGTCCAGCATCTCAAGACTGGTATTTAAGCATATCAGAAATGACACGCCATGCTTCCTTTACAAATGATGCCTGCCTTCAGAGACATTCTCCTGTGTAAATTTGTAAGCCTTTTTGGTCAAAAAGAGATGCTGAAAGGTTTTCTAAGCATGTCTGCCATCACAATGAAGGTGCAAACCTATTATTATGCGGTGGGCAGTATTATATAAATCTCGTCTTTCACATTATATTTAGTTTTTGCAGCTGTACCTCTTGTTCCCTTGCAAGGAAGCACACCCATGAGTGAACCGCGTGACGTTATCTCATCTGATATAAAAGATGGCAATATGGCTCTTTGTCTGTCGGTTACACCGACAGGTTTTAAAATGGTTTTTATTATTTAACATTTTCAGGGACCTGGCACTCTGTGGTTTTAACATTGAGGATCCTTTTTAATGTAGGAATATTTGATCTGCATGTTAGTTAACTAGAAATACTAAGTGAAGAGAATCAAAAAACTTTGGCCTTCAGCACCTGCTGCTAAAGCTGCCATAAAATCTGCTTCATTACGATCAAACCTAAACTTTTCACATTTTTTTTTTAATATTATAAGTGCCAACTTGTGGTGAGATTACATAAGTGTCGCAGGATGGGCTGCAGATGGAGGGACCTTTATCATTAGCATTGTCTGTGATAGCTTTGAGAATACAGATGCTAGAAAGTCCAGAATGAGAAGGTACAACATCCACTCCATGTTGTACAAGTTTCAGGGTGATCATGTATCACTATCTTTTCACTGCCAATTGTCGCTGTAATAAAGACTACATTTACTCCCTCTGATGGGCTCCAGGAGTTCACGCCACCGTGAGCGAAAGTGATGAACATATTGATTAGAGACAGTCTGAGCTACTCTAACATTAGGAGGCAAAAACCTGGCATGCTTTAGCTTTTCCTGATGAAGAAATACCCAATAAAACTGGAAACACAAAAGCGAGAAATTATTTACTGAGAAATGTAATTTCCAGACCATGTTTTTTAACAATATTGGAATTCTGTTAGATAGTTTTTACCGATATTGAATGATATCGCGTATTATTTCTGCAGGATATTGTGTTTTTCCACATATTTAGAGCAATTCCCTAGCTGCAGAAACAAATGAATGAATTCCTTTTCTGTTTGGATGCGTGCAAATAATTGTGGTGTGTATGAACCCCTCCCTTGTTGGTGCTGCTTAACACCCGGAGCTACTGAATGATATATATATGTATTATTGCTTCATTTTTACTCATCCATCTTGTTTTCATTTGTGAGCCACTGTAAAACCACGATCTTTGTGCGTGGCTTAAATTTTACAGCCAGACTGGGTGTCATGCAGCAGTGTGGGTGCTGATCCTCTCCACACAATACGATCTGCTTTTAGAGCCTTAACACCTGACATTTACTTTATTGTTGGTATTGAAACCAACATTTCATCAAGTAAATAATTCAGTGTTCAGACCTTTTGCTATCTTGTTGACAGTTTTGAATTTAAATTAGGCTCAGCTGTGCACGTTGTAAAGGTTTATTCAAATAAAATGGTGGTAGCAGTGGCCATCACTGATTCTATTTTTATGGCACTGCTGGTTTCTAATGTAACCAGAGCGTTTTTGATGGACGGTTTGTGAGAGGTTTTCATTTTAAATTGAGGAAATAAAGGATGGGCAGATCTGCAGCATTCAGATTAGGTGTTGGGGATCACAGGTTATCTCACTTTACCATACACACGTTTGTGTAAAATTACTGGTAGAAAATATTTTAAAAGGGCAATATTTTTATTTGATCCTATGACACGAACAGAAATACTTTTATCAAATGTAAGTAGAGCTTAAATAATGTTGACAAAGCCAGAGTGACACATTTGAATGTTTCCTTGAGCGATTCAAAAGATTACATTTACACTATCTGTATTTTAACTGGCTACAAATGAATGCTTTCAGAACATTCTGTTACTTGTTATCTGCATTTGGTCTTTTTATCATACATTGTGCTTTTGTGGTTTCAGAAAAGCTTTTTCCACTTGAGACACTGAAGAAGGCATTAAGCACTCAGGACTTAAGCGTGGCTGTTTTTGCGTGAATCTGGCGCTAATTTGACCACGTTTTATTAGGGATTATTAATGAATTGCAGATCAAATTATTTTTGTGATATTTATCAAAATTATATTCTGGTAAACAACGGCATCGAGCGGCTACGTGACCAGGGCCCAGTAAGTGTCTGTCTTGCAGATCTTCGCTCTAATTTGAGCACGTGTCATTTCACATTAGCCGAAAGCAACCGTGCAGCTGCCATTTGATGGCACGCTTTAACCGGAACTGCATGTAATGCTGACACTAGATCAGGAGTAAGACCATGCACGGAGGACCCTTTCACCAACACCTTGCATCTGTACACAGCCAGGAAAAGTAGGATTCTGTTGCTCATGAAATCAGGATTAGTCCCTTTTGAAGATGGGGAAACTAAATTATGTAGTATTTTGGCTGCTGTAGAAGTTATTTATCTTTAAATGCCAACAAAGATAAGATCTATTCGCAGGGTTCAACAATAATAACTTCCTTGTCTCAAAGAACCTTTCGGAGATAAAGTTGTTACTTTACCTCTCTTATCTGTAACAACCTTATTCTCATATGGGATTAGGCATTTTTATTTGGATAGACTGAATATGTTTTATTAACATGCGATTTTTTTTTTCAGCATGATTTTTCTGTGGTCATTAAAACGGGGAAAAAAGAATAACGTTCATATAAAATCACCCTGTGGGTTAATTTGCTGCGCTTGCACATGTTGGTCTTAACTTTGCTCTTTTCTTACATTGATTAAATCTTTATTTAATCATATTTTCATTTTCAGTCCTGGGAAAAATGTATTCCTTTTGATTTTTGCATTATCCATTATTGACAACATTAAAATAAGAACTGTGTTGTGGGATTGATGGCAAAAGCTTTCTTTTGCTGACCTAATTTTAAAGTATGTAATGAAAAGGGCTAATTATTACTTCATTCGATGAATAATTATTCTAATTAAGGATAGTGTGTGCATTTTGTGTGCATTAGAGCTATCATTCATTTCCTTACACACTTTGAAAATTAAATTGACACAGAATGACACAAAATCAGCATCTTGTTAAGAAAAAAATACAGAACAGGCTTTTTTAGTGTTTATATGAAAGAAAAAACTAAAGCGGAAAAACAAGGGCATGAAAGCAGGTCGGTGTTGGGCATTGTGAACTGGTCTTGTAAGCCGTCCTCTTTGTTACAGCAAAACACATTTTTACTTGTAAAACTCAGAAAAGAAAGTCAATAACCACCTTATCCTGGGTTCTGGCAGCTGCTGACTACCTGCTCAGGCAAGGCCGTGGCCTTGGCCGAGAGACAGATCAACTAAACAAACATGGTGTTGGTGGCTCCACATTTATCCTCACACAATGGAGGTCCTTGCAGGTATCCTCGGTGTCCACTGATGGCAAAGCTTTTTTTGACTGGATGGTGTGGTTGTTTCTGTAAGCCTCAAACTCTACCCAGGAGCTATGTGGGGCCGACCTTAAACCTTTATTCAGGTAGACCCGTTAAAGTTCCTTTCGGTGGCTCTTCCTGCAATAAAAACACGTGACGACGGCCCTGTAAAACTGCCCCAGCATTTCCTCACCCACAGGTAAAACAGCCATACTGGGAAAACAAATGTGAGGACCAACTAGTCTCTCCAATAGCCCCTAGAATCGTCCACGTTCACACTAAGCACGTTTACAGAAAGGCTTCTGTTGGTTTAGAAAGAGGGTTTACTCGTGAATAATGAATGTGGAGCATGGGCCAATTAGGAGTTGTTAAAAGTAATATACCTACTCAGCTAGCCTAAGAAATGCTAGAGGATTTTCCCAAGGACTGAAACTGAAAAATCCTGAATGGCAACAAACTCATTTGTTTAACACTAGCTAATGGGATTAATCTTTTCATTATTGTCAGTGCTATTTCATTTTCGTTTTATCATTATCTATGGCGCTGTCCCTTGTATTTTTAGTTGGAATGTTCTTAGGCTAAATTCCCCAGACATACAGTGGGCTCAATTAATTACCGGTAAACAAAAATGTCCCCTTTAATTCTTCCACTTGAACGTTACAGATTTGTTCTTCACTTTTGTAAACTTTTGTAAAGCTCCTTTTTGTACCGATGACACATTTGGCACTTATTTCCAGTCACCGCTGCATCGATATAAGAGAATAAGATTGTTTTGCGGCATTAAGCACAAAGAAAATGAGCGTTGCTCACTCGGGACACATGAAGCTGTAACTCACGACACATCCTAATGGGCTTCTTATGCTTGAATGGCAAAATCTAACTTTGGAGTAAAAACACTTGTTCTTGGCAACTAAGACGTAGAGCAATAAATGTGTTATGGCCACATGGATGTGATAAAAACAGCCCCCCCTTCTGTGCTGTTTGCTATCAGAGATTCTTAATGGTATGTTTGTTACAATATAGGATGCCTCATAAACCAGTCCTGGACTTGTCCCATCAATCTGGTGTGGGAGTGGCTTTCTTTACAGGCTGTGTGCCATTCTTTTATTCTAGCCCTTTTGGGAATGATGATTGGATCCCAGTCAACCAGCAATAGATGGATTGGTGCTCAACTGGGATGATTGAGTGGCACTGCTGTCTATGCACGAGTCCAAAGCGTTGCGAGCGGCGGTGCTTGTCCGTGCGTGCTCACTCTCTATGTACGCTGGTTTTCTGTGAACAACAGCACATCTGTGTTACTCCATCTCCCGTCTCATTGGAATTCCGAGTTTCCTCAATCATCACCTGCACTGGCGTGCTCGCTCGCTGCTGTGCTTGCTGCCTGGCTGCAGAGCAAAACAACATTCCAGCATACAAGTATTCTTGATTTTTGCCATCAAATTGTTATCACAACGCAGCTGAAAGTATTTATGTGGAAATAAGCATTTGTGAAGACATAACAAGAACGGTTGCAGTAAAAGATGGGGGAATATATGAGAGGTGTTAAAAAGATGTGCCTCGCTCGTTACACAAGGGGAGATTCTCGTTCCTAAAAAGGTTCTATGTCAGTTTGCACTAAAAATGTATCTCTGTTTGTATGGCAGACATTTTTATTTTTTAAATGGCTGATCTAAAGTCATGTCACTCATAATGTGCACACTGTGTTGCATTAGCCTATTCCTTTTTTAATGACTTGGTAATTGCTTTGTCCCAGGTTATTGAGATGACTGCCATGCACTATTACACCAATTTAATGGTGTGTAACTATTCATCTTAACAAAGCCATCAATCACAGGTGTTGCTATGGTGACCAAATTATCCATTATGTAGATGTTGCAATTAATTGTACTTTGTCACACCAAGTAAGACAATACAGTGTTCAAGTTAAAGCACACGACGAGGTCAGACTGTACCGCGTGTTTATTTCCTGTACAGGAATGCTCTTAATTTAGAAAAAGAAAAAGAATTGAAACCTTCTGCTGTTTCAATTTTTTTTGGACTTGCTCATTATTATTCATGTTTTACAGTTTAGATCTACTTTAGAGCTGAAGGGTCAGGACTTTAAAAAGAGAGACAGTCACAATGCGATGTCCTCACTTGAGTAAAGAAAAAGAACTTAAGTACTTTTTTGTCAGTGTAAAAATGCAATCGAGACCACATTCAAAGATTTGACCTAACCTAAAAGTTTTGCTATATGGCTGAAGCGGAAACCTCAGCACGGCAGACTAAAGGCAAACTACGACACACATGACCCGAGTTGAGAGCAGCTCTTGCTGCGTGGTAAAGTATCTGGGTTCGTTAGTGCGATCATGTGAGTTATATTGTCAATTTTTTTTTTATTTATTTTTTTTTATTATTAAAATAAATCAAGTGTGCAAGTGAAAAATAAAGGCCACGTGATGCTCAGTTGCACATTTTAATGCATAAACATTGGAAACGATTAACAAATGGCAAAGCTCTCTTTTCCTTCACGTCTCATTGCAGTTGTAGAGTGAATACAAACATTGTGATTTTTTAATTTTTTGACATGAAGTTCAGAGTTTTCCACAAAATCTCTTTTTTAATTCCATTTTTTTTTTTTCCTGTCAGTTGCACTATGCTGGTATTAAATAACCTGGCTGTTTTAATTTCAGGCATAGTTTTAAACGAAGATGAGTTTTTTTAAAGTATAATTTTTTCACCCACAAATCTTTCACGGACATTCACATTCTGCACCATCACATACGGGGCGGTTGGAGGGAGCTTGTTGCTCATCTGCGCCCCACTTACATCCCACCCATCACCCCTTGACCTCCTTGTTAGAGAAAGAGGGCAGTCTATTCGTGATGGACAGCATCTGCTTGTTTCCAGTGCCTACTGTGGGAAAGATGGAGACAAAACCCCCCTCTCATTTCCCTTTTCACAGCTCCCCCATTTCCTCGCCCCCCTTCACACTCTCGACACATCACAAACTGAGCATTGTATGATATCATATATCTTTGAGTGGTTCACTGAGAGTAAGCCACAGCAGATGCAGAATTTTTTTTTTTTTTTTGTTTCCATCTGACCTGTTGTTTTTCAGAAGGAAGTCAAATTGATCGGTTACACTTTGCACGACTTTGGTAATACAACCTCCAATTGTGACGCCGGGCACAATTTTTCTCAGACATATTTTTATGCATTCCTGTGTGGATTTAGACGCATTAAGAAAGATTTTGCCTGTCAGCCTGATGGAGGGCTGCTTGGGCAATTCCTAATATGCCTGTGACATTTTTATTTTTTTAAAAAGTTGTCTGAAAGTGTAACTTTTTAAAGCTTTAAAATGGTGTAAGCTTCTAAATAGACTCATAAATAGACTGAGTTGTGGTCATTAACATGTAAAATGTTGTAGTGAGAAAATAGAAAATCATCACAAACCAGACAAAGAACAGCAGCGTCTGTTTATCAGATATTCAAATCAAAATTTCACATATGCTGTTCCTTGCTTTTGTGTTTTCTTTTCCTACTCGGGCTTCTTTTATCAGCCGGAGCCTGGTTTTTCTTTTGGATTTAAGTCTTTTTAATGCTGATCTAAAAGAGGGAATAAACATTAGGATTCAAGGACCAGAATGTTCTATCTACTAACATAAAAAAGGTGTTCTAGCAGGTTCGTTTATTAAAAAGAGTTGGATTAGAATGTGCTGTTGTTGATTAACCTAGCCTGTGTGCCTTCAGGTTAGATTAATCAACTGTGGTGGCTTGGTTTGGAGCTGTGGCGGCTTTGATTGAACCCTCGTCTGGCTTCCAAATTTCAAAGTGAAAGAAACTGTAGAATAAAAAAATAAAGCATTCTTTTTTGTTATACTTTAGAAAATTTAAAAAGAAAGCAAAAATGCAACCTAAAACCTATTTCACATGGCAGGTATTCTGAAGTGTCATGCACAACCACAATATTTCGTAGACCAGCATGTGATTGATGTACCTAAAAGCAGAGAAAAAAAAAAATCATCAGCACTTCTGTCTCTTTACTATATGTTCACCATTGTGTCACGACAGGTGATCCATCAGCAAGCAGTAGAGCGCATGTCACTGAAATACAGCAGAGCGGGAAGCGCACACATCCATATATTTAATGTCCACATGCGACGGCTGGCCTCACTTGTTAGAAATTCCCACCTGAGAGGCTCCCTCCAACCACAGCGTGTGCCGTTGTCAGCATATTCTGTGCCATGAAGCGGACACATTGTGGTTTACCCTATTGGTTGTTTTATGGAAATATTCCTATACATCAAACTTATCACATCAGAAATCATTATGGCTTCTCCGACTCCCCACAGCATATGAATATTTATGGAGTGGGGGGGGGGGGTGCTTTTGAAAGGTCAAATTGATTTTCTCTGTTGCAGATGTCACATTACCAAATGAGGCTTACGCTTGTTGTTAGATTTAAAGTGCTCCTCAAAAAACTGTTTTTACCTGCCTCCTTTGCAGCTCATTTAACAGACAGGCTGACTTTTTTTTTTTCTTTTTTCAAAAAACCTGCCTAAGGGAATGCAGCGCGCACGTCTGATGTCGTATCTTTTTGGTCCAGCACTTGTACATTTGGAACTCTGCTAGGCCGATGCTGCTCTTCATGCTCACCAGACCCTCAGGCCCCACTTTGATCTCCTTAACAACCAGAACAGCAGTTCAAGCATCTTGTTATATTTCACTGTTTAATCCATCAAATGTGTTTGTCTCAGCGCTGCACTAATGAACATCTCTATCTAGGTCTTGTCGCTGTTGAATAACTCCTATGTATGATAAACCCAGGGAAAAAAATAAATAAATAAAAGGATAAGTGCTTAGTTTTGCAAGTCACCAGTGTCCCAGATTTTTTCAAATGCTAAATTAATGCTTATTTTGCCCATTTTCAGGAAAGGTCATGACTCCTGTTAACAGAACACTCTTGCCTTCACAATTTGCATTAAAATCCTAATGCAGTTTTCTCCTTTGTTGTCCTACTGTTTGGCAGTTTTCTGCTCAATATCAGCATCAGCTAACAGAATTTTGACTCCTAAAACAACCTTCTGGGTTGTGTCCTTGTCCAATATAATCTACTTGTATCGGCCCCCTTTGGCAGAAATGCAGAGCCACTAAGCAGAATGTCTTAACTAATTAGGAGCTTGCAAGCAAAGCTTTAGAGCTTTCCATAATAAAAAAAAAAACAAAACAAAAAAGATAGATACAGACATTCAAACAAATGAAACTATCAATGTTCCAGCTCTTTCTACCTAATTTAATTACAATCCTTTTGCCATAGCACTTTAATTAGGGCATCAATCATGGTTTTTTTCTGCATCTGGAATTATTACACCCTAAAAGGTTTTAATAGTCCAGAAAAGAACTGAGGCCACATGAGTAGTGATATAGATTTACCAATTTGTATGGAAGAGCCTGTATTTCCTTGTCCTAACTGTGGATGAATCACTTGTGTATGCAGTGCAGGAACATTTCAAATTAGAACATCATTGATCTGGAAATTGAAGAATCAATAAGCTGATGGTCTCTTTTGTATGTCTTAAAAGGACGGTTTGTCTAAAATAAGTCTGTCACGCTGGGTAGATCTGGCCCATTTTTAATGGCCCTTATTATTTCAGAATGTGTAGGTAATTGGGGCCTTGCCTTGTTTGTTATCTGTGTTCTTTTCCATTCTTCTGAAAAGACAACTGGGTGATATATGCTATTGCACTTCTGCTTTTTTTTTTAATTCTTTTTTTACCTTCTGACAGGCATTTAGGGTTTGTCATCATTGTTTTCACTCCCAAAAGCTCCCTAACAATTGATCTGCATTTCACAGCCATTTCCACTGTTCCCATACTGTCACTCTGTGTGCTTTTCTTCCCCTTTTTTCTTTAGCTATTGCATCAAATGTTCAATTAACTGAACTATTTTTGAACCTGCGGAGTGACACCACATTTGTCTTGATAATATCATTTATCAAGGGAAACAAAGACACCTGCAGTCATTGTAATAAAATCCATAAGGGAAGGCCAGAGGAGACGGGACGTATCCTACTCATGGGGAACGTATGGACAATCACGAGGGTTGTCACTTCTCATTTGTTTGTCTCACCACATGCACTTTGGTGATGCAGCTTGACGGCTTCTCCTTGTGAGAATCTTGTGCATGTCGGTCTGTGTTATCGACACAGAGAACCGTGCAAAAAGAAAACCGCCCCAAGGATGCTTAAGTGAAAAATCTTTCATTGCTCTGTATTGCTAATGTTTTTTTGGTTTTTTTTTTTTTAAATCAGCAAAGATCTGTTGAGGTTGCGCACATTAATTTTTTTGTTCTACACGTGTGTAATGAGAGTCACGAGTGAATGTATGGGTTAGTTCTGAGAACTACTAATACGTGGGATGCTTGTTTCTTCAGTGACACTAAGGTGGCGACTAACCTACAGCATTAAAATAGACTATGTGAACATGTAAAAGAGAGGCAGTTCACAGGGTTTACATTTCAAGCGTTTCGTTTATATCCTGGCTTGACGTCAGTTTCCTTCGATGAGTGAGATAGAAGAATGTAAAAAATAAATAAAACAAGTGGAATGTTGCCGTTGCATCAGGCAGGGCTGATTAAGAATTGTTCTCATATGCCTGATAATCCAATAAGCATAATGAAGTTACTGTGGGTGGGAGTCAGAGCGAGGATTCTCTGTGGTTTTTCACTGGTGACTAGATATCTGATGAAACAGACAGAGGCTGAAGGCTCAGCCATTGAATAATTACAGTAATGCCTCCGTAAACAGCTTTTAGGTTGGTGAGAAAACCTCAGCTTCATATGTTTGACCATTTCTCTCTGTTGACATTTATAATGCAATCATACCAGGACAGTATGATTATGACTGGAGGTACAGAGGTCAGAGGTAAAGCCGGTTATCCCGCACTCATGTCCTGGTAAGTGAAGACATCTCCGACCTCCACAGAGTCGTCGTATAGCTGCAATCCGTCTCCCCTTCTTTTCCAGCCTCGCTGTTTGCATTATAGAAGTTTGATAAACCTGACACCAGAAGATGGATTTCCTGGCTAACTCTGCTCTAAAGTAATGGGAATCCAGAGCGTAACAAATAGTGGTGCCTGTACAGAGCTGTATCAGCTGGGTTTGCAGGTGGTCCTCCATTTCCCCTGTCAAACTGCCCTCCCGCCTCCGACTGGTTGCGGGGACTTTCGGAGTCCAGGTCAGAGACCAGTTCTATTGCAACCCATTAGTCACACTGCGATTGCTTTGATTTTTTTTTTTTTTTTAATCCTTCCTTCATATTTAGTAAATGTATACACAGCCTTTCCCTTCATACTTGAAAGGTCACAGCATGCTTTTGTAAATTCTTGTCTGCTCTGATTATTTTCACCTCCACCGGGGTGCTGTGCCTGTGGGAAACTGGTGTCATTTTAGCTATACATTCAGACACGGCTGTGGGGCCTTGCCGTGACAGAGACAGGAGGAGGGCTTTTAAAACTTAAATGTGAGGGACAATAAAAGGATTTTTACTCTGTGCAGAATATGCTCAAGTCGGTTTACACATCTGGACTTTTTCCTGCAAAGCTGTTTGCAAAGGTCAGGTCACACTGATGAGAGGACATCCAGTCAAACTTGCTGAGGTTTCCAGTGTTTACTAAGACTGGTTTTTCTGTGTTGCTAATGTTAATAAATCATCCTATGGAGACATTACTTATCTTGATACCATTGATCGGTGGACATCTTTGACACTAGAGGACCATTTAAAATGGCGTGAGCGTTGATCCCGTTAAATCTCAAAAATGTTGCATCAGTGGGGTTGGATGTGTTTACCAATCTGCCACATCCCTATACAAAGGTCACAGGGAATAGACAAGTGTAACCTTGGCCGTTTCCATGCAGTGACAAAGTAACAGCATTCGTCCACTGCACTGTAGCCCCTAATATCATCACAGATGTTACCAGAGTAGAAAAATTCATTACGGAGGTCAGAAGCGATCTGGATCTCTTCTTAGCGGGAAGCCTCCAGATTGGCGAACACCAGACAGAACGCATCAGGAGATGCTGGAGGAAATTACATCAAGTCCCCCACCAGTTTAGTTTTGCAGCCTTCTGATGGGATCAGCTGTGCAGCAGAGAAAAATGAACAAGAGCAATGCGGTTTTTGACCGTCACACCGTGTGACAGTTCCTACAGCCCCAGCTGCATCCGTGAGTGTATGCTGCATTTGCTGGGTAGTAATAACCAAAATGTGACCTGCAGTAAAACTTTGACCTCACCCTGAAATATTTAATTACTGTAGGAAGTAGGAGGTAGTTCCAAGGTGCCTCGCTGTCACCAACATGGGGGCCGTGTTAATGTTGTGGGTCAGACAGATGGGAGCCTTGATAGAATCTAGTAACCCTAGAAATGCTGAGGGGTCTTTGTGGCAGCCATTTCAGATATTAGGAGTAAGAGCATGGTAAACTAGTTGGAATTTGCAGTTTTACAGACAAAATATACAGAGAGCCAAATTATGACAGAGGTATTTAAGAGTGATTAAAAAAATGCATCTCCGGAGATGTTAATGCATTGTATATATAGCATGTCTTGGGATCTGTCCTGGATTTCACAAGCCTTTAGTATTTCAGGCCTCTGGGGTTGTCTCTCCCTGCTACAAGAGCATTGCTCTCTAGCACTTCCATGTTCTCCGCCAGCAGCTAAAAGCAACACGAGTCGTTTGGATATTTGAGAAAAGCACTTTTCCCTTGTAGTGCTCAACACGCAAATCTTTGTCATTATTAGCTTGTCGTTTCAGTCAAAGACTCTTTTTTTAATGGAACCTGTTTCACCCTGATCTACCATGCACTAGATACCCAAACTCTTCAGACAATGAGTGGGAACATTTTTTTTTTGTCTCTGTGAAGATCCAGATGAATCCACTCATTTCTTTATAAATTTATGAGGCCCTGATACTATAATAAGAAGTTATATGCTGAATATTTCATTTCCTTAATTATTTTGACTCTGTAGTCAGTCAGTTGAAGTCAATTTGTTACTTTATAGTGTAACTGGGTAATGAAGCGAAAAGCACCCAGAGATTTGCTTTAAAATGCTATCAGGCTTGCTTCCCTGTTGGCTTTGGTCAGCCTTGAAATAATTCATGACCAGTGTTTAAAACTATGGTGCAGTCCACTTAAAGGATAATAGTACGCAAGTGTTTGGCTAATTTAACTGACAACAAGCTGCTGTCTTTTGTTCTGTCTGAAGCTTTTTTTGCTTCTTGCTGGTTTTTTGCGTATTTCAAATTGATTAAAATTGATTGATTTAAATTTTTATATTAAATTCTACTCTACTATGTAAGTTCGTTATGTAGTCCATCCTAAATTTATTAGTTTGTGTTCGCTCAAATTACACTTGGGTTATTTTTGCCTTTTTTCCAATAAGAAATGTTCATTTTTACAATTAAAAATGATGAATTAGTCTTTGCTTTGTGGCGTTTTTATCATTGTGGCCAACAGAGGGCCTTTATCTTTCCTTTCAATCAGTCTATTGTTGGATTCTGGGATCATGCAGATGCTAAATGCCATGAATGATGGATTACTCTTTTATTTGGAAGGCCTTTCATCAAGTGTGTGTGTGTTCTTGTACGGCTACATATTGAGTACCAAAATCCACATTCTACTAGCAAAGTGAGGACATTTGGCTGGTCCTAATGAGTTCAAAGAACTGTTTAAGGGTTTAGATGTGTTGTTAAGGTTGGGGTTGAATTTGGGTTTATTGCTGAGGTTGGAGTAAGGGTTAGGCTGATCAATGATCAAAGTCCTTACTGAGATAGAAGTCCAACGATGTGTGTTTTTGTTTGCTCTGTTTGTGTTTGCTGTACATATTTATATTTGTCCCACAACATTTTTGGATTATAGTGCTATGCAATAAATGCACATACAACTTTTTTGTGGGGGTTTTGTATGCTTGTTTGTTTGTTGGTTTTGTTTGTTTTTTAACTACAACGGCTTTTTTAAACCTATTTACTTAACCGGTCACTGGTACAAGAGGATGAGAGGACTGTGTGGATAATGTTTTAGCAAGGAAGACTACTCACACACACAGGGAATAATTTATCCGTCCTTTCCTTTTGATTCCAGAGCAAGTGATGTATTCTTGTTGAAAAGCTTGGGGAGGTTTCATAAAGAGAATTCTTTTCAATTCTGTTGCAAAGCTGATTTTTGTGTTTTTGGACACACATTCCTTTGGGTCCAAGTTGTCCTACGTACACACCAATGGGAAATGACTAGAATAATATCATGCTTCATTTGGACTACACTTGTGCAAAACATGTCCAGAGAAACACGAGGAGACTCTCGCGAATTGAGAAATTCCTAGTTCTGCGCGACTCAAAGTAACAGAACAGCCGCAAAGCAGAGAGCGGCTGCAAAAAGTTGATGACACTTCTCACTTTAGCCGCCCAGGTTATTTATCTTCTTGAGTGCTAGCACCTTATCCTCCAAGCATGGCAGTAATTTATTGAGGAAAAGCGTCTGTGAGGCCTTTCTTGTTGTCAGAGACAAACCGTTGCCTCCTCAGCTTGAAAGAAAATGTCTTACTGTCGCTCCTATTCACAGAGTCTCGGATTTTCTTACAGTCCCAGGTGCGCTTTATTTACCACAAGTACCGGTGCTTGTATTTGTATTCTTGACCTGTTCTTTATTTTTTTGTTTTCTAATCTATGCACGTACAGGCAGGTTTTTTTTTCTTCTCATATATATGTAGTTTGCTGGTCTTTGGTGCTTGTTAAACTTTAAAAATGATTTGAGATTTATGTTTTTTTTTCTGCACAAACTTCCTACATGCCATCCATGCAAAGATATATCGTGACCCAGGCAGGGGTATCGCCTTCCTTTTTTCGGGCACTGCCATCAACGCCAAATACTTAGGAACTAACCTCCGTTACTGCTGAGCTGTTGACGTCCGCCTGTGAAATGTAACACTGCTGAACAGCTGGTGGCTGCCCACAACTCCGCCGCGCTGACTTTGGGAACATTAATGGCTCCATTCTCTTTGTCTGGACATTATCTGATGACACAAATGCCACATCTAAGGGTCCTAAATGAGTGTGTATTCAAAGAGAACTCATAACCCATAGTTTTAAATTGCAGTCATGCTACGTTTTCAAATACAGTGCGTGTGACTTAAACTTTTAAACTTTTGAATACTTTTTCATGGATAAAACCTACATACCTCTGTCGTACATTTTTTTAACACACACTACTGAAATAGGTGGCCAGCACCACAGACAGTATGCACATATTTCATATGAAGCATGCAGTAAGTATAAAATATGTTATAAATGTTTAAGGCTGTTTTAGCAACTTGTACCTTTGGGCTGCATTTGTAAAAGAAACATCTGTCTTCTTTGTCAACAGGCAAATACTAAGAAATACACCATCTACTCTCTTTTGCTGCTTGTGTATGACCATATATTTCATATTTCTTGCAGTTGAAGACAAACAGATGCTTTTTGAAGTAGAAAAGCTACTCCTCTGGTACTAAAATTTGTCAGTGTGCTGAGCCAAGATGTGCGTGTACTCTGCTGTGGGAAAAATGGCCTGTCTGTCCATAAGACTCTGCAACAAAAAAGAAGAAAATAGGCGATTGTGCGGCATAAACTTAACCTCCTGTTACTGTACTTATTTCACCTAAAGGTGACTTTTACTCACTTCCTTGTTTTCCTTGCTGTTGCGAGTAGTACGCAAGGAAGTTGTTCTCCAGAGCGGCTCAGGGAGCACACAGGGCCAGAGGATAGAGAGAGGGCACATTGCTGCAAAGTGCCTCCATGCCGCTTCATTTCCCCATTTTAATTGGGCTATCTAAATGCACCCCCGGTTTGTCAATACCCGCCAGGGTCTCAGATAAAAATGATTTGTGTCGTGCATTCAGCAACACGCTCTTCCTTTCCCTAAGAGAGCATGGCCTGCCAGTCGTCAGCAGCAGAATGTAATGGAGAGCAGTCTTGTTGTTTTGGTTTTCAGGGAGAAGCGGGGGAAAAACGCATGCCTTCCGTTCTCAGCTCCTGTCTGCCTTCGTCTGTCGTTTATAGGTGCTGCCTTTCTGTTTCGAACAGTCAAGTTGTATAGGCATGCAGGCACGCCCACACTGTGAGGACAGACACAGACATGCAGGCTCCACGACACATGGACAGTTTCACATGGTTTACATACGCTGGCACGTATCCCTCCAGCACGTACGTGAGCAGGCGCTTGGTGAAGGTCATCATCGCAGAGCCAATCTTATCTGCGTTTTTATATGCTCCGTATCCCCACCGTCCTTGTCTTTTTACACCTCCTGTCACCATAGACCATCACCTCCTTTCTTTGCTGCTGGAGCCAGTGTTATCTCCAGACAGTCCTGGAAAAAACAAACCAAAAAAATACTCTGACCTTGATATTCCAAACACAAGTTGGAACGCCATCGTTTCATCAAATGTCCCATTGTTGTTTTCACACGTGCTCCTGCGAATGTCACTTTGTATGTCACCGTGTGAACACTCACTTTTGTATGGATACTAATGACATTAGGATGTGGAAATGAATTAGCTAAAGGGGAAAAAAAAAACCCGACATGGGCATTAG
>CAAE01014981.1:1131480-1167607 GCA_000180735.1 Tetraodon nigroviridis
ATTGGCTCTATCTGTCCAGAAACACCTAGGCCATGCCCTACTTTTTTAATCCAGGTAGGAGTTCTGGTGCATCACTCTGGTGTGTAGGAGCCGTGCTCATTTCGCCAGAACAGAGGACATCTTCAGTCAAAAATCATTAAAAAAAACATCCATCTAAAAAAACCACGGCTGTAGCTGTTGTCTGAAAATGTTAAAACAGAAGAAATATGCTCCTCTTCACACTCTGTGCTGTTTTTGCTCATTTCTAGACAGCACATAATCCAAAATGTTTCGTTTCCATAAATCATTTATTGAGCTTACTGTTTATGTATTATGCATTTAAGTGGTTTCTGCTCTGTATCTTTTCTCTGTGGCCTGTCAAAACCATGGTTTTCTCTCCCACTGTTGTTAGTGGATTACTAACTAATCTTTTAACCCTGTTTGCATCAAAATTACTCCCACGTAGGTGGTACACCTATTAGAGGTAAGGATGCTAAAGTGTGATGAAAACTACCACTCTCACGCCATTCCCTCACCTCCATGCCAGCATTCCACCACTGAACTGTGTACATCTTTGTCTTCTCCTACCGTGTCCTGTTTGTCATCCGCCTCTAACAAACACACGATCACCAACCCCGATGTCGGGAAAATACAAATGCGAAAACATGCCCGAGGTGTTATCTCATATAATTTCCTACAAGGCTCGTGCTTACGAATAAACACACATTTGCTTTCCAGTGAGTAAGCAGGTGAGCACTTGCATTCTCTACTAAAGGCCACCGTTCCCACAAGAGGCCCTACCTGCCTCCCCAATGTTACCTCGGTGGAAAGGAAAATGGCTGCATTTGCATAGCCTACGCAGCACAACCTCCAGCGGGGTATCGCAACGCTCGCTCACGTTTTTAAGGTGGAAGCTTCAGCTCCTCTTTATGATAATCATCTGCTTTGGCCTTGAGTCAAAGTGTGATTTTTGTTCACCACATGGAGATAAACAACCAACATCTGTGACAGAAGGAATGCGTATGGAGCTCTGTATCAGATCTCTGTCTCACTGCTATGTACCGGAAAACAACCATGCAGACTTCCACCATAGGTTGCCGGGAATAATTTAAGGAATTTTATGTTGACGGCCCTCAAAGCAGCCATGGCAGTAACCCTCCATGCGTCTGGAGTACTCACGCTGTTTTCTCCCATGGGAGAATGGGCGCATTGACAGATTGGTGGCACTGGAATGTGAAGGTGGTGTCAGTGCTGAATCAGACAGCACTGAGCTCAGCATGCAGAGCAAACACCTTGGAGAGATGCGCTGTCATGAGATCTAAGGTGGCGTTCCCCCAAGTCACTACCCCCCACCAGGTTCCTCTTTTCTTTTTTTCGGTCTCATGTTGATTCGAGCTTCCTTTGGTTGGTGGCGAAGCTGTTTGTTACACTCATCTCATTCTGCATGATATGGAAAAAGTATCCCGACATGCTATTTTTGTCCGTTTCAAACTGCATGGTGGCTGACTGCCATCATTCAGGCTAGTACCATGCTGTTTCTGAGAGGCAGTGAACGCTGTGACATACGTATATAGAAACGGCCATTTGTTTTTTTTTTCTCTTTTCTAATATACTTGTGTCATCTGTTCATTATTTCCCGCTCAGTAATAATTGTATTGTCTTTGCATTGACATAAAGTGCCAATATGAGAGCATTAAGACGTAACCTGGGATTTCATACTTTTTATAGACACTTCCTGTCTGATGACTACAACTTCTTTGGGTTGTCGGGATTAACTTTGTTTGTTTGATATCAACACTTTGTCACAGCTTCAGTGAGATATAGTTAAATAGTTGCAAACAATCAACATCTTTTAGCAGTTGTTTTGCAGCAAAATCAAGTCAAAACTGGCCTTAGCTCGTCATTTATGTTGAAAAAAAAATAATTTGTGTTTCCACTGGATATCTAAAAACAGGATTTTCACTGAAACAATTTTAAAAAGTTTCAGTTGCACAAACATTGCCTTTTGGTCATCGTTTTTAAAAACACACCGCCTTTAAGCACATTTATTTCTTAATGAATTATACCCATTCTTGTTATTTTGTTGTCATTATTCCAAAGGAAAGATTAGCTCTGTCCAGACATGTGGCCGGGGCAGATAACCCACCATGACGCAAGCTGTTTGTCAATTATTTTCAGAAGCTGAGAGCTTAATCACAGCATAATGATTGTGACATATCATCCATGTAGTTAAACGACACTCAGTCATGGTCTTTTATTTTTCTTAATTCAACTAGGCAAATATTCTGTTAGCGGTTTTATTAAACTTGCCAAATCAGCTAAATGCTTTTCTTGCTGTTAGCATTTCTTTAACAAAATCGTGTCTACGACTTTGACACTTAATTAAACATGAACCGGGTTACACTGGTTAAATCCAGGCTCTCTGGTGAGTCGCTGTACCAATATCTGCTGTGGTTTCATGCCAAGTTACATCTCATATCCCACAACTGTCAAGACAGCTAAATTTGTTAATCCTCTACACAGGGGCTTTGCAAATTGAGAACAGCGAGGAGTCTGACCAAGGGAAATACGAATGTGTTGCCATGAACAGCGCTGGGACCCGTTATTCCTCTCCTGCCAATCTCTACGTAAGAGGTAACGTCAAATATATGCAAATCGTCTTGCATGTCTGTATCTGTGGCATTTGACACTTCTGTCCTCATTTCACGTTCACATGTTTGTCAACGGCTCAGGGGGCCTGTGTGTCTCTATATTTCCTTTTCAGTCCTTTTGTCTTTGGGACTTTCTGCTCAAAAGTTCACCCGCAGGTGATTTTATTGCAGGCTCTTCAGATGTTCGAAATGCCCCTTCGGGATCTGTTTGAAGTTGAAAAATCATTTTCTAGATTGGGAATATGCTGCCATGTTAGCTTTCTTTAAGGGCCAGGTCACATATACACGTGAACTGATCCCTGTGTGAGTAATTCAGAGATGTCACACTGATAATATATATTCACTTGCATATAAGCTGTTGTCACAGCAACAGGAACACAGTGGCAGTGTTCTCGGCCTGCTACTACTCCTGCACTAATAAGATGAATTTACTGAACCTCCAACCTTCACCTGGCTGTGTACTCGGCCAGGTGTGGGCTTTTGCAGAAACAGCTGCACTCAACCCATTTCTTTTTCCGCCATTAAAAACCACATGGAGCCTCCCATTTTTTATTTAGCCTGTGTCGAGACGCTCCATTAGCACGTCCCCAGAGCAGAGCTCCTACATACATGAAGGGTTCTGGAGTTTCAGGATTCTTTTTTGTTGTGGTGTCCATGTGAACTGACTAATGCAAGGTAAGGGCAGCTGTATATCCTACTGGAAAAACTTGTTATAGGGGAGAGTACTCCGGGTCAGCGCCTTCAGATTACACCACCACGTCTGATGTACATCAAACAGAATATCTCCTCCAGTTGTTAGTGTGGGTGGAGAAAGAGGTAGAGAAAGTGTCAGCGTAAGACAGGCACTCGGCCACAACTTCATAATGTTAACAAAAACACGCTGTAATATGTCAAACAGGCGTTCATGGGGATGTGATTTTCATTGCCTTATATTTTTATCGTATCTTGAGTCTAATGTCTCCATTCTGCTCCAGAAACAGCAGTTATAAAATGTTAAAAATATATCAACACAATTGTCTGTTTGTTTGTTTTATCTAACAGAAGTTTGTATCATTCCCATGTTCCTAGATAATGTTGTGAGGCAGTAATTTTTAAAAGCAAGCAATAAAATCACATACGAGAGATTAAGGAGCCTGGAGGATTTCAGTAGCATCAAATTTACAGATTAAATACGGTGAGCTCTAACAGGTTTTAGATCCTAAACCTAGACGAGAAGTGGTAGTCAGACACGCGGCAGGGGCGAGGGAGGGGACGTAAGCCTTGTCTATTAATCAGGGCACGTCTGTCATTGGTGTAAGCGCAGCCTTTTCTTCCCTTTTCAGAGGTAATTACAGTGGTTGTGTGGCTTGGCGCCAGCAGGGCCCCCAGGCTCAGCTAGCCGGTAACACCACCCAGGTAGCTGTCAACCCATTAGCCCTGACACCAGCTTCTCCACCAGCCTCACCAGAACAGTGCACAGATAGAAATCAAACTAACCGTAACCTTTTGAGACTAGTGCATGCCCAGAATGAGAAACAAGATCTCTGCCTTTGTTTTTTGTTGTTTTTTTAAAAATTATTATTATTTTAACATGGAGGAGGCTTATACGACAATTTATTTCTTCTCTGCTGTTAAGACACTGAAATGTGTTACGTGATTGATTCAGCAGTCTTGACCAATGCTTATACAAGAGCTGCTACAACTTTTTTTTTTTTTAAGATTTAACCCCAAACTGGTGGATTAAATTCATCCTCCTTATCTAATATGTTTTGTGAAATGTCCTGAAATTTGCTTCAAGTTGGGAGTAAGAAAAGAGTAATAACAGTAATAAAAAAGAACCTTTATCGATGCAGTTCTATCACCTACCCACACGTGAAAACACACACCTCTAAGGGTGCAATAAAAGTACCCATCATCGCTTGTTTTTGTGAGCTCCTGTCTGCAGGTACTCCAACTTGGCGCCAGCACCTCCTTTGCCACTCTAATCTTGACATTTTACAGTCACCAGTGAATGATGTCTTCATATTTCTTTACGCATATGAAAAAGGAGCTTGAAAGTGGGGATAGGGGATGGGGGCGTTTGTTCTCTGCTTCCTGTCTGTTATGCACTTTCCACATCCATCAAAGGTCTTCCATGGTTGGAGGTGTGCAGGTGTGGGCTTGCCTTTGCTGCTAGGGGGGTTATGTGAGTCGACCCTCTTGAGAAGAATTCCATCGACACGAGTGGGCCAACGGTGGATTTTTCTTGTACGAAAACTCATTTGTCAACTTCTTTCCCCACGACGGAGGGCAGATGTCGGCTCCTGTCTGCCGCCTTCTTCGTATATCCATGTGACATGTCAATATGTCATCAAGGATAAAGTGCTGCAGACAGATTTTTCATTTACTACCATGTCTCCATAGTGTTTCTATGTGTGTATATCAGGGGAAGGGTTGACAATAGATTAGATCAGTTTTATGATGAGAAAGAACACAGAAGCATGTTTTTTGTTCCTTATAACAAATGCTCAAAATATAATGACAAACAAACATTTCAGAAACAATGGAATTCATTTGGATCTTACTCATTGTTATCTTTATAATCTCATTTTAATTCTGAAGGTGAAATAACAATAATAATTTGCTGTGCGGAAAATGGTTGGTTTCACTCCCTGTACTTGACCTTGACTTTGCCAATGTGTGCCATTTCCCTTCATTGTTTCTGGATTCACTGTACTCTTTCACTGTGTTGTTTTCCTCTCCACTTTGTATTATTCCATTGCTCACCTCCATCAAATCACTTCATCCTCAAACAGATCAGCGAGAAGGTTTGTCAGTTTCATTTTTAATCCCTTCCCTTCTAGATGAGATCGACCATCTTTTTCATCACCACAATAATGTTTTTTTTTCCCTTTGCAGAATAATATGATGCGTCATAGCTCTCTTTACTCCTCTTTTTTGTGTAAATGTATTATTTTGTTTTGTACCAGCATGCATGATTCCTTTAACAGTACTTGCATGAATTCTAATGTCAGTCCTCCAAAGTGTGTATCAACTAGCATTCCCAAAACATATAGCTGAATAGAGAGACACTGCATACCTCTGTTGTGTTTGTAGTTCTAGATTCTTCCCATCCCAAATGTCCTTTTATTCAGAAACTATATATTCAAGTCAAAAATGTAATCACATACGGCTGTTGGACTCTATCATAAGTGGCATAGAAAAATTGAAACTGCATGCACAGTGTATGAACTGGTTATTAATGGGGTAAAACAAGAATACTGGTTATATATGTGGTGTAAAAGGGTTTGTTTTTTTTGGTTGATTGGGTGGTTTGGTGTTGTTTTTTTTTTCCTTTTTCAACACCAGTGTCTACAACACACATCTGTGTAAAAAAGCTGACCTATAGAATATTTAGAAACTGAGCTGTCAGTCTGCTGACAGAGGAATGATCAGGCATCACGGTTGGCCAGAGGCAGTGCCAGGAAGCCGAAGACCCCACTGATTCCGTGCCAGTTTTCTCAGATATTGATTGACTGAACGGGTTCTGCTATCCTTGGGCACTTTGTCAAGGCAGTTTAATTTATAGGTATCCAGCTAGCAGACAGGCAGCATGGAGACGGGGCTTATTTTGTGGTTTTGATAGAGTCCCGGAGCCCGTCTCTCCAAGCCGCTCTCAACAGGAGAGAGGCTTCGAGGGAATCGATAACAATTACCTGCAGCATATGTTTTGACATATGACCAGCTATTTGTAAATTTATTTAAAATAGATGCATGAGCCACTGTGCGAGAAGACAAGTGGTTCCAAAATGTGTGAGGGTTTTTTTTTTTTCTTTCTTTCTGCTAAGACTCAAAGAGCGCCTGTCATGCATTAGTCATCCTAGCAATCAGATGTTCAGTCATTCAAATGAGAAAATTGGACTCAGCTCATCCTTTATCTTCCTTCTCTCGACATACTCAGACTTGTGATCCCTTTCGATATCTTTCTTTAGCCTGTGCATGTTTTGCTTGAGAATGTCATTTCTGCCCTGTTCCCAGGCTTAAAACCATACTCAGCCTGACCAGTCTTTTAATTTAAAGATCTTTTACCCACAAACCGCAGAGAGTGGATGCCACTGCCGATAATAATCTTTACAGACTATTAGTGTCCGTCACTCTGTCGTCCTGCATGACAGCACCCTTCCAGTGAAACACTACGTTTAAGTTCTACCCAACTAAAGATTTTTTTTTTTTAATTTTAGAATATTTACATTGTAATTAAAACCCGTAACATTACTGTCTGTCAATCACTATGTTAAATGTGTAAAAGATTCATTTTGTTCCGTCTCACACCACAGTCATGGTATGAGACAGCTTGGTCTTTGTCAGTGAAAAAGTAAAAAGCAACAGGTTTACGGTATGTAAAGCGCTTCAACCAGGTCCATCTTTCTACTGCAGGGGCTCCAGAAAAACAGCCCATTTTATCTCAAAAGAGATTTTTCTTTTTCTCCTTTTTTTTTCTTATTTCACTATTTAATGATGGGCATAACAAGCATAGCAGTATAGTAGCAATGTTCTGCTTCAAATTAAATTGGGGAGGGCACGGGGGTGTAAGGAGACTCACATTAGAAAATCCATTTTCATGGAGAAAGGTGCAAACGAGCAATTACAGGCTTTTTTCCCCCCCTTTTCAGAGTGACACAGATGCTGTAATGGGAAAGGAAACATTATTAATTTTGCATGGAGAGTTTTATGATATACTGTTTTGAACAAATTGAAAAAAAAAAAACTGTCAGTGGTGGATTCCCACTAAGGAGCCAAACATTCCAAAAACTGGCTTGGCCTCACTTTCTTTAGAGTAAAGGTCAAATCAGTCAGACATTCCCTTCACATTTTCAACACTGACTATGATAATAGACCTACAACTTAAGTTTTTCCTTTCTAAGATAGCAGAGTGAGGAGTTTGTTGTGGTTGCCAGAAATGAATGAAGACCCACAAGTGTGTAAATATGGCAGGCGTTTCTTATATAACTTCATTTAGAGGGATAACAAGTCATATGTAAATGTGGGCTGCCTGTTTATTCTGGGATAGTTTTTCAGCGTTGCACGGAGCGAGCCACATTAGTGTTTGCCTTGTCCCCGGCGACGTCAACAGGCTCTTCGCGTCTCCATGGGAACCCTTTTTTTAATGTCAGCCTATCTGCATATCAGAACTACACAAAGCCAGGGTGAAGAAGAGAGAAAGTGAGAAAGGCTGAGCAGAAGGAGCCAGGGAGAGGGAGGAGAAATCAAACAATGCCGTCTCCACGGGGTCCCGCAATGATGCAACTCTCACCAGCATTTGACACTTTGACAAAAGAGGGCCAGACATAGTCTCCAGCAAAACTGGCCTATTTTTTTTTATTATATCCTCTTTTGTAGAAGAGAGGATAAAACGCCCCCTCCAAGTTTTCTTGTGAATTTCCAGAGCCATTTTGTGACAGTCCTATTATTTCCATTGTGTTTGCTAGCATATTTGGACAAAGGCGATCAGCCATCTATTCTGTTAAGATTCCAGAGTTATCCTCAGTTAAGCATATAAGCACAACCATTATGTTCACTTCAGTTTGCTGACTCTGTTTTGCGCTTTCTCTTCATCATCTCACAGTACGGAGAGTCCCACCGCGATTCTCGATTCCACCCACCAATCAGGAGGTGATGCCAGGCGGGAGCGTCAACCTCACCTGTGTGGCGGTGGGCTCACCAATGCCATACGTCAAGTGGATAATGGGCTCTGTGGAGCTGACCAAAGACGAAGAAATGCCACTGGGCCGAAATGTGCTGGAAGTGACCAACATACGGGAGTCGGCCAACTATACGTGCATGGCCATGTCATCTCTGGGCATAATAGAAGCAACCGCTCAGGTCACTGTAAAAGGTGAGCATTCTGGTGGGACACCAGTTCTGACTCTGAAATGAACGAACTTAAAAGTTGTTGCTAAAAAGATCTTTATTTCTGCCCTCAGTCCCCTCATATCTTTAGTTTGAGTTATTATGATTGTAAAAAAGCAACGTTTTTGTAATTTGTGCACATTTATTACTACTAAGCAGAGAAAAATGCTGAAAACTAATAACTGAGGTAAGGGTTTTTTTGTTTTTTGTTTTTTTAGGCAAAATTCTTTCTTTTGACAAAGCGTAATGAGTAAATATTACTCCAACAACTTGTACGTGAATGTGTAAACCTGTCCTCAACCTAATTCTGCCTCTCTTGTCACTGGCCCTTTGTATTGATCCCTTTCACTGCTCAACTGATCGATAGAAAGAATGTCACGGTCATTATGAGAGACCGCAGCAGGACCAAGCTCTCTTTTCAAAGAAGCCTATAATGAAGACCCTCAGTTTTGTTTGCATTTGTTGTGCTCTCACAGCAGGAGCCACTCTCTCAATTTTCTTCTATTGTCAGTAATGGCCAGACCTCTTTTAAAACATAAAATGAGTATTTCAGCCTAGCTTTCGTATTTAGTTGGGGATATTGACTGCTGAAAAGTCTACGAGGATTAGCGACGTGACGAGACAAGACGTGAGCAGTTACAGCTTTAATTTACAAGAACTGATTGTAGCTCTTTTGTGACTATTGTGACTATTGTTATTATTGTTATTATTATTATTATTATTATTATTATTACCTAATAGCTATTTTCCATATAAAAGCTAATGTTGTGCTTTTCTGTCCTCAGCCTTGCCAAAACCCCCCACCTCCCTAATGGTGACTGAGACCACAGCCACCAGTGTGACTCTTACGTGGGACTCAGGAAACCCAGAACCTGTTTCCTACTACATGATTCAGTATCGAGCTAAGTCATCAGACAATGGCTTCCAGGAAGTCGAAGGTGTGGCAACAACCCGTTACAGCATCGGTGGCCTTAGCCCCTTCTCTGAGTATGAGTTTCGCGTCATGGCTGTCAACAACATTGGTCGAGGTCCTCCCAGTGACTCGGTGGAAACACGTACTGGTGAACAAGCCCCCTCCTCACCGCCTTTGCACGTTCAAGCACGCATGCTGAGTGCCAGCACGATGTTGGTCCAATGGGACCCACCCGAGGAACCCAACGGGCAAATCAGGGGCTTCCGGGTGTACTACAGCTCGGACATGACAGCCCCACTAAGCGCCTGGCAGAAGCATAACACGGATGCCAGCAGCCTGACTACCATCTCCAGCCTGACCCCTGACATCACTTACAGCCTCAGGGTGCTGGCCTTCACTTCTGTAGGTGACGGGCCACCATCTGACATCTTGCAGGTCAAAACCCAGCAGGGAGGTGAGCAGCCAACCATTACTTTTCAATGGAAGTGCTATACTCCTGTGTATCAGATCAGATTCTAAAATATCCCAGAGCTGGTCCTGGTTTTGTTTTGTGTATGTCTGTATCTCTGAACTATGTGTGTGTTTATCTGTTAGGTTTTGGTGAAAATAATTAGCATGCTTCTTCTGTTCCTTTTATATTTGTGCCTATACCACTCTCCTTTTAGTGCCTGCCCAGCCATCCAAGTTTGAGGCTGAAGCTGAGTTGGACAGTCGAATCGTGCTAACATGGCTTTGGCCTGTCCAAGACCCCATCATCAAGTATGAGCTGCGCTACTGGGAGGCCGGCACAGATAACAAGGTCACAATATTAACATGAAGTTATAACTGTTTTATAACTGGCCTTTTTAAAAGAAAAAAAAGAAAAAAAGAAAAAAAAACCTGTTGTGTCTGTTGTTTCCATGTTTTACACATTTTCATACTTTGCTGTGAGATTAAAGATTCTTGTTCTTTATGATGTGGAGCGAGACGCCTTCGCTGAAGCATTGTTTTCTATTGATGCTGCGGAGGCAAAAGAATTGCTGGAGTTAGAGACAACAGATTGTTATGTTCTGGTCCTTACTATTGTTCGCCTTCATTTAACTGCCCTGAAATGTTGCAATTTTCAACTGGGCAAGTAGTTTTATTAGAGGTTGTCTTGGATTGAGTGATGATCGACTCTCTTCCC
Source organism: Tetraodon nigroviridis (assembly GCA_000180735.1). Lineage (NCBI taxonomy): Eukaryota > Metazoa > Chordata > Actinopteri > Tetraodontiformes > Tetraodontidae > Tetraodon > Tetraodon nigroviridis. Next base: position 1,142,057 of record CAAE01014981.1, read on the forward strand.
ACCTACAAGGGAGAGCAGTCTGGACTTTTCACCCTTAGAAATAAACTCATGCTTATTGTTTGGCTGGCTGGATTTCTTTGATATTAACCCCACTGTATTTTCCTCTCCCCCCTCCAGATATTTGTGACCTTCAACCCAGCGGGCTCATACGCTGTGAATGGTCTAAAGCCAGACACTTTGTACTTTTTTTCCCTGGCTGCCCGTTCTGAGATGGGCTTAGGGGTCTACACACAACCCATTGAGGCTCGCACCGCCCAGTCCAGTAAGTCTTTCTTACTTTGCCTCTCTCTCGGGTCTACTTATCTCCTCGGCGTCCACTAACCAGCAAACGTGTAAAGTAAATGTCCCTCACAGCCGGCTCGAGCAGGTTTAAGGTTATAATGTTCAGTGTGGCTTCTGGTAGAGTTTACATTGGACTGCAGGGGTGACTGGATAGTCAAGTACATTTTACCAAGCTAGAAAATGCCGACAGTGCAGTTGGCCCCCGGTCAGTTTCCCCCCCTCACCAACACTAACCCTCCTGTCCATCTGTCTGAGGGTAAGCTTCATTTTTATTATCAAAGGCCCCTGTTTGTTTCCCTCCACTTTATTGAGCTTTTATTTCACCACATCATTATGTGCTTTTTGATGCCACCACATAAAATGTCACTGAACAAATTGCTTTGTCTAATAACCGCTTAGTTTATTGGGGAAAAAAAATTTAAATGTTATACAACTGAAAAAAAAAAAAAAACTAAATGCAAAAAACATATAAAAATGTTAGGTAATTATTAAAAGCTATAACAGACGGACCAGAAATGATTATTGTTGGTTGTGAGAACAGCCTTTGGAAGGTTCTGAAGGGAATGGGCAGTGGGGAAATGTGACATTTTATAGTGCTGCAATTACATTTTAAGTTTTGTTTTATGATTCAGAGCGATGAACATAAGCTGATGAGATTTGCTATATCCTTCAGTAGACCTTAGTACACAATATTTGTTTGTTTATTCTAATCATTTGTGGCAATGCTGCTCTGTTACCACTAAATAAGTCAGAACAAAGAGTCCAAGTCTCCCATCTCCTTCATCTAAAGTGTGGCTTCATGTTAAATGTCCACATTGGGTCATTTTTGCCCTTGAGGCAGTCATGTATCCTGCTGGACTGCCCTTTTATCCAATTAAACTTTGAATTGACAGTTTTCAATATGGCAGTTCTTCCTGGTTATCCTCTTTTTCCCTCTCTGGGTTCTGTCAACCTCCTTTAGTTTAATACCATTGTGGAAAAGAAACATTGGCCTGGCCGTTTGCTTCTTCTGAGTTTTGGTGTTTTAAAAACCATTCAGAAAATGTTTGTTATTCAGCTGAGTCTTCATCGCTCTGCCTATGTGACTCTTTTCATATTTCATTTTGTTTTTTTAAAGCCCTCTTTGTGTAGTTGAATGACTTTTTTATGGGTTAGATGCATGTAGTCTACGATCATTCCTGATTTGAGTGATGTCCCATATTTTTACAGTTTATTGGTTATCTATTTCACTCTGGACTTGAGAGTTTTCAATTTATGTCACAGTTGTTCTTGGTATTATAAATTTTTCCTCTTACCACTCCCTACAATGCAGGTGTATCCAAAAATTACCTGATTATAATAAAGTGAAGTCTTTGAGTTGTTAGAAACGTTTGGTTAATTAGGATTAAATGCATTACAGCATTTTTTTAAAAAACATGTTGAAGTTTTCCATTACCAGTAGTTTTATTATCAAGACCACACGTCTGTGAGCTGTTCAGTTGAAAATTCAAACCTAAAAGGTTAGTGACACAGCTGTTTGCTCATTCCTAATTACAACAACTTTATCCACTGAAAAGCAGATTTTGACATGGAATATAAGTCATGTGTCATTTTCAGGCAGCTTAGTTAATCCAGCTGTGCTTTCTGTCAAGCACCTTTATGAAAAACTCTTTGCGTCCGTGTGTGGCCAACAGTCAGCACTGTTAAATACTTGATCAGCATGTTGCGTAGGGCAACTGAAGGGATAGTTGCAGGCCAAGTTCTTCTGCAATCAAACATCTACTTGAAGAGTTTTGGCCGATTTTACATAGCCACCAGTGTCAGTGTAGTGCCAAAAAGAGTTAATGCTGTTCCCAGGTAATGTGCAGCCAAACTCTCAGTCCAGATGTTTCATCCCTTTCACTGCGGAAGCTTTTTGGGTTCAGTATATGTATTTAGGATATTTTTTTCTAATGTGCAGTCATAAAATCTGTTCTAAATCATTAAGTTTTAATTATTTGCAGGGTGTGTCACAGTTCCACCAAATGTTTTATTTTAGAGCTTTTCTATTTAAATAGATTATTCTAATTATCAACCTTACTGTGGTACAAAAAGCTTCCGCTGTGGTCTTATGTTAGCTTGTGTTTTGCTTGAGTTGGTTTTTCAGTTTTGTGTTTGCTTGATCTGTGCTCCCCCTTGTGTGGTTGTGCCCTCCCCTCCTTCCCTACAGCCCCATCAGCCCCCCCTCAGGAAGTCCACCTGGTCAGCCTGAGTTCCACCAGCCTCAAGGTGAGTTGGGTTCCTCCGCCTGCAGCTAGCCGCCATGGCGCCATCGTGCGCTACACTGTCAGCTACCAGGCACTAGCTGGGGAGGACACAGAGCGCCATGAGAAAAAGGACATCGGTGCAGATGCCACCAGCTGGGTGCTGGAAGGCCTGGAAAAATGGACTGAGTATCAGGTGTGGGTGAGGGCACACACTGATGTGGGGCCAGGCCCTGAGAGTGCCCCAGTGAGGATGAGAACCAAAGAGGATGGTAGGTTGACACCTCTGCAGACCACTCAGGCTCTTTGATTCTGTGCTGCTCAATTTCACAGTTTCTCCTCACTATATTCAGCTTCTGTCTCTGTTTTATTCTGACAAATTGCTGTTAATGGGTACTTTTGGTGGAAGACATCACACATCAAAGTTTTTTTTTTGGTTTTTTTTTCCCCACAGCTTGCTTCTTTATAGATTCTATCATTCACATTAATAGTGGGTTCAGACTAATCACCCCAGGACCTCTGCACTGCTTTCCTCTTCTTTCACTTTTTAAATGCCTTCTTGTTTGATTTCCGTGGAATAGAGGGAGAGCTGAACAACCCCCCACCCTCTCTTTCATTGCTCATGCTTCTTTTTACTCACTTGTTCCTCATTTTGTTTGCACACTGATAAAGAACGGCTGCCCCTAAGAGAGAGCCGTCTATAATTAATGTGTTTGAAGTTTGCTGCATCACAGCTAACTTCATACTGGTATTAAGGGCATTATAGACACTGCCAGACCACATGCTGGCCCACATTGGGTGTTTTGGAGGCACATCACAATGGTATTCTGAACTGACTAGACATGATTTCGGTTCACGGCTAAATTGAACATCACATCACATTCCTTCCAAGAGCACACTGGTTATTGGTTTGGTCACAATAATTACAGATGGTTCTTTCTTAGGGGCAGCCTACAGACTATATATACACACATACATCCTAAAAAGAAAAAAAATCATCAGCTCCCCCTCTCGTCTTTTTGGCTGTCTGTGCTTTCTAATCTTATTGCTTCTCCATGTTCTTGCCTCCTCCCTCCATCTCTCTTTTCCTTCTCAGTGCCTGGAGCACCCCCTAGGAAGCTCGAAGTTGAGGCCATAAACTCCACAGCAATCAGGGTTACCTGGAAGCCGCCACTGCAGGGCAAGCAGCACGGCCAAATCCGAGGCTACCAGGTCATCTTCTCTCGGCTTGAAAATGGCGAACCCCGGAGCCAGCCGAACATCATGGACGTTGCTTTGCCAGAGGCGCAGGTACTGGATGGTGTTTTGTCCAGCCTTCCCCTGTCTTTTCTTTGACAGTCTGCTGTGCTCTTCCGTTATTGTCATTCTACACTGCCTCTTTCTTTCATTCCATTCTCTGAGCTCACACTTCATTTCCCCATACCAAGAGACACACGTGGAATCTTTCTGTTCTCTGCAGCACTTCTTTTCTTCTTTCCTCCCAACATCTTCTAAATGCAACATTTGACTTCACTATTTAAAGATTCATTCTAATTCCACAATAAAGATAGACCTTTAATATTTTATGTTCTACATGAAGATGGTTAAATAAACGCTCCAGTCATAATAGTTTAGCTTTAACACATATGCACTGCCTTGATAATGTGTTGATACGTTAAATTAGTGAAACTGTTTTTTTTATGCTGCCCTTTATGCATTAGTGCAGCCTAAAGCTTTGTGCCACTGAGATGGATGAAAGAATATAATCCTTCAAGGGGACTGAAACCAGCAACCTTGTTGGTTGCTTTTTTTCTTTTTCGAAACTGTTTAAGGGAAGGGAACTAAATTAGTTACCTCAGGAATGTGGCAAAAAAAAAAAAAAACCCCCGAATGTGTATTCGAGCAACAGGTTTACAGTTCTCGGGCCGGACACACAACTACACCCCGAAGTTAAGCTATTAACCCTCATTAACTTTGTTAACCAGCCTGTAATCTTGAGTCTCGTCATTTAGGAGGCAGCGGCACGGCAGGTTACCTTGAAATGGGCTGTCAGATCCCAGGAGACACTCGGAAGGAACTTCATAATCCCCAGTCATCATTGATAAACACATAAGGAGCCATTTAGTGGCTTATCTCCTGTGGGACTCTGGAGTTGTTCTTAACATAATTGATCTGTCTTGAGCTGGGGCAAAAACTGAAAAGAAAGATGGAAAAAGTGAAAGAATGAACAAGGAGGCTAATATTTCTTGATCCAAATGTACGCCGAGTCCACAAACAGGCCCCGCATCTTTTGTTTTCCGGCAGCATTTTCTGCCAGCTGTTGCTGACAATATATTGTTATCTCGCGGTGTACTTGAATGCTTGACAGCCAGGACAGCATCGTTTGGTCTGGAAGAAGAAAAACAAACACGCTGGCTGCTCATCTCTCTGGGAGGGTTTACGCCTTGTCGACATCTTCCATGTGGCTCGGCTTTGTTTTACGAGGAAGCCCTACCAGTGAACAGGACCCAACTCGTTGAACAAACAACAGTGCACACCGTGTCTCATTTATTTCAGGTTCGCAGCGTAAAAATAAAAAAACAAAGCTGATTCTCACGATTCAGTTTGGCATCCAAAACACACCCTCTTTTGCACAACCCAGAATTCCTGCCTTTCTCCTGTTTTTTTTTTTTCTTCCGTTCCCTTTTTCTCCTTCTTGTCCCCGTTTTGCACTCTCTGCCTGAAAAGCAGGTTGAGTAATTACCAGAGGCTTGCGTGCGGGGCGGTTACCCTTGATTGAGTCATCTCAACAGATTGTTTTCCATGAGAGAGCGCAGAGTAGTCAACCTGCAAGAACCTGCCCGCACGTCACCCAAGACCACACAGTCAGCTGGCGCTCCCTTGTCTGCATTCACCCAACTGGTTTTTGAACAATCACTCCTTTTCTAACCCATCTTTCCGCACCCGTACCCCAACAACAAGTGGAAAAACAAACATCTTTAATAACATGAGCAAACATGCACCATGCACCGGTCACACTTGAGGAGGCTGTTCCAGCTTGCTGACAAGAGTTCATGACTCATTCCCGACTCACGCAAATCCCCCAAACAGACACACACACCTATAACTGATGATAATAATGAGAAAGAAAACAATTTCCTCTCTTTCTTAGCCTCTTTTGCATTATTTCTCACATAAATTTGGCAGATGTGTTTTGCCTATAACCAGGGCTGCAAAGTGCGGGAAAAAAAAAATTGCCAAGCTGTTTTTAGCAGATTCACCTTGTATTTCCATCACAGTCTAAGCGGCCTGATTGGCTCGCAGGCGCTGTCAGAATTGCAATCGCCTCTGCTCTTCTCTTTATCTCTGTTTTTGTTTTCTCGTCACCTTCTCACCGAGTTCGCTGAAACACAGAGAGGAAAGCTAGGAATGCTCGCTTGTGCGTGGGCGGGTTAAGCGCCTCTCTTTCTTTTCAAGCACGAGCCCACACAGCAGCCTCATTTCCCTGCTAAATTTAAACTAGAAACCACGTGAACTGTGGTGTTATTGACCCTTTTCCAACCACATTTTTACCAGGAAAGTGGCCTGAACTTGAGTGGGCAAGTCCACAGCACAAAGCCGGCCTCATGCACTCTCATCAACCTCTTGGTCCATGTTTAATATACACTGGTTTAGAATTTAGCTATAGCTATGGCATCATAGCGTTTATATTTAGCCACTGTTTGTACTTCAATACATTCTCTGTTCTTTGTTGGATTCACTCCAATCCTGAGGTCATATTGTTTGACCATTTCCTGTATTTTTGCGCAGTATCAAACAAGGTGACGCTTCGCTGCCTCTGCGGCCTCCGCCGCCTCAGATTGCTGTTGAATGTCAGTCGAGTGGGGAAAGGTGAAAAGCAGCTCTCTAGCTATTTCACTCCATCAATCATGACAGCTTCTTTCCCAGATCACGTGTTCCTTTTTTTTTATAGCCACACATCCCAGCCCATGTCATCACATTTGCGTTCACCCGCCTGCAAATTACACCGCTCAGTTTCTCCAAATGACGCTTATCGGCAATGATGTGTTTTCAGCTCAAGTTGACATTCAAAGTATAAATGATGGATAATTTATAATGGATTCCAGGCAAAAGTGAACGCATTTGTGATAGAAAAGGATTAATTCCAAGATGAGATGGAACTCCAGCTAACCTTAATGTGCTTGCTGCCTGTTGACAGAGTGAGCGGAGTCAACGGTAAACAAATTAAGCAATTAGCCAAGTCACAAACTGTTATTCATGGAGTTAAGCAGCAGCTGTTCTTAAATTGTACTATTTAGCGTTCACTGTGTCAGGGGAATTTGAGGCAGCATTTCTCAATGCACACTCTGTCAACAAGTATCAACAACGCAAATGCAAGGGCCTCACTCATGCTACACCTACCCTATGGTAAAGGCTAAGGGAAAGCTTCAGCCTATGGTTTTTTTGTTTGTTTGGTTGGTTTTTTTGGGGGGGGTGGGGGGCGGGGGGTTAAAATAAGCACAGCAGTGTTAAATCAGATTGTTATAGGAGGTGTGGGCTGCAGTTCCATCCACCATTCACCAAAGAACCACATTTTCCCCCAGACTGATACTTGTTACTGTGATATTTCATTGCTATGGGCATACACTGTTTTTGTCACAGTGAAACCAAATCATAATTAGATTTCTTCAGGTTCCCAGCTTGGTCGCCCCTTCCCTTGTTCCTAACAGGACCTAACAGCCCTTTTCTACCCAGACGTTCAAATAGAATCACTTGCACCCCCCCCCCCGCCCTCCCTCCATTTCCTGTCTCTTCTCCACATCACACTTAGTGTTTCTCATTTTGTCCTACATCAGCGACACTGGTGTCATCTCTCCCACCCCTTGTCAGCCAGGTCACCCATCAGTGAATTCCTCTGCAGCGACTCAACTGTGGAGAGAGTTGGTGGTGGTAAACACCAGCGTTGCGTTCTGCATCGGCAAGGTTTGATGTCACAGGGCTGGCATTGCAGCCCCGGTAATAGGATTTCACGCTCAGCACCGACGGAGCCTCACAGCTAGAAATGGGCTTTCAGTTCCTTTGGGAATCACTTGGCCAAGCACAGCAAGCACGGAGAACATTTTGAAAACATAATATATAATGAATAAACAGCCTTTCCTCAATTTATAAAGAGAAGAAGAAATGCTCCTAATATCCTGTGCCCTTTTTTTTTTTTTTTTTTTTTTTAATATCCACGTTGGGATAGTTATCATCCTGAATATAGGTGTTCAGGAAAAACAAGGCAGTGCATCACCCACAATAATTATTTTCACAAATGTTGCTGAGTTTGACTACAATTTTTTTGTACTCTGCCTTTCAACCTGTCTTTATTCTTCCTCCTCCTGCCATCACACTGCCTCCCTGTTCTTTTCTTTTGCACGACTGTTGACACCTACATTCATCTGTCTTTATGCAGGGAAAAAAAAGACTAGTGCTTTTTTTTCCTCACGCGTAGTGTTGTCTCTGACTCATCTATCCCCGCCCTGTGTCCTGTGTCTTCTCTCCCATCAGTGGAATATTGACGAGTCCACCGAGCATGTGAGTAACCCTCATGTGTGATGCTGGGGTGTCTTGCAGGGCAGGTTACTGTTCCCTCTGCGAGTTGGGGTTGCTGTGTGTGCTTTGAGTTATGTGTGTGTGTGTGTGTGTTTATATCTAATCCACTTGGTATGAATTTTCCATGAGAGATCGTAACCCCATCGAATCCACAGTAAGAAACATGTTACCTCGTGGCTAGTTCACCGCAAGCTGTGCATGTCTCACAGCCAAGCAGCATCTGTAGAAGAAGGAGGAGGAATAATTTCCCTAGTGACTGCACATAGGTGTAATATTTCAACATTTTATCATAAAACAACCTCCGAGTTAGAGCCGGGACACTCGGTCACATCTCAGGCACTTGCAGCAGTGCCCATTCAGCGCTTTCTTCCATCACTGAGCACATAGTGTAGTCAAAGGCTGCGTGTCACGATCCCAGCCTGATGCCGACATTAATCAGGCTCACCTAACCTGCTGTCTCACCTACTGTTCCACATGACACGTCTGTCTGAAAGGGAGGAGCTCAGCATTTTATCAGCTCCACACATCTTCAAGATTGCCACCGGCCTTTCATGTTCTTTTCATTTGCCTCGATGGCAGCTTACTGTTCCACGGCTGTCACGCAGCCCTTTGTTATGGCTGTTTACCTTCTAGACGTCACATTGCAGAGCCACTTTTTAATGCCTCGGCATAGGTAGAGAAGTCGGTTGTTTAGAAATGCTTTCAGTCATGAAAAAGGGCCTTTTTTGGCACTTTTGTTTTACAAAAATGTAATATAATTAAATGGCAAAGATTGCTGTGTAGATCAGAGGCCAATACTGGATTATATTTTCTGCTTTTACATCCTGGCCGCCTGAATGTGCGCAGGTCATTTGGTTTAGTTGGCCAGTCGGAGAAAAATCTGTTTGCACATCACATATGGCTGGATTTCTACCGCAACACCCACATGGCATGAGTCAGACTTGCCTCTCCTCACTCTCCCCTTAATATGTTGATTAACACCTGACAGACAGCGAGCTAGACACTATTAGAGGAAAACATCTGTTTCTACATCTTTATTATTTCTTTAGCAGCTTTGTTGGCAATTGCAGTCTGTGTGCCAGCTAACTAATGCAGCATGACTAGTCAAGGAAAAATGTCGCCAGCTAAACGCACAATGAGGTCACATGACATTCAGCCGTTACACCGTAAATAGTCGTTTTATTATTGTAATCATGGCATTTGAAAATGCAAATCAACATTAATAAAACTCAGCAGAACATTGCACTGTTGTGGGGGGGTGGGTAAAATGAAATATCCAAAGCATATTTGGAGTCTCCCCCTGGTATTTTCCACCCAAGTAAGGATTTAGCCTTGTCGAGAGGAAACTATTTCTATAACTAGTCAACTTGATAATCTCTGTAATGCCCTACGGTGCTGCTCTAAGCATTTACTCTAAAGGAAACTTTGAAGCCTTGCCTTTTTCTATTTTCTGCTGAGTTTCAAAACTGTTTCTAGGTCCAATTTGACCTCACCAGTGTAAGGGAGAGTTCTATGTGGTCTCGATGGCAGAGAAAGTTACCGCGCTCTGTGATTAAGAAAACCCCCCCTTGTAAAGTAAAAATGCCTTTATAAACATTTATTTTTCAAACCTTAGCATGCCCATTTTCAGATATTTCTGTTCTTTGTGGTTAGGGAATTAAATGTTGGTCAGTCAGAGAAGCACCAGGGAAAAGTCTGAGAGAATTCCTCAAGTATAAGGATGTTTTGAGGAGTTGAGGCATGGCTTGAAGGTATTGAGGTATTTGTCCTCTCAGTGGCCCTGCTCAGAATGAGCTCCAGCGTGTGTGCCGAAGCCACAGGCGTTTGTTCTCTGCGTCATGTCTACTTGCATTATTGTGTGTTCTGTGCATGCAAGCATAAATATATGGGCTTATGGACTATAATGTCTATACGTGGGTAAGTATAAGTATTCATGTATGTGTCTGTTTGCACTTGGGCTTTGTTCAGACCCAGAGTGTGTAATTCCAGCGAGTGTGGGTGTGTTTTTACTCATACTGGTGCAGTCTGGTGAAGTGAGTGCCGGTACTGCAACAGCTTATCTGTAATGTTCTGTTCCGCTGCTGTTTGTTTCTGAGTGTTAAATTATTACCGTGTTTATCCACTTTTGTGTGTCTGTGTTTTTGCTTTTAAAAACCAGCATATGCAGCAATCTGGCAGATCATATTTTTTTTTTTTTTTTTTTTTAAAAAAGGAGAAATAAAAATAACTATAAATATTTCAAACAGTAAAGAAATGTCTTTCAGTAGAAGGCGGAACATTTTTTGCAGCACGCAGCTGGCATGAACACTGACACACGGGTGATATTCTAACTGATTTGGTTGGTTTCTGGTTAATGGGTTCACATGGTGTGTTTTCAGATGAGGCACAGGAGCATTTCTTGACGCAGGAAATGCTCCTGGTCCTATTTGTGTGCAATGAGACCTCTGCCTTTTACATGTCTTTTAACATTTTTAGTGTTACAGGCCACTCTAAATGAATAAAAAAACAGTCTTTTATTGAGGTGTTGTCTGGTTTGAACGGGTCTAAATGGTTTGGTACAGAGGGTTTTATTTTACTGGTTTATTTATATATTTTTGCCATTCAGGTGATCAGGCTGTTACCAATTCATTCACCCACTGAGACTGTGATTTTGTTTGCACTTTGCAGGAAGCCATCATTGGTGGCCTGCAGTCTGAAACTACTTACTCTGTCACTGTGGCAGCTTACACCACGAAGGGAGATGGAGCTCGAAGCAAGGCCAAAGTCATCACCACAACTGGTGCAGGTCAGAGGCAGTTTTCTCAGGGTTTTTGTAAAGAAAACATGGTGCACTCCATGAATATCTGTTTACTGAGAATACAGGTATCATCTCTATGGCTTTGAACTGATGCCTCTGTATTCCTTTTCTTTAGAGATTTGTGACAAAGCTGTTGGTGTTGCTAGACTCTGACTATTGAACTATGTTTTGTCCAGTGCTGTGATGTGTATATATGTATTTTTTTAACCAGTACGTTGTTATAGTCCAGCTTTCCTTTTTGTTTTCGAAGAAGCTAATATTGGATTAAACTTCCAGAACATTATGTCTTTATGTAAACCAGTGTGACCATTTTCCTGTTATGTTTAACATGAGCGCTACTTTTATTAGAACACAAAGTTATCGTGTGCTTCATTATTTCTTTTTATCATTTTTGTGAGTAGAACGTAACTCCTATTTCTGCCTCTCATTTCCGTTCAGTGCCGGGCAAGCCCACTATGCTGATCAGCACCACAATGGGCAACACAGCACTGATTCAGTGGCAACCACCTAAGGAGATGGTGGGGGAGCTGATGGGCTACGTGCTGCAGTACAAACGAGTGGAGGAGGGAGCATACACCTCACATGACCTAAGAAAGACAGATGACCATTATACTGCTACCGGCCTGCACAAGGGCGCCACCTATGTTTTTCGCCTCAGCGCTCGCAACCGCGCCGGCGTGGGCGAAGCCTACATCAAGGAAATAAGCACGCCGGAGGATGTGCCATCAGGTTTCCCACTGAACCTAAAAGTCACCGGATTGACCCAGTCTAGCACCCAGCTGACCTGGGAACCTCCCCTGCTGGCTGAAAGAAACGGCAAAATCATTTATTACGTGGTTGTGTACAGGGACATCAACAGCCAGCAAAACAGAACCAACCGCACAGCCGACACCCACTTTACCATTCTGGGCCTTAATCCTGACACCACCTATGACATCCGCTTGCAGGCATTCACCAGCAGAGGCGGAGGACCTCTCAGTCCCAGCATTCAGAGCAGGACCATGTCGAATGGTAGGCTGACATTTATACATAAACATGGCAGAAGTGTTTGATTTAATAACATCGAATAAGGGCTTAGTCTTCACACATGGAAGCTCTTCCACACATTAAAACACAGTCTTGTTCACAATATGTCTGCAAATGCATGAACACTGTGTCACCCTGCTTACATTTTAAACACTTTGTTGTTGGGTTTTTTTTTTCCTAGCCTTATCAGCACTAAGTCTTTGGCATCCACATCTCAATACTGTTCAACACGATGTTTATTGATTCATAGAGTAGTAATCTCATTACACGCTAGAGTCACATTGACACACCAACTCATCCCTCCTATCACTAGATGCAGATCTGCACACAGCACACTTTTTCTTTTCCTTTTCTTATTTTTAAGCTTTTTTATGCGTAACCAGCTGAGTAGGTTGTTTTTGTTTGTTTGGTCTTTTTTTCGCTTTGTTTTTTTATAAGAAACCTGAGGGCATTCCCCTGTCATGTCCATTTATTGGCTATCTTTGTGATCCTTGTTGCACGTATTATTGTGTACCGGGTGTACTGACTGTAACAGGCATGTGTTTCGTACCCAAGCATGATAGTGGATGGCTTTTTTTTTTTTCCCCCCAGCTTGTCAGTGTTTCTTTTATGGTACCACGATGGAATATGCTCTGGTTGTTACAGCTGTGTGAAATTAAATTACACACAGCATGTTGTGTACAAGATGTCATACTTGAGAAATTAATCAATTGGGTTTCTCGCCCCAGATTTTCCCATTCTGAACTTTGGTGTCAAAGCTGTCATGAAAACATCTGTCCTCCTCACCTGGGATTTACCGCAAAACTACAAAGCACAAGTGCCTTTCAAGGTGAGTGGCAAAAGACAAAAACACGTAATTTACTTTTGGACAGAAAGGAAATATATCATCGTCACCTTCTTTGTTATAGTGGATGTAATATGACTGCCATATAAGTGACATTAGATCAATTTTCATTTGTTCTTTTTTATTATTTTTTTAACCATGCCTTACAGATCTTGTACAACCAGCATAGCGTGGAAGTGCAGGGGCACCTAAAAAAGAAGCTGATCACACAGCTGCAGCCAGATACCGAATATTTGATTGCCCCGACAAGCAGAGGCAACATAGCTGGCGGTTTGCAGCAACAGGTGTCCATCCGCACCGCCCCTGACCTAATCAACACCAAACCCATCACCTCTCAGCCCCAAGGTGGCAAGATGACAATCAACCTGACCAGGTTCCAGAATACAGCACTTGCAAGGTCAGTACCTATCAACATGCAGCAGATCACACAGTTTTACACGTTTTACCCTGGGTAGGAGTGCATCGATGATAACTGCTTTGTTAAATTAGCACTAAACGAAAACACTTGGGGTTTTTTATGCTCATTAACTCTAGAGTCAGGTCACTTTTAATCACTGTCCAACTATCTTTAAACCTCTTTTAATGTCAGGGAATTAACTGTGGTTTGTGAAATTAGAAGTATCATGACATTTAGATGCAATGACACTACATATATACAAATTACAAAAAAAAAACAAACCATGCAGTGTTTTATATTTAAAGAATTAATATTGGAAAACATGGATCTGAAACTAAGGAAGGGATGTTGAGCTTTATTTAACTTTGTAATAAACCCAACTGGAAAGGTGAAACTCAAATAGGGTTGGAGAGCAAAATCCACCTTGAGAAGTAGCGTCTTTTCTCCACGTGAACACACATCTAAAGTAAGTAGAGGGCACAGGGTTGTTTGGTAAGAAGAATTACTGGGCTGTCGAGGCTGGCCACGCCGAGTTGGGAGTCAGAGTTCATGTGTCTTGGGACAGGAGGTGGTGTCTGTATAACAAACCATTTCTAAACGCGCATGCCATTATTAGCCTCCTCAGCTTGAATCTAAAGTTCTAAATGTCTTTGTAATGTCTTTTTTCTTCTGTATATTTTTTTTAATACTGGTAACTGTGAACGTACACACGCTAGCGATCACACAGTCGGTCCTATTAACCTCCGCTTTCCTGTGGGGATATTTATTATCCGAAGACTCCCCTCACTGTGACAGTATTTGTTTCAGTCTACATAGCAGATGTTGTTAGTGATTAGCCATTAATTTGAGACTCCAGTCCCAATCTGTTCTACTTTGACCTTCATTGGACCCACTTGTATGCGCCCCACAAGTTTTGAATTTACCCCAGCAGGCACTGCAGTGAAAGCGTGGGGTTTTTTTTTTTTTTAAGTTTTCACTGCGGTGTTAATGGACCTGGTCACAGCATGCTATCTGTTTCAGTCAGCCTGTCCTAACACAAATTTTACTCGTGCTGGCAGGTGTTATTATATTGTAGTGGTGCCAGTGTCCGAGTCAACACGGCAAATGAAGAATCCGGAAGAGATCGGCCTGGAAGAGGTGAGTGCCAGCTGGTGGCTGATTGGGTAATGAGCAGAGTCAGGGGTCACCAAAAGCCTTTCCTGTTCCAACTGGGTAAGGAAGTTCCTGGTTGTGACTAATTAGCTCTTTTGTTGGGCACAGAGAGGGGGCTGAAGGCATAGAGCTTTAAAATATTAGGCCCCTTATGCAGATGCAGAAAAGAATATTTAAATGTTTGAGGGTTCTTTTTTTTTCTTCTGCTAAAAAGGGGTGCCAACAAGGGCATTTTAACTAAATGGCACCCTGAAATGTTAATACACGGTTTCTAAGTGAACTATGAGACTGGCTGGTCTGTAATGCTATTGTTCAGTCTCACTGAAGAAACAACAGACGAGACCAAGAGGGAGAGAGATGAGACTCGCTGAGTCATTAAACACAGAGCAGGCCATTGTCTCCTCCCTCAGACATAATGATTTAATAGCGCTGCATTTAGAGACATCACGGACAAAAAAAAAAAAAAAGATAATTTCTGCTGAAAACACAGTGCTGCAGTGCGGTGTTCTCCCTGCTCATTTATTAACCGGGCTGGACGTCATGCTGAGATTGTGTGCCGAAGCATGCGCTAATTGCTCAGTACGTAGCTTGTCGAAATTGTTTGCAAAGTTATCTCTGAGCAAAGGGCATTTTAGCTGCGTGGGTTCATTATCTCTTATTTAGGTGCATGGTAAGTATCCTGCTTAGTCATTTATGATGAAAGCAAAATGGACTCATTTTGAATTTTAGAAAGTGATAAAGGAACCGATAGATGTTCTATGATTTTTTTTGCATCTTGTGCAAATACACATTTTTTTCCTAAAATCTCATCTAGCGATCATGTTTTTTCTACGTTAATGAAAGCACATTAAATCCATTTTGGTCTTCACTGCAAAGTTGACTTCTGACATCCTATTTTTCACAGCTTCTCAAGTCAAGTGAAGGTCTTCTTCTGAGGCGCCGACGTCACCTGGATGCCTCAAAGCCCTACATAACAGCTAAGTTGCTTTCACTGCCCACCACCTTCACCCTGGGTGACAAGAAGAATTACAACGGCTTCTACAACAAGCCCCTGAACACTGATCAGGAGTACCTTTCCTTCGTCATGGCTGTTCTTCAAAACAACGAGACAGACAACACTGCAAACTACGTAAGAATAACACACACTCAGGGATTCAGGGAGCTGTCGTACTTAGTGACAGTGTTTCCCCGCTGCCTCTACAATGAATTAATTTCCCCGTGTTGTGATGTCATGTTCACACTCTGCAACGACATCAGAGATCGGCCACCGTGCGGCTTTTTTTTTTTTTTATGAAGCTTTAACTTTCTAAGTGGAGGCCTTGTGCACTCATCAAAGAGCACAAACATCGCAGCTCAGCTCTCCATGGGACTGTCTGGAGTCAATTTCATCGCGGGAAGAACAGAAGCGTATAATTGCTCTGGAATCATGCGCAGTCTGGGACATGCATATTCAGTCGCTGGACCCTGGGCAAGTGCTCCATGTCCAAAACCAAATCCCCAACTTTTCACCTGTTTCTTTCTTTACCCTCACTCAGTTCACTTTCTTCTCATTGCCGCTTACTGCTTCCTTTCGTCTCATTTCCTTTGCACATCTTTCTCAAGCGTGGAGAAAGCAGAGGAGATTGATTAGTGCGGCTGAAGTTGAGAGGGAGACGAGGGCCTGGTCATGAGGCCCAGGGAGTCCCCCAAAGCGGGCCGGATTGGCTTGAATTGCTGCTTTAAATGTCCCTAAACCCCCCCCTCAGTAATCCTCCACTCTTTTGCCTCGACAAGGAGAGGATGGGTCGAAAAGTCTGCAGTGGGCAGCCGTGTTAAACTTGACTTCAAAGGAAAACCCTGCACCTGCCAGACACTAGGTCGGCTCAGCGGTGCTCAAAACTTGTCTTCTTCCATGTATTCCTCCTCCTTAAACTGTGTAACACCCTCCTCCACCTTCAGGCTTAATCACATGGATTAATCGGCTTCACTCATAGACAGTCAGTCAACGTGTTTTGTTCCGTGCTTGTGCTGTACTGATGTAGCTGTGATGCCAAAACCTATAACAATGAAATTCTTAAAAAAACAGAAATGTAAACTTAAAATATAGCGTGTCTATAATACACCGAGACATGAAATTGTTTAGTTTTGAGGATGTCGAGGTCTTAAAGCATAATTATATACATTACACTACTACTGGAGATATGAAGCAGCGATATTGCATTGTTGTCACTGAATAGTTCCCTACTGGAATTTCTTGAAACAAAATAACAAATGCACTACTGGAAAGGAAAAATAATATCTCTCTCTCTCTTTTTTTTTTTTTTTTTTTGGGAATTTAGTGCATGCCCTCTTATTGAACCGTCAGTCCAAAACCTGTCTCCAGGCTACGACAGCTACAATGTTCTGAATTCACTCGCTTAAATATGCAGTCCTCTGAGAAAATACAGGATAGAGATGAATCCGGTAACTGCCCCGCTGCTATTTTAGACCCTGACTTTTTAGCAACCCGATTCCCACAATACCCATGTTAACTCCAGCTTTTAAGATTTTATACCCCCATTCGTCCTTGTTTCTGGTCTACGCGAAGACGCGCTGAATTCGGGGGCAGCACAGGTAGGCTTCTCATTGATCGCCATATAAATCCTCTAACCGCACTCTCTGGGAAGCACCAATACCTCTGCAGCATTTGTTTTTCTTACCCCTAACACAGCAAACATTTATTACTAAACACAAACACCAACACCCCAACAAAAGCTTGGAGCCAAATGGAGCAGTTGGCAGACGGAGCCTCCAGCAGCATCCTCACCAGCCCCAGGAGAATAAGACAAGTGCTGGAGTAAATGACTTCAGTCTTTACTACACTTCCTCACCTCCCACCCATATTCCCCGGCGTAGATCAAACAGAACCACAAGGGTTTAATAAGCCCTCATATATCAGTGGCCATGAGCCGCCAGTAGTGGTTGGAGGAAAGAAAAGAAGGCAAAAGGGGAAATGAGAGAGCAGAAGAAGTGTGTGCCTTCATGCCTCCCCATAACCTAAGGCAGATAAACAAGCCGGAGGAAGTGTGAAATGGGATGAGAGATGCGGGGTGTGTATAAACAGTATCATTTAATGTGAGTATTGATGGGGGAGGGAGGTGGCATGAAATATTGCACGTGAGACAGAGGGGAATTGGTGTCAGCACGCAAAAGAAAGAAGAAAACGTTTTCGTGTGTTGCCCCGTCCAACCTGCGGAGCTCACGCGAGAGGAAGTGACCTTGCGGATGGTTGTGAGACTGCCCTCTCCTACACTCCTCAGAAAAAGAAATGTGTTTACTTCTCCTATCTGTTTATTATGGTGCTAAAATTCTATTAACTCTCAAGAACAATGGGTGGAGAATCATCATTCCCTCACTGCTCTGGGTTCCGGTTCGATCTGGTTTTGCTTAAGTCCTTGATAGTCCTTGAAAACGCATTAAGATTCGATAATAAATACACCGCATTTTTGACCGAGCATGAAGAAATATTCAAGCCCACCTTCCCGCCAAAGATGAACGCCGAACAAACTCGATGGTTTGTCTCCCGCGCTTAAAGTGACGTCACCCTCTAGTGTCGCCTCTAGATGCTCCGATACTCAGACAGCTAAAGACGGTAATGCGCAGTCCTGATGTGAAATGGGAAAGAGGGCAAGTGAATCATAGAGTGAAGGAAATAAAGGATGATGGGTGAACCGGAGTTTGAGAAAGATGGGTCGTTGTACGGGGAAGGCTAGACCCCACAGCTACGTTTCTGTTCCTTGCAGATAAAGGCACACTCATATATGCTCTCATCTTTCCCCCCTCACTTTCTCTGTGCTTTGTATCTCTTTCTCTATTCCGTCTTCCACCTCCCTCTTCCTGTCTTTGCCTGTGCCATGCAACAATGGGGGAGAGTGTGGGCTCCTCAGCCTCCCCGAGGTGCCATGCGCGAGTGTCAGATTCATATTATACATCTACGCGAATTTGTTTGTTTGTGTGGCACTCGCCCCTGTGGCTCATTTAAGCCACTTTTAGAGAAACATGGTTGCAGCGAGGTCAATGGCAAGTTGAAGCAAAAATGTGCCTGCACGTTGTTCTGCGTATTCACTCCAGGGACGTCAGAGCCGAGGCTGCTGGGAAGTTTTGTAGCCTACGGGCCAGATAGCAGACTTGATATTCTGTTAGACCTTGTTCTCCCTTTCTATGTGTGGCCCCACATGCTCTGCAATCTTTTTCTATTTTTCCATCTCAGATAAATACAGTCGCATAATATTTATGCGACAAACATGTTGGGCTGCTTGGAGGCTTTTGAGATTACATACACTGGATTTATACATACATATTTGTGTACATGCACGGCCCTGTAATGTGTCTTCTCTCTCTCTCTCTCTCTCTCTCTCTCTCTCTCTCTCTCTCTCTCTCAACTGGCAAAGATGCATCTGTGGAACGGTAAAGGAGGACACTCAGATTAACGGAGAATGAAAAAGAGAAAATGTGAAGAATTTATAAGATCTCAGATAATATTTTATTGCCCAGATGGCATCTCAGTTCCATGGACAAGTCAGCATAGCTGTGCATCAGTTAGGGTTGTTTTTTTATGTTTCTGTCTTAGGCTGTGTATTCCCCATTTTATACAGGCAGAGCTGAAGCCTTTTATTTTGTCTTTACAAAACAAAATCTGGATTCTAATAGTTCTGAGAGCCGAGTGACTCGAGTGTTTTATGTTCGCCGTTGGAAGGAATGAAGCCCTCCTTCAGTGCAGAGTTCCTCTGTGGTAGCGCTCAGAGTGCAGCCACATTAGGGGCTGCATGACTGAGGTTGTTTTTTTTTTTTTTCCAGATTTTAATCATGTTTAAAAGGGCGTATTTGTTCCCGTAATGTTTGCGTGACCAACAGACAAGCAGCCCTCTCTTCTGGCAGGTGCCACCTTGTCCATCGCTGGGAATGTACCTGTGCTCATCTGTTACGCCACAGAAAAGCGAGCTTTACTTGTCTCCCCTCAAAGATTCCCTTCATCCCCACACCCTGCAGTCTTTTAAAGCCCTCCCGGTGGAGCAGACAGCATTCTGGCGCTGTCAGATTAACAGTCCTCTCATCAGTGTTGTGCTGCTGTTGTTTTTATTATTCTTTGCAAAGGCACACAGAATGGGACACAACTGGTGTCACGTGTAGTCTGTAATGCAAATTACAGCTGCAAACTGTCATCTAAACTAATATCTAGTTTGCAAATATGACATTTCTCTGTTTCAGCTTGATTTGCCTCTTATATCCCTGCACAGGAACCTTTTGTACACAACTGAGACATGTTGCAGGACTTGTGCATGTCGTATTTTTACGATTTTACTTTTTTTTTTTCCCAGCGGTTGCCCAGCAGTTTGAGAGATAACAGACTCATCTGACAGTGGGCAGGACTCTTGCAGCTTGTCTCAGCTTATCTTTCCAATTAATATCAGCCTGTGTGCTGAAGAGCAGGCTGCTGTGCAACTAATGATCTGGATTACTGCTGCTTGCCGCCCCGCCATTCCCGCTGCATGCTGGGAGCCCAATTCCCTTCGAGTGCTGCGATCTGTCACCCATGCCCCTGCGCCACCGCCCTCCCCCCCTTTCCCCGTCTCCTGTCGTCATTCAGTGGGAGACGCACTGCGCTCTAATGGCAGATGCCTGGCACCTCCCTCTTTCTGCTTCTCATTTGTCACCTTGCTCTCCTGCCGTCTGACTCTCTCTTCTCTCAGACTTCTTTAACACCCTACTGCGCCTCCTTGCACACCCGCTCCTCAAACACGCACTCCCAGCCCCCTCCCCCATCCTAACGAAGGACCGAAGATGTCTCATTTACAACCAAGGTGGAAATGCATTCTCACTATTACCCCATCACCCCCATACCTCCCCTCCTTCTTCTTCCGTCATGGTGTGAACACTAATGAAGAAGAGATGAGTCCTCTTTTGTGGCTCCATTTATCTCAGTGGCCAAGGGACGTGCACACTCTTGCCTACCTCTCTGTGCATCTCTCACTGTCTCACATCTACTCTGTCATCACAGAATTCTGTTTAAGGACAAATAATAACAGCTTGAGCACAACTAACTTAGCTGTACTTTTTTTAGATTAAACTTTATGGCTTCTTTCTGTACACCTTTTAATAAGCACGTCTGATCCTGTGCAGTCCTTTTGAAGGTTTTAATATTAACATTGGAAAAAGGTCCCCTTAAATTATTTTGGTCTGACATCCCTTTGAAGGTCATTGGTTTCAATAGTTTAAATTGAGGTCACAGCACCAATGAATGTGTAGTTCCCCATTCTGTTGGGGACATTCAAACGTCCAACAAAGCAGACATGCCAGACTTTCTTTGTCACAACTACAAAAGACAATCAATCATCATTTGCAAATGACACAAATTATGGTTTTCTACTGACACAAACATCTTTCTTCTCTTGCAGATCACAGTGTTGGCCAGTCCCTACTCAGACCCAATCCAGGTCACTACCAGTTTGGCTCAGGGCATGGAGCAACCCGAAATGTTGTGGGTTATGGGCCCGGTGTTGGCTGTGGTTCTCATCGTCATCTTTGTCATCGCCATCCTGCTGTTTAAGAAGTAAGACTTCTGTGCTCAGTCAGGCTCTTTGTGTGAATTTGAACTGTTGTGGAAGGTGCAATTTTAGGTTTCTTTTGATTGCATCAGTAATGGAAACGAGTCTCACCACTTAACTCGGTGATCCAGAAAGCACACTGCAGCGTTCAGTTTTCTGACTATAGCTTACAATGATTGAAGACTGATCTGTCTTCCCAAAAATCCACCAGCCTCCCAAATGATTTGTCCCAGTTGGCTGTTTTTAACTGCAGCATGTGAAGTGTCAGTGAAAATGGCAGCTGACAACTGCCTTGCTGGCGAAAAGCACAGCTTGGCTGTCAGAAACCCTTTGCTTTGTGTGAGAATGTTTTTCTGACTCCATTGGTCATTTCAAATAAGAAACAGACAACTCTAACAGAGGGCTTCACTAAGGGCTCAGTCAATATCGCTTAAACCGGTCCACTGCCCGTGTTATATGCTGCACTTAGCATAAATATAGACATTATGTGCTGGGGTAATGGCACAATTTGCACAAAGACGTGCCATTTATTTAGGTAATGACAACAACAATTAAGGGTTTTTGTTGAACTACAAAAAAATTGCAAATGAATGTATTTAAACTTTTTGCAGCCAGTTTCAGTGCAAATAAAAGTGTGAGATATAACATGCCGCACACACAAAATCATTAGATAATCTCTAATGGTTGCTAATAATTATGTTTTAACTAATGTAGGGGTTACCACTATAGAGACTATTCAGACTGAAATCTATTATAATAAGACATTATTTAGTACACCTCCTGTTTCACCCCCTCCCCTCCATCCCCTCCATCTTATGGCTCCATTACAGACTATAACATATCATACCTGTTCTCCAGCCTGCTGTCTGGAGCCTCATGCACGGCCGTGCAGCAGAACTGCCAGCAAAGGGCCAGTTAATAATAGGCTGCGAGGCGTCTCGCTGCTGATTGACGCATCCTCTGTCTGAAAAGCCTTTCTCCATGTAGACACAGAGCGGCAGGAGGTATTGTAGGGAGGTGGCAGAGTGCCCTTTTCACTGTGGACTAGTAATAAATGTGCAAGGGAATGATCACACCATCTCGGCTTGTTATTGGTGCCTGCATGTTTGCCAAGACTAACTCCAGCAGTGAACAATGATGAGATTATTCCCAAACTGAGGACTGACATAATTTTTATGGTGTTTTTTCCTAGATGTGGTTTATCTGTTTGGAGGAGGACTATTTGGCCTACTAAAACAGAACAAGCATAAGAAAAAGATTAATGTATTTCTATGTATACTGTGTTAGTGATATTAATGCCCCTTCTTGTTCCCCTCTGAATGCAGCAAACAGGAAAGGTGGGTACTGCTGCTATTTCATCATTAATATCATCTTGAACCCCCCCCATTATTTTTTGTCTTGTGTGTAACTGATGGTTTTCATCACCTTTTTGGGCTTGCAGAATCTGCGTCCTCTCTTCTTTAATTAAACCTGTCCAAATTATCAACTCAAACACGTGAACAAAGAAGCATGAAACATTTTGAAGTCGACACAATCTAATTTGTTCAGATTTACGTGGCAGCAGAAGCAGCAACCTCAGCAACCCCTGATCACTGGGGTCAGGTGAACCCCACAAGGTCACCTCTGTGCATGTTCCACATCCAGTGCCAGTGCCTCCTCTCAGATCACCCTGTCCACCATGGTTTGTCTCCAAGCTGTGTTTCATTATAACGCGAGTGTCAGCACTGCCTTTCAAACTGGCCCCATCTGAATATGCCAAGGCATCACCTGCTGTTGAATGGGCCATTGTGAAGTAAATGCCAGACAGGAAAAGTGCTGAAAAAGAAATGTCCCCATCTTTTAGGCTGACATTTTCCACAGAGGCTCATTCCTTCGCTCACCCTATACTCTCTGTTTCAACAAAGGTCTCAGTTCTACCCTAACTGCGCACAAGCCCAGTCTGTCCATTCCCGCGTGCATGTGTGTGTCTGCGCGTGTGTTCCCACACATCTCTCATCGGAGATGAATAACCCCATTGATATTGCTGCCATGTTTACTTAAACCCAGCATTAAAGTGTCATGTAGATGGGTATTCGATTTGGTTAGAGGGGGTGAAGATGGGTGTGGAGAACAGATCAGAGATGCCCAACTCGTTTAACCTCCAGACCAGCACCCCCACTAGCAGGGAACTCTGGGAAAACTAGATGGTGTGGCTCAACTCTCAGCTGGAGAGGAAAAGATGCTTGTCATAGATTAGCTGTCATGCTGTTAGCATTAGCTTAAGCCCTGCAGCATGAGATAACAGGTGGCTGCAAGGCCTGAGCTTCAGCGGCTGGGGTGGCCCCAGCGAAGACTGTGTGTGTGCATCACCAGCTTTATGTATTCTCACCACGCAGTGTTTCAACAGAAGGCTCTGCTCCTGCCTAAAACCCACGCTTGCCACTTGCAAATGGAGTGCAATGAGATGTGAAATTTCCACAGGGTGCCCTGATGCTTCTTTCCACACATTTATATTTGCCTTGTGAGGCTGCAGCTGTATCCGAGTGAGTGTGTGTGCTTGTTAAAAAAAAAAAAAAAAAAAAAGAGGGAGGGGAGAAAATGTACATCTGCGCTCCTGTTTATGTGAATATGTCAACAGATGCTGCCTGTCTGAACATTAAAAATACAGATTTTCCGTTCCACTGTCTGCCTGATGGGCAGAGCTTGTGGTGACCGCGCCCCGCCCGACTGGGCCATACTGTTCTGATTCATTCAATGCTAAGCTAGGCCCAGCTAAGCAGGGCCTGGCAGCACAGGTGCTTCTGAACTGGTCTAATTACCCTGTGTTATGCCACACAGCTGATGAGCTAATTACATCACCCACCTGTTTTCCTCTCAGTCTGGAAACCCCCAAAACATAACATGTTGTTAGTGTACAAACCCGTACACAAAAAAAAAAAAAACACACACACACACACACACACACTCAGCACCAGCAGCAAAATCACACATTTAAATCCTTGCTACACAAAAACACACATTTTTGTATGCACAGATCCACAAGGCGGCTGTCACATATTCAGTGACAAACAGGATGATCCTGCAGTCTAATCACTTGGCTATTTTTTTAAAACCAATGCCCGTCAGAATGTTTTTAAGAGTTGGTTGGTTGGTTGTATTGGTTCCATCAAGTTCTTGCTATGCATGTGTGTGTGTGTGTGTGTGTGTGTGTGTTTTTTTTTTTGCAGTTAGTACAACAAACCCTAAACAAGTGAAGCTGACTTCATCTCTAATCATCTTGTTATTTCCACATTCAGCTGCACCGCTGCTGCAGTAGGTGTCCAGGTACCCTTGTCATATGGTGGTTAACGCTGCGCCGTTTGTCTCTGCAACCCCTAGGAAACGGGCATCGCCTCTACCCAAAGATGATCACTCGGGTGGAGTCAAAGACTCGCTGCTGGCCCACTCTTCTGACCCCGTCGAGATGAGAAGACTCAACTATCAGACTCCAGGTAATAAACCACATCCTTCCAAAGATGTATGAAACTCACAGAGCCACAGGCAGTAAGCTTTGCACATCATTTAGAAATGCTACTGAGGAGCTGCCCTTTTGTTTTTCGGTCAAAAGCGCTGGTGGACGGATAAGACTAGGTTGCATTCAAATAAAAATGGTGTAAAATAACAATAAACCACCAATATAGCTAGCTGCACAGATTGGCTTTCCCATCATAATGGTACATTTTTACAAGCCATAAACTCTTTTTAATTGATCCTCTCAGTAGAAGAGTCCTGTGGCTATGTGGTAAACTGGAAAGTTGCTGCAGAGGGAGCGATTCTGAATCATTAGGTGAATGTCAATAAAGTCTGGAATCCCTAATCAGGGCAGGAGCAGACTTCAGCCTTCATTCATTCTGCTGCTTTGGTGACGTCATTCTTCAAACAGAATTCCCCTTTTTTTTTTCCCCCTCTCTTCGAGTTGGGAGATTATTTATCAGTCATACTTACACATGTTGTTTTTATATTTGGCCTCAAATGGTGAACATTGCATTGCGGAACGTTAAGCAGCATGTCCTGCTGCAATCTTCTTATGTTTCATGTTCCTACCGTTCAGGTCCAGCAATGGATCTCTGATTAGTGTCGCTCTGGGAAATTATCTATACTCAAGCTGTAAATCTGACCAGTAAAAAAAAAAAAAAAGGTTTGTAAGAAAAATAAATACATTATACGCTGCTTAGGTTGGTGTATGGGTGGGGAGGCCGAGTGAATTCAGATTCCATCCACACATTGTGGTGGTTATTGGGGGGCGGAGGCGGGGGCCTGTTGTGTCAGGCTGCTCGCCTCAGCATCAGCCTTCTTCCTTTTTCCTCCTGATCTCCTCCCTCCTCCCCAGTCCTCCTCCCTCCACCAGCTCCTTTCATTTCCCCAAGCTGGTAATGAGCTCCTGCTGCCTCTGATGTGAAGGTGAGCTAGGCGGAGGGAACAATGGAGCTGAGAGAAAATGTCAGTTCCATCGCACTCGTTTCCGTGCATGTTTCTGCCTGTTTTCTTTTTACGCTTTCTTATTTTCTCCCTTTCTTACGGGTTATTAATTTTCCATCCTACATACTGCGCCGTACCCCTTTGAACCCCATACAGAGGAATTAAGCATTGTGCCCTGTTCTCTCGTCCTCCCACTCCACCTCTTTCCGCTTTTGTCTTCCATTTCTGCCTGTTGGGTAATTTCTCTCTCCATCTTTCTTTCAATCGATCTGTCTCTT
>CAAE01014981.1:1174924-1217103 GCA_000180735.1 Tetraodon nigroviridis
TTTTTTTCAAGTAAATACCAAAGTAGAAAATTAGTTACCGTATATTTAAACATTTTTGATTTGTGTGGTTATGGACTGAGTCCTAAAACTGAGCTCTTTTGTTTTTGACCAGACCTTTGCTAGGTTATATATATCTCTGCATACCTGCTTCTCTAACTTCATCTTTTTCTCTGAGTGAAGACTGAATGTTTCAACGATTACTGTAGCAGTTTGAGTGTGATTTAATTGTCATCGTTGCTAAAGAACTCAAATTGTGAGGATGAGTATATAAAATGTTTAAATTGAACCAAAGCAGGGGGCTGTTTACGTCCCTCTCTTGCATGCCCACCCTTCCACCCACACACATTCACAGAGTACACTCTCACTGATGGACTTTTTCTGGCATCACACAGCCAGACGTCCAACTTCACAGAGCGATCTGACGACCCTGAGCGGCAGACGAAATTCGGTGTGGTCTAATGCTATCCTTACTAGTTAGAGGAAAGCCGAAAGGTCAAGGCTGGAAATGAGACCGCACTATTAATCACTCTGTGTGCGTGTGTGTGTGTGTGTGCGTATTTTAGACACTTGTGTACTCTGCAAAAGGTGCCCAGATGACATATGAAAATCAAGGTTCAAAAGAGGAGCAGGTGTTCGTGGTGTGTGTGGGTGTGTGTGGGTACACATTTGGCTACGTGTCTTTGCCGTTGGGAAATACACGACCAACGCTCCGATCGCAGACACATTCATTCTAGCGCTGACTGCTAATCCATATGTTTGTAAGGAAGGTGTTTGTAAGGTGGTTACCATCACTCAGTTGAGTTTCTTCCGTGGCTTCTACCTTTTCCTCGGAAGGCGAGCTGTCACCAGGGGAGGTGAAATGCGAAGAGGTGAATTTTAGCGCTTTCTCGGTGTCGATTTTGCAGCGGCTTGCTGAGACAGCAAAGGCGCTTCCAAATGTCAGCACAGTGCCGCGGTGTCAATATGGCCAGCCCACCCTCACCACATCTATTCCTCTCAAGTTATCCAGATCAATAGCAGCGAGTTCTCTTCCCAGCAATCCTTTGCAAATAGGTTTAGCTACTATTTAGAGGTTCTTAATGAACCGCACAGGCTTGCTTTTCCTCCAGCAACTTTCTGTTCTTGATAACTGGAGCCAATCTTCGCTGACAGCCAGCTGCGATCAAACTGATGAGGATGGATTCATGTCTGAAGTGCTGCTTAGTTTGTCTTGGTTTCATTCCCATGTCAATTGGGCCTTGTCAAAAAAGAGGGATGAATTTTTTTTTTAAAAGCGATATCGGCCTGCTTTCCATTTTAATTGGTGCACAAGCAAGACGTTCAGTACGTTTGTTCTTTGGTAGGAGGCTGAACCTTCTGTCCCTTCAGTAAGTTTTTTTATGTGTGTGTGTGTGTGTGGATTTTTTTTTCTACAACACCCTTTCCCGACACAATGTAAAGTGGTGCCAATAAATGTGCAGAAAGCATACATTACAAAGAGCTGCCAAACACTCAGCAATTAGCTAATTGAAAATGATCACAGGCTGCAGAAAGACAAAGTGGACTTTTCAAGGCCCTTTTGAAGCCCGCTTCAAATAGAGATACACATGACGGCGCATGCTCTCTGGACTGGAATCCATTTTTCAGTAGGTAGAGGGGCTGACTCCCAGACTTCAGTTTTTTAATTAGACAGGGGATGGAGCCTTTGATCTGACCTCTCTAATGTTTGCTCCTTGTTAATCAGCATGGTTCTACAAGCCTCGCGGTGAATGTTCACTCCTGACAGCGCTCCCTTTCTCTCTCTCTCTTCCTCTGCCAGGTGAAGTGTGACCAGTACTGGCCATCACGAGGATCGGAGACCTACGGGATGATCCAGGTCACCATGCTGGACACAGTCGAGTTAGCAACCTACAGTGTTCGCACTTTTGCCCTCTACAAGGTACAGTGCTGCCTTTACTTTGCAATTAACCACACGCACGCTCACAAGGGACACGCTCGCAACGAGCGGCCGCACTTTGTCATTATCGGGGTTAGATTTCAGCAGAGGGATCCGCGTTTTCCCGCTGACGGACAAACGGCCGTTATGTGTCGTCTCAGCGGGATTTTTCTCCTCTAACAATGGCGGGGGAAAAAAATCCGTATTTTATTTGGATTTTATGCACTTTGTTTTTTTCCCCCTCAGACATTTCAACCATTACTTGCTTATAATTTAACATAATTGAATTTAACAATTTCCAGAGAAGTAATTTGGTTTTAAATCAAAACTGTTGATGAAACTGTTGTAAAATTGTAGGCACGGGCTTCATTTGCAAAATGACTCCAATCACGGACGGAGAATCTCAAATCAATTTAACAACTGAATCTTTTGTGCCTGAACTTTTTTTCCAATGACATTCGGGTTGCGTACGTGAGCCAGCAAGTCCAGAAACTTACGCATTTGCACTTTCCCGAACTCTTGCCTGCAGAACGGCTCTAATGAGAAGCGAGAGGTGAGACAGTTCCAGTTCATGGCCTGGCCGGATCACGGGGTGCCGGAGTACCCCACTCCCATTTTGGCTTTCCTGCGACGTGTGAAGACATGCAACCCTCCCGATGCCGGGCCCATGGTGGTCCACTGCAGGTCGGCGCGAATGCAAATTAAAAAAAAAAAACTGTTTCATTAAGATTTTTATTTTTTTTTTAAATCCTTTCCACTTCTCATTTATGAAGTAGCTCAGCTGGTTTCGGGTACGGGATCGGTCTGAGACACCACATGCAGCAGATTCCGAATGTTTGAATTCTGTAGCTTTATGCAGAAACTTTTCAAGGATTAACTTAGTATTTCGAAGCGTATAAAACAGACTCCAGTTTCAGTCCACGGAGTACATATAACAGTTTTCCCCTTCCCTTCCCTCCGTCTGCTTCCATTAGTGCGGGCGTGGGCAGAACTGGCTGCTTCATCGTGATTGATGCCATGCTGGAACGAATGAAGCACGAGAAGACAGTAGACATCTATGGTCACGTGACGTGTATGCGGGCCCAGAGGAACTACATGGTCCAGACCGAAGACCAGTACATCTTCATCCACGAAGCTCTGCTGGAGGCCGCCACCTGCGGCAACACTGAAGTGCCAGCACGGAATCTGTACGCCCACATCCAGAAACTCACCCAGCCCCCAACCGGCGAGACGGTTACCGCCATGGAGCTGGAGTTCAAGGTGACTGATAAGCGCTCACGAGGAATTTTTCTTTTTTTCCTCTCACAGCACGGTAGATTTCTGCTGCATGTCGTTGCTCAGTTACTCAGTACATTTCAGAATATTCTTTTGTTTAAGCAGAGCACTCAGGTGTATCAGCTCAAGGACAGAAAAAATCAGAAAAAAAGAGGATAATTATAGAAAAGATTTATTTTCTTATTATCGGAGTCCAAACTTTTTAATTGTAATTGTGCCCAAGTCACCTTTAATCACTGTTTATTTTTAAACTTTGTTAATTTTTAATACATAGAGGTGGGGGGGTGTTCAAACTTAAAGTGTGTGTGACGTTAGTGCAGCATGAGTAGCTTCTCGTGAGCCAGGGTCAGCTAGGCCAGAACCCTCACACATGCACACCAATAAGCACACAATAAATAAACACACAGCTGGTGTTCAAGGTGACTCGCAATCACACGCACACCTTCTGTCAATAACCATCGACTGTGATGTCATTACACACTTTCCTCCCAGTGTGGCTCAGCCATTAGCCCCCTTATGACCATGATCCATTCTGTTTGAAGTGATAATAGCGTCTACGCTGCTGCCAACAACAGAGAATGAAAGTGTGAGAGTGTGATTGCAGTGTGTGTGCAGGCCACAGCCTCTAAGGCCACACCACACAGTCTGGCCGCACACACACACAAATTCAACCACGGGCCGCGTCCATACACACTTTTTTCGCCGTCCATCTGTGCTCTGTTCACTGCCAGTACCAAGCTCATCACTCCTACTGTGCTCTGAGTTCTGGCCCGGTGAAGTCAGTTCCACTTAGCACAGTTTTTAGTGACCATTATCAGAAACCTAGGGTGGAGGATTTTTTTTATTATTATTCAGACTTTCATTTATGCAAAGTCAAGGATGACTTATTCATTCTGTCCGTGGTTCTCCCCACCTGTCCTTCTTTTCACCTTTCTTTAAACAGAGACTGGCCAACTCGAAAGCGCACACATCGCGCTTCATCAGCGCCAACTTGCCCTGCAACAAGTTCAAGAACCGCCTGGTCAACATCATGCCTTTTGAGTCCACCCGCGTCTGCCTGCAGCCCATCCGCGGCGTCGAAGGCTCCGACTATATCAATGCCAGCTGCATCGACGGCTACAGGTCAGCAAAGGACTTTCTGAGCTGAATTACAATGACTGTTTAGAAGTGCTGACTTCACGTCTTTGGAGGTGAAGGCTGCTTTATACTTTATTCATCCTGACTGTCAACAAACCACAAAAAAGGTCAAGAAAGATCTGTCCATTATTACCTTCCCCAATGCTGCCACACATACCATTCCTAACTGATAGTCAACCTGAAGACCACTATTTTCCAGATGAAAAACATATTTATTTTAACCTTCGTAAATAACACAGGTGAGAACGAGGCCACGGTCAAACCACTCTGTGTTTACTTTAAAGTTTCTTGGTATGTGATTTGAAGCCACACTATCTTCCCACAAATCGCATTTTGGTTGTTAAAATGGTGAAATAACAATTAGTGAATTTAAGAACGTTACAGTTTCACAGAGAAAAGTGTACAAGACGAAACCATAGCTGCAGGTTTTTGGCATCCAGTTTGGGAAACACTCCCCCAGTTGTCACCTGTTTCATACTGAAGTCCCTGCATGTCCTCGTGTGTTTTGCATGTCCAATAATATCGCCTCCGAGGGGGAGGAAGATGAAAAGGCTGCTCTCTGTTTTATACTGTATCTATTAAAGGGATGGGAGGAGACGAAGAGCGGTTAAAATGTTCTGGGAGGGGATGGATTTAGGCAGCCTGAAATGCCAGTCAGTCCGTTGGGGTTCTGCTCCGTGCCAGGCTGTCACAGAGATAGCACCTCCGCCCCCAACTTTCCTAACTCTCCTCGTTCTCCAGTCCTCTTACAGATTAAATATTGCCCTGCAGAGCCCAACCCTCTATTGTTGCTCTGTAAATAGCTTAATTGCAGCAAGAGTGTTGTAATGAAGTGTTTCCCAAACATCTCTCCAGAGATGCCTTTTCCCCTCCCTCTGCCTCTGTATCGCCATTCTGTCTTGGTTTTTCTCTGTTTTCCTCCCTAATTTGTCCCCTCTCCCACCTTTATTCCACCGCCTCGTCCCTGCATCTCCATTTTTCCCGTCACGGCAGAGACAGAGACAAAGAAAGACATATCTGGTCAGGGACCTGTTGTGTGCGCCGACGGCTCGGTGTGCTTAAGCTGCTTTTAAAGCCTGGGCATAAATAAAATCTAAACATAGGCCTCCAGTGCCCTTCATCCCAGCTCCTTCAAGAAAAGCCAATAATATGCTAAGCTAATGAGAGGCGATTCATTGATTCCAGCTATGCTATCAGGGGCGCGGGCTGTGGATATGCTCCAATGCAGGCTGGAGTTTAGGCATTGTAATGAGGTTGAAATGAAACACTGTGTCCTCAAGCGCCGCAGTCATGTGGGATGATGCAGAGAGCACTTGGTCGAGTTCGGCAGCACTCATCAAGCCCGTGCAGAAGAATGTGCTTTTTTACCGTTGTTGTTCGGTTATGGGATGGTTTATTGGAGCAGTAACGGGTCAACCTTTTCAATTTGAAATGCGGGATTTATTACCGCCATAATATCTCCCCCAAAAGCAAATCCCTTTTTTTCTGTTTCTTGGCAGTCAGTCTTGCTCTGCGCCGATAACCAGCGGGAGAGAGCGGCTCTTGCTCTTTTCATCTCCTTGCGCTCTTTCTCTTTGTACAACTCCTTTTACTTTTCTTCTTTCCCTCCCATTCCCAGCTTTCTAATTTGAATCCTCTCCCCTCTAATGCTATCTTTCCTCCTCCCTCCTACAATCTGTTGTTTCCTTATTTCCATGCGAGCAGGGCCCAGAGCATATTTTAATCTCCCAGCTCCACATTAGTGCCTCGCCTGCAGCACCATCATTAGTCGATCATCCGTGGCTCACTGTGTGTTGTTGCTTGTCTGCATCTGCACACCTGGATGCTCACATGTGCTGCAGACATGTGAACGTGTCCATTTGTGCAGCGCTCCCCAGCAGCATGGCGCTCTGTTCACCGGCGCTCTGCTGCCACCTGCTGGTCGCCCGAGTAACTGCTAGGCGAAGTCACGTGGGACGTGAGCGGCGCGTTGGCGCCACTGGGGATGAGCTCATCTCTTGTTTAGTGAGCATATGAGCTGCTCTCTCGCCTCCATCTCTCTCTCTCCATCCCTCTTTCTTTATTTTTCGCTCTCCTTCCATCTATAAATGTGTTCTGATGGTGGTTGCCCTGTATTGTCTGCCATGTTCATTAAATGTGTACGGAACTGAGGCAACGATACAGAACAAAAGCGCGCCGGAGAACAGTAGAAGGATAACAAGACCCATTGGAATTTGGAGCGGAGGGCTTTTTAAGGGCTTGGTCTTTTTGACCTTTGTCTATTAAAAGTGTGTGGTTATCATTAAAACATTGTTTGTCTTTCTGAAAGCAGTCACCATGTATTTCATTGTTGCCTGGTCCTTTTTTCCTTTGTGTTGGGTTTCCAGACAGCAGAAAGCCTACATCGCCACGCAGGGCCCCCTGGCAGAGACCACCGAGGACTTCTGGAGGATGCTGTGGGAACACAACTCCACCATCGTGGTCATGCTCACCAAACTGAGAGAGATGGGCCGGGTGAGCCAGCAACACGCGAACGCATGCTGTGAGGCTGTTTCAGGAACACTTCCAGGGAATCTCAGAGACTCTGGGATCGCTTCAGCCGGAGCGCTGAAAGAACATGAATTCTTTCCAACCTTAAATGCTGCCTTTTTGTAAAATTAGAGCCTTCTTATCACATAAGTAGAACATAAGTTTTCCAACTCGAATCCGTGACCCTGAAGAAATTTGGTGATTTCTTTTCCTGGGCCAGAAGTGTAACACAAACAAGTCAGGGAGTGAATCTTAAAAACAGTGGTTAGATCTGTCTGGAATTAGCCCGATCTGCTTCCTGCCTCTGACTTAGATAAGGAAATCAATACCTGCCTCACATCTGTCCTTTTAATATCAGGCTGCAGCCGGTTTCCAGACGCTTCCCGGAGTTCATCACAGGCTCCTTGTCGGAAATCTTCCTCTTTTTTGTCCCCGCCCCAGTTTTAGTTTTTAGGGCGAGACCAGCGACAGTCGCAGCTCTTTCCTCACATCCGCCGAAATTACAGCCTGTTTTCTAAAGCTGCCACGCTGGTACCAGAAGTGTGCGCAGGTTATTGACGACTCTGAACTGCACTTTGCAGCTTTTATCCCCCTCTCATCCATAATCACAGTTTATGGAAAAAGCCCTCGTTCTCACCGCGGCCGAAGGCCAACCAGGCGGAGAGGGCCACCAGTGAACCAACCCACAGCTTCCAGAGAGCCGCGCTGGGCTTCGGGTCCATTCCTCTCTGGGTTTTTGCTGGTGTGTTTTGCGTCTCCCGAATGCGTGACTCTCCTGTCCTCTTCTGCAGGAGAAGTGCCATCAGTACTGGCCGGCGGAGCGCTCGGCCAGGTACCAGTACTTCGTGGTGGACCCGATGGCAGAGTACAACATGCCCCAGTACATTCTCAGAGAGTTCAAGGTCACAGATGCTAGGGTGAGTTGGCTCTGCTCCACACACACACACACACACACACACACACACGCACACACACGCGTGTCTGTGTTTGTTTGTGTTGGTGAGGATTGACTGGCACTTTAGGCAAACACAGGCAGCCAAACCAAATCCATCTAAATTTTAGGTTTTTATTCAAATGCTGACAGTCGTGCTAAATGTTAAGAATTAAAACCTCTGTGATTTCACGGTAGCCTTGATCAGAACCAGGCCCGTGTTATTTCTACTGACAGCCTGACATCAAGCGAATGCACCATCAGACATTTTTACCCGGATTTACTGGCAGTGTGCTCGCCCTGTGGAATGTGTGCGTGCGTGTGCGCGCGCGTGCTGGTGTGTATGTGGATGTTGTTTTCGACATCAATGTGAAAAAAAAAAACAAGCGTGCCACCATCCCCGGGGGCCTGTACTCATAGTCCCTGCGATGCAGTTGTTTCACTGGGCTATAAATACGCTGTCATCAGGGGCCTACAGCACAGCACCGCTCTAATCCTACACCCTCGGCCCACATCCTCCTATAGAGGGAGAGAGGAGCCGGCGTGGTAAAAGTCCCACTGAAGTTTATTTTATTCATTTAAAAAGCCCAAGAAGTGAGATTCGCCGACCGTGCAGCTGCCAGATGCGCGATGTTGCTGTGTCAGTCCTGGAGCCGCAGACGCGCTTGTTTCCTCGGCTCCCCGTGTTCGTGTCACATCCCCCATCGGAATCACATGATTAGATGGCTGCAGCGAAAATCAGCAGGGGCGTCGTACGCGTGCACTGCCACACAGAAGGTGTTTATTGAGTGCATATTAGAGAGGAGGCGGCGGAGAGATGACGGGTCAAAGAGGTTTCATCTGGATTCAACACGCCTGAACGCATCACCTGCGCGGTTGCCTCACATGTGCTTTGGTGCTGGGGTTCTTGTTTTTTGGGGGGTTTTTTTTGATTGTTTTTATTTTCCGGTCTCCAGGACGGCCAGTCCAGAACCATCCGCCAGTTCCAGTTCACTGACTGGCCCGAGCAGGGGGTGCCAAAAACGGGAGAAGGCTTCATCGATTTCATCGGACAAGTGCACAAAACCAAGGAACAGTTCGGGCAGGACGGACCAATCACTGTACACTGCAGGTACGCACAATCAACCCCCCCCGACAAATCCAACCCAGAACCGAAGCCGGACCCGCCAGCCAGCTTTCCTGGAATTTCACTCTGCAGGTTCCAGATTGCGAATAATGTGTAGAACGTGCAGAAAGGAGGATAATTTGAGGAAATGACGCGGTGTGAGTCCCTGGGACATTTCGGCCTTCTCCAGCCCGTAATGGGCGGAAACCCACACACGAGTGAATTTGTTGCATTTCGCTCTATTTTTCAGCCGTGAGGGTGTCGTGAAAGATTCAGGGGTGAGTTCAAGTTCGTCTCAGCTCACCGCAGGAAGTCTCGATCCACGCGATGTCCCGAAACAGCCAGACTGTCGCCTTTGTTCCTCGGCTCCGAGCCTCGCCTGCTCGCTTTTGATTCTTTCTCTGTTTTACGCGCAGCTAAAAGGCCTCCTGACTATAAATACCGAGGATAAACCATCACACACGACTGACGCAGTAACAGAAAGGAGTCGCAGTCAGCTGTGAACGCGTCAGAACCTGCTGCCAGAGCGGAGTCGCTGGCTGACTCCAGCAGGACGAAGCCAGGGAAAGCTTACTAAAACACGCTGGAGACGCGGAGGAAAGGGCAACAAAGGGCAACAAAGGGCCTTTGGGGATTTCAGAGAGGTGCACGCAGCACTCAGGAGCACTCATAGAACACGCTGCTGCTGCTGCTGCTGCAGCTGCTGCTGCTGCTGCTGCTGCTGCAGCTGCTGCTGCTGCTGCTGCTGCTGCTGCTGCTGCTGCTGCTGCTGCTGCACACAGGCCTGATTAATGGGCAGGACTTTGTTATTAAAACGGATGTGAAGGTTCTTTGTCGTTTTCGTGCTGTTATCTAGTCTAAGAACAAGAAGCAACAAAACCTGGTGTGTGTTTTAATTCTGTGTGTGTGTGTGTGTGTCCATGCGTCTACCCACAGTGCCGGCGTGGGCAGAACCGGAGTCTTCATCACCCTCAGCATCGTGCTGGAGAGGATGAGGTACGAAGGAGTGGTCGATCTTTTCCAGACAGTGAAGACGCTCCGGACCCAGCGGCCTGCTATGGTGCAGACTGAGGTGAGAACCTCCTCTCCACCACACACACACACACACACACACACACACACACACACACAGACACACACACTCCCCAACCCAGAACATTAATGCTGCATAAATCAGCTGCTGGGACATAATCCCGCAGAGTTGGCGTCATCTTCCAAAATGTTTGTCGAGGCAGCCATGGTGGGAATCTAAATGAGTTCATGAGCCCCTAAAGAGAGGAGGGACTGTGGCAGGGAGGAGTGGGCTGCCATTAGCGCCTCCGGGCCTGAACCGTCTCAAACGGCTCCGTTTTCTGAAGAGATGAGTCACTTTAATACTTCGGTTGGACTTGAACAATGCGATAGATCATGGGCGCGCCGTCAGAGATGCGGCCGCGGGAGCTTGGCGCTGACTTTTCTTCCTCTCCTCCTCTTCCTCAGGACCAGTACCAGCTGTGCTACAGGGCGGCGCTGGAGTACCTGGGAAGCTTCGACCACTATGCAACATAACCACTCCAGCCCAGCAGGCTCCCCGGTCTGACCTCTCAGGAGTGTTCCAAGTGTCCCATCTCAGCCGCCATCCACTCCACGGAAACCCCACCCCCACTCCTCTCCCCTTGTCCAGAACCTCCCCTCCAGGCTTCGCCCCGGGCGCGATGCGGGAGGAGAAAGGAATGCGCTTTTGAAGGTCCCATCGAGGGGCCTCAGCCAATCCCAGAGACCCACACCGACCTGACCGATTTTTGCTTTAGGAATGATGAGAAGCCGTTTCGCTGACAGCTGTACAGATGCGACGGCGCAAAGCGGCAGCGCGCCGCCCCTGCCCCTGCTAGCCAAACCTGCCCGACCGTCAGCGGCTCCTGGTAGCACTCGGAGAGCGTTCTCTCTGGCGTTCTGTTGAGTTTATCCTCAATGTGTTGATTCATTCTGTAAGAAAAAGGTGATTCTTTAGTGTATTTCTTTGTTTTTAATGATCATTTTAACGTCAGACTGTTTTTTTTTCCTGTCTTAAACTGCCCACCCTGGGGAGTGCATTATTTTCATAATCAGTTCTTTTATTTTAATTCTTTTTAATTTTAGGGTACTTTAGCACAAGGGACATGTATTTTTAACACGTTCCTAGGTACTAATACAGGAGGACCACTGTTCTCTGAGCTGCTGTCTGATTTCTTTTCTCCTGTCGTTACAATCTTATTCACATTACGTGTTCTAAATGTTTTGGATCCCGTACGGTTCAGGAAAGAATAGAATTGCCTTTTCGCTTGTTTTCTGTAAAGGAAATTGACATTGAGACAACTGACGTCCAGAGCACACTCACTTCACCTTCCTGTAAACATGGTAGCTAGTGAAAAAAACAAAAAAAAACAAAAAACAAGGGCACCGGATGAAATCAGAGGTGTCGGGTGCGGAAAGCACATGATTTCTATCTTTTTTTTTCTTGTTTTGCTTTTGTTTTTCATCAGAAGCCTGTGGTACTGAGGCCTTCATACTCCACAACGGAGAACCTACCTGAGGAAAATGGACTTTTATACCCAAAGGGTAGTCGGCAGAAAATAAACTCCTCGATCTGGAAATAACCTCGCTCCTCGAGGCCCGTCTCCTCGCTGCTCATCGGCTCGGTCACTTTTCTGGAGTCTGACCACCCGAAAGGGCAGCAGAAGGGGCTTCGAACGGGCGGAAGTGTAGATCCGTGAACACTGGCATCTGTACAGAATCAACCATTCCTTCCAGAGGGAACCACTCAGCCCTCAGGACTGAACCCAGATATTATTTTATACCAAAATAGAACTAAAAATATATATATATAATTATGAGTGATTATATATATGTACATTACACATAGACATATACACAAGTTCAGAGGTATATTGTTAAAAAGGATTCCTTCTGCTGATCTGCCACCACCCCAGACTGCAGAGCGCCTGCTGTCCCAGCGTGTGTATTCATGGAAGCGCCATTGTAACTACTGTACTACCATCGTAACATCGACAGCTGGTCGTCCGTCTGAACGAGGAAAAACAGCACAAATTCCCTCCCCACCCGTCAGAAGGACCACCCCTCGCTCAGCAGGGGGGGCCCGCCGCGCCGCTCAAGCACACGCCGAGGCCCAGGAGCGGGCGCGGCGCTGGAGGCGGCGGTGGGGACGGGAGGAGGGACGTGAAAACCGGAAATGTTCATTTTTACCTTGTGAATGCTTAGTGCTGTAGGGGTTCGATCTGTTGTACACAGTCTGTTTTCTATTTGTTGATAAAGAACTGGAATTTAAAAAGAAAAACTGTTGATGAAAAAGAAAAAAAATCAATGTTAATAAAGTTAAATAATTGGGTTTTTGTACAAATCCTGGCCTGTAGTGTGTCGTTTGTGCGTGTGTGTGTGTGTGTGTGTGTGTGTAGTTTGTTCTCTGCGCGTGTGCGTGTATTTTTTCCTCGTGGTGTTTGGTCGGTTGTCACAGAAACGACTTCCATCCCTGATTTTTTTTATAAAGGCAAAGTCATTGTGCTGTTTTACTCTGACGGTCCGAAACCAGCGCAGTAACGTGCTGTAAAAGATGATTCTCCCTCTTACAGGTCCGTCTCTTCCTCACTTGACCTTCTGTCCTCTCTCAAAAACAGGAGAAAATGTCAGGAATCAAAGGTTCTGAATCAGAAGTAATCAGATGATCAATGATTCAGCGGCTGCTCCGTCTCCACCGCCGAGTCTGCGGCGCTCAGAGAATGACGCTAACGATGGTTTAACATTTTAAGTGTTTTCAAATTGCAGAACCACGAGGTCGGTTGCGTTGCCATAGCGATGCTGCAGTTTAATTAAATGTTATGCAAGCAGAATTTTTCGAGATGTGAGAATCTTGAATGTGGAGACCAAAATCGAGTCGATTCAGGTCATCAGCACAGGACTGAAGCAATGACAGGTTGCCATGGCTACCCAACGGGCCCTCGAAACATGGGCAACATTGATGGGGGGGCGCAAAAAAAATAATTGCAAGCTCTCACAAAACTCTTCTATTTAGAAATAATTTCTTCTTTGAAAGCAACCAGAAGCAAAATAGACACAAAGATGGAGTAGAGGCAGTGGCCGTGTGACTTCATTGAGCTGTATTTTTGTATGGGGATACTAAATCTTGGCTATAGACGCAGCTTTGAGGGTTCCATACGTTTCCTGACAGTGGAGGTCGCCTCCTGCTGCAAAACTCAACAACAAGATGAATTAGACACTCTTGCCACCTTTGTAAAAAAAAAAATATATATTGTTTTTTTTTTTCTTTGTGAACATATAATTGAAGGTTTTTTAGTCACAGACCAAGGTATGTTTTTTTTGTCTGTTTTCTGGTATAAAAGCAGAAACACAACAAGCTTTTTTTTTGCTTTGAGCAATAAAATAAATCACTTGGATGTTTGTAGGGAATGATTGACGGCAACATTAGCGTGCGGTCAGGACACCTGCTGGTCATTTTAAACGGCTGCTTTCAGTGTGTCTGCTCGGGCTTGTTTTGGGTGTCTCGTCGCTGATCAATATCTCACTCAATAAATAACCCGCTTCCGGGTAAATCCTGGTTTGTGTACATGACTTGATTTCAATTTGAATAGATACACATGAGGCCATGAAAATTTGACCTTTGACCTTGGTCTGTTGTCTGTTCTTTCAGCTCAAGGGGAGGAGGAGAGAAAAGGCAGTTCCGTTCTGCTGCGTTTCACGGCTTCACCGCTCGGTTCGCGTCTCATAAAACGCATCTGTTAGACTTCAACGCCGATGGAAAAGCTGCTCCAGCTGTGATCCAGAAGACGGGGTCTGAAGGGGATGAAGCACCTTGGTGCGTCCACGGACACACTGCAGATGCCTGCAACATCCTGCAATTTCAAAACACGTGTTTTAGGGGCTTTTTGTTTGTTTCGTGTTTATTTTTTACAAATGTGGCAGGTGTGGCTAATTGCATCTTGAAGCATTGCTGCCTTCGTTTGTGGAGCTTTGCAGCAGGATGCGACCTTGGCTGTCAGGGAGGCCCCAGAAGGGACATGGACGGAAAAATAAACA
Source organism: Tetraodon nigroviridis (assembly GCA_000180735.1). Lineage (NCBI taxonomy): Eukaryota > Metazoa > Chordata > Actinopteri > Tetraodontiformes > Tetraodontidae > Tetraodon > Tetraodon nigroviridis. The sequence continues at coordinate 1,188,863 of CAAE01014981.1, forward strand.
AACAAAACACACACATTCTTAATCACTTTATCACCAGAAAACCTCCTCATAATTTGAATCTTTTCAGTACTTTTCTCTCACTTATGTTGAGACCATGTTCAGAGCCAAGAAGTGATTTAATATCTGTAAATGTGAAGCTTATACAAAAATACGGACCTACGCTAATGCCTATATTCCATATTTATGTCTACTTTGCTTCCCATTACTGATCCAGAAGCCCACTGCTTAAAAAAGTAGATCTTGCAGTTTTCCTCACTTTTAGTAGGTTAAAAGTGCAAATTGTCACAAATTTCAACAGCAGCCAACAGGACAAAGTCATAAGAGAGAAGGAAAAACCTGGGTACTGCAGATGCGTGTGTGCCTTCGTAATATTTCTAATATTTTAGAAATAGCTGCTTTATCTCTGGTGTTGCTGTCAAGTGCTGGTTTTCAGGAGTTTATGTTGCTCTTTCATCACAGACTCTGAAGGCTGTCATGCAGACATCTCAGCCTAAACAAACGCCTCTTCATCCTTGTTGTGTTGACAAATTTGATCAAGGTGACAACTGAAAATCTATGGGTTTTGTTTTTCTGTTTTTTTTTTAATTCTTCGTGATCATTTTTGCCCCTAAATTTTGTCCTCATCCACCTGATTTTTCATGACACCACCTTTAAAATGGGCAGTTTTTAAAAAATAGAAGCAATCCTGGTGATGGACACGATGTTTTGTCACCTGGAATCTGGCATGTAGCATTTTACAAATTGTTATTTTGGCTCGCGCAGAAACCAGCTGACATCATTGTTTTTGTCTGAACTGCATCCAAGCTGCTCGTTGTCTGTGGTGGTAACTCGATCCTGATGCTTTCCCTCGAAACATCCCAAACAACAGCTCATTTCAGCTGCCTGTGACCAGTGTCACAGGGAGAATCACACCTACCCTGTGTGTGTGTGTGTGTGTGTGTGTGTGTGTGTGTGTGTGTGTGTGTGTGTGTGTGTGTGTGTGTGTGTGTGTGTGTGTCTCTGTGTGTTGCTGCAGAGACGATCCCCAGTGTGTCTGCGACTGGGAGCCAGGTGAGCTGTTCTGGGGGTCGAACCAACATCAGCCTCAGGTACGACACAACTCCCGTCCTTTCTGAGGTGTTGACATTCCGTCCGTGTGGACAAAAGCCATCCTGTGAAATGCAAACAAAGCTGATGTTTCTCCTGTTTGCTGAAGATAAAAATTCCCGAGCACACAGGATTCCAGCAAGGAGCTCAGAGCTCACATGTTCTGGAGGAAAGAGCAGCTGCACCAGTGGCGTGGACCACAGGGCTCCTCCTGCTGCAGCACGCTTCCTCTGCAGGGATCGCTGGCCGGGACGGAGCCTTCTGAACCCTGGAGCTCTGCTCTCTCCCTTAGACGATCATCCAAAGCTTCGACGCTCATGGCAGCATCCCTCTTGTCTGGATTTGACATCCTGGGAAAGTCTCCTCCAAACTATGCCCAGGATCACAAAGATTTGACAGACGTGCAGGTTTGGCAGCGTTGAGGTCCTTCACAAGGTCCCACAACACCCTGGGAGCAAAGAGGAGGTCTGACATTGAGGAGCAGGTATGTAACTCTGCTGGGATTCCAGTCAATGCACCACAAACTGCAAAAGGATAAAAATAAATAAAACCGACCAAAGTAGGAGCGCTCCCCTGGGGACCTCTGGTCCACACGGACCCTTCTCCACCCTGTCAGTTCTCTGATGAGGCTCCAGCTCTGAAAGAATCCTGAGGCAGCTTTCACAGTCTGTACCTGGTTTAAATACACCGGGATGAGCTGGTTTGTTGGGACTCATCCAACTGGCAACGTGTCCATCAAGGTTGGACGAGCTCCTGAACGTCCACCGGTTGTCGGGCCCTCCAGGCGGAGAAACAAAAGGAACCTGCCGGCAGATATTTGGAGAAATACTGAGTCGATCCCACCCAAAAAAAATGTTTTATCAAATCCAAGTTATGTGTGGTGGCTGGTCCCTGAGTCCCTGTAGTAGCGCGACATGGCCAGGTGGGGGCAGCATTTGCCCACATGCGTCATGTGCTCTGACTCGTTCAGGCTGTAGCTGCAAAACATGTCTGCACTCCTGGAAATGAAGAATAAGGTCTATTAGATATAGATACAAGTTGTTATAAAATGGCTTTGGAGTGCTGGAGCCTTTTACAGTGGCTCACGTGCACACATGCGTGGCGAAACACCAGATGCATTCAGGAGGCCCCAGCTGCTCTGCAAATTGTTGAGTATAGATATATATATTTATATATTTGGGCCAGAGCGAATTTCCCTCGCTGCCACTGTCTCTGGAGAGGTTGGAGTTGCCTTTCAATAACTGTTAGCAAACACACAAAAAGCCCCTTATTGTCTCAGGACATCTCACTCCAGCGGTGCCTGTTTAGATTTTGGGATCCCTAAAAAGTAGTTTTCCAGTCACAGCGATGACATTTGGCTGAAGCTTCCTTGTCCAATTATCGAACCACAGCTTGTGCAAGATGAACGTTGTAGCCTGGTGCCTTATTTCCAGCCTTTCTAATGACACCTCGACTGGAATGGTGTGTTTATAGTGTTACTGATTGAGGGCTCCCTTAAAATCTTGGCCAAACCTAAACAGAATGTGTTTCTTCACTCATCCACGCCCAGTGGAAAAAGATTCAATCTAATGTTTATGGGATTCTATCATATTTAAATTGGGAACATACTTTGTTGGCTGTTTTGTGCGCTGGATGTCCGACAGATCATGGTGACTAATCTGATCCAAGCTGTTGAGTGAGCGGACGCAGCGTTGGTACACACATCAAACGCCTCCTCCTTTTGAATCAGATTCGATTTAGCAATTAACAGCTGTCGGCTTTCATCGCAGCGGAGGCTGGACAGTGAGAAGTTTACACATCTGTGAGCAATATGCACGGAGGAGAAACGTTACAGGAAATGTTCCTGAGCAGATTGCTGCTTCTCAAGGCTGCAAGAACATGATACCTCCCTCCGCGAACCGAAGGCCATTATGGATTTACAGAAGGCTTGTCTGGCCAATCACTGAGGTCTATGTCAAACAAATTTGGCGTAATGATTCCATTTTTTTTTTTCCTCCTCCTGTGTTGCAGATCTGGATCATTTTGCACCTGCCCCAGGAACAGGAGCGTGAATCCACGCTTGATTTTTGGCTTCGTCCTGCATCAGGTCGGCGCCGACAGGCCGACGCCCCGGCGGAGGAGAAGACTTTGAGTTGGCCTCGCTTACATAAAAACCACACTGGAGGTTTTTTGAGATAACAGCGTGAGAAAATCCAACAATGCACATTTCTTCCTGGGAGACAAAGCTCGTGTAGAAATTCCGTTGGTTTTTCTGGTTTTCTCTTAGTCAAGAGTGAAAGAATTTTAAGCCCTGGAGACTTTGGCCACATCTCACCTCAGGAGTGGAACTCAGGAAGGCGTGATTTGTGTATAATTTGGCACGAGGACGCGAGAGTGACTCATAATGTAAGAATGAGATATTTTGTTAGCAAATACTTTGTTTCCTGTTGTTCCGTGAGGCACGAGCATAGCTGGAACACCGGGATTCTGACAAATTCTGTTTGGATCCAAACAGCACCTGTAGGTGTGTTCCAAACATCACCTGTTTGTCTTTGGGTGTCCCCCCTCGTCCCTTTCTCCTGCCTCACCCCATCGACACTGTCTCGCCTTGGTTTATGTCCGGCTGACCCCCACACACCTGACGCATTTCCTACACGGATGGCGTATTTATTTAGATTGTCGTCTGAAGGGCCCGATCGCTTCCAAAGGCAGAACCATCTGCTGCTCATTTGCCTCTGAGGAGCTGGTTTGTACTGGGGGAGACACGAATGTGAGGTTCCCCGACAACAACAAAATGCAGGCTGAATGACCACAAAATGCCTCTGCTGTGATAAATCCATGTAACTGGCTTTTGGGGTTGTCTTAGCACCGTTTAAACCAATTGGGAACTTTCTTAATTCCCCCTAAAAGATTGAAAGACCCGGAACCCCACCGGCCGCCCTGATCTGCTCAATGGAAGATTGAGCCAGTCGCCCACTTAAGTCGGAGGTCTCTCGCGCAGCAGAAGGTGAACGTAAGCTCTTGTTCAGGCCAAAGCATCCTTTAGCACTCCTGCAGCCGGGGAGATTATCATGTCAGGAGTAATCCGACTCGGCCCAGAAGCGCAACTACGGTGGTGGAGGAGGAGGAGGAGGAGCAACAGTTTAGTGAGGGAGAAAGAAGGCAGAGGCATCAGAGGAGCGCTCTGCTCCGCTTACGGTAACCACGCTCTCCCTCCTGAACCCTAACACATCTCCTCAACCCACAGAGTTCCCTTGTTTGGAGCTGAGGAGAAGACCTGCCGCCGGAGCGAGGGTAAGGATGGTTTGTGCTGCAGTGGCTGTCATGTAGAAGGTTTTGCTTTTTTTTTTTTTTTGTTTTTTGCTTTTACTTCTTTCAACTTTCCTATCTGATGGGATAGAAGTGAAGGCATCTGCTCTGTCGGCGCCGTGACCCTCTACCTGTTTTTGATCCGTTCCTCGGCTTTACATTCAGGTTAGGGCAGGAAAAGAAATGAGAAGCAGACACCCTGGATGATGACAGACGTTTTCTGAAGCCAACTGGATGCCAAGTCAGTGATTTTTTTTCCAACACACACACGACCACAAACACACTCACCCGCACTACAGCCCCCTGGGTTTGAATGGACCGACCTGAGGGCATGAGGAGCACACGTACCCTCAGAGGAATGCTGATTTTGATTTTTGCGACGTAATCCACTTCCACAGAAGTGCCGCTATGATAGAAGATTAGAAGAGCGTACAACCCAATCAAGTCAGGACTCCTCTCCTACTTGCAGGCGCAGAAAGTTGTGATGATTTTCAGGGCAGTAGCCCGGAGACCTGCCCTCACATAGGGTGATGATGACGATGTTTATGATGATGGTGGACTTACTCAGCCAGCACTTGCCTGCGGAGGTCAGCTGAAGACGACACCACGCAGCTAAGTCTGGATTAGCCGTCCGAACGGTAAGGACACCACATCTCCTTTTGTTAGTTTAAGCCGGGGGCTTACAGGGAAGGTGTTAGGGGGCCGCTCGACGGAGATGCCTCGCCAGGAAACACGCGTCGGCTTATCTGTATCAACAAGCCTGCCGGTAAACGCACGTTGGCCTGTCATGAAATGTTTCCAGAGTGGTTGCCACGGTGCCAATGTTCTTGAGAGAAAAAGAGTTATTATATTTTAGCAGAATTTGTACAACCTGCAGGCAAGTTTGTTTTTACAGCAAGGAGCATTTTCTCTGGTTGCCAATTATCCAACATGGTGGTTTACCTCACAATCATGCATGATCGCTCCTCAAAAACTTCCTGGCTTTGTTTTTTTAGAACTTTGAGCGTACTTTCTCATCCAAAGTAGTCATTTCAGATCGATATTTCAAGTGCTAATCATTTCAGGGGCTTTCTTTGCAGAGCTTTAACTTAAGCAGGGCTGAATATGATGGATAAAATGATCATGTGAGGTGATAGCGGAGGTTCTGTGAATTCTGCCTGTGGGAATTTTTTTTTTCCTCCCAAGTGATGATCCTTTCTCTCTAAGCCTATATCATACAGAGAGATTATACTTTATCTAGTAGAGCACCAACAGGCCAGAGAGAGAGGTTAAGCCCAAAGTCAACTGAGCTGTTCAACTTTCATAACCTTCCAAATCCGGTCTGACCTGCAGGAAAATGAAGAGAGGCTTGAAGCCAAAGCAGCAAAAAGTTAATGATTCCACCCAAATATCAAAACTCGAGTCCCGTTGTGAAATACTAGCATGTAAAGATCTAAAAATGTCATATTTCAGAAGTTGCTGCTTGCTTGCGCTTGTGCGCTTGGATCATGTTTGCTGCGGCAACAACGGCGCCAACCTGTTGAAAGTGGGTTTATTTAGCAATGTGGTTGTGTTCAAAGAGGATCTGGCTTGGACAGATTAGCGGCCGGGCTAGCGGCTCGCCGACTGGTCGTCTGAAAGTAGCTGAGACCCCGTCTAACTTCAACGAGGCGACAGTTTTTCCTGCCAAACCTCTCGTAACCTCGTTGTCTAAGCGAGAGGCTATTTAAAGCAGTCTGTGCGGAGACACAACAGTAGTCAAGTGTGCATCTTCCCCTCACACCTCATTAGCGACTCTCGAACCGCAACAGGTCCGGCAGGCGAGATTTCGTGCCCGGCTGTCAGGTCACTGGATTAATCCCCAGAAATCCGGAGAATGCGATAGTAGGTCTTCCAAAATGAAATCTTTTTAACTTCTCACTGACATCCGGTGGATTAGAGGGATTTTGTATTTATAGAATGAGTGAGAAAAGTCAGTATCTTCTGCTGTCGCCTGCACGTGCGTGCCTCGGTATCAAACCTCCTGCTAACAGCACACAGGCTTGTTTTAATGATCCTTTCGTTAACCGAGTGGTGCAACGTGTGAGCCAAGTGGTTGCCCAGCAAAAATTATAGCACGCTCTAACCTAAGCCTTTTTTATTTTTGGTTACATTAGAAGCGAGGCTGGATTTAGAACAGCCAATCAGGGCTCAGAACATCCACTTTATTTTGTAGTTTTGAGGGTCCACCCAGGTGCCAACACGACACATGTCGCCAGCTCAGTTTGCCACTTGTTTCTTCAGCTTTCTGACCCAAAAGCAGAGGAATATGTACCCGCTCAGCGGGCCGTGCATGCTGGCCTAACGCCTGAGTCGAGGTGTCTGATGGATTAACACCTACGCACGTACAGCGAGACCTGGGCTCCGCCATCAACACTGCAGCCAGGTGTTAAACCACGTGACCGCAGATAAAGCCGGCAGGCATTAGTGCTAATCCCACCCTGATCTTTGGAATATGTCCCCATTACCTCTCCAAGCACTCTCTAGCTGTCCTCAGTCCTCTTGGTACTCTCTTAAGAGGAAGAGGACAAGACAATGCCCCTCTAGGACTTCTTAAAGTACCTTGTTTCGTTGCAGCAACACAGTAGGTGCATTTCCTACTCTTTCTTCGCTCCCGTGTTATCTTTCTGGCGCAGGTATTTATGGGGTGTGTTCGCAGTAGCGCAGAGAGCCAGTCACATGGGTGGAACACACAGTGTGGTAAATACAGGACGCAGACGCCCCAGGCTGTTCACTGGCAAATACACAGTAGTCAATAAAGGTATCTGTAGCTGTGTAGAGCAAGATATCGATTATATGATGGTGCTGTGAGGAGTATGTGTGTTTGTGTGTGTGTGGGGAGGTGGGGGGTGTCTGTGTCTTTGTGTTCTTGTACATGCCACATATTGAGTACAAAAATAAACTTTTTTTGGAAGTGAGGTTAGAGATAGGTTTCAGTTTAGGTTCCTGGATGTTCCATTATGCCTATCAAAGTCCTCACAAAGATACAAATACAAGGGTGTGTGTGTGTGTGTGTGTGTGTGTGTGTGTGTGTGTGTGTGCCCGCACGTGTGCGACTGGACAGCAATAAAAGGTTAGACCTTTTCCTAACTTTTTACGCAAGCTGACAGTCATGTGATTTGGGAAAAGTGAAACCGCGCAATTGCCGCGTGCGTGCGTGTGTTTATGGTGTGTGAGTCACAGCAAGGCAGGGTGAAAACGGGACAGAGCTGGGCTGTATTTAGGGAACCCATAGAAAAAGAATCTAGGGACATAAAAATTGGTGTCTGCCGTTGTCCTTCCGGCCCAGAGAAAGCTGCTCATTCATTCCTGTCTCTGAACTTGGATCATGTCATACTGGTCAAGATCCAAGCAAGCGGAGCATGAAGGCCTTCCCTGTCCTCCATCATCCTAAAGTGTTAACCACAGATGCCCCTTATCCCCATTTCGACAGATCTGTAGTTCATCTTCTATAGGCTGCGGCATTCTGTGAAGAGCTTCCCTCTGGCACTGGGAAGGGAGAGCGGGGAAACCAGTGCCACGTTGCTGCAATTACGTTAGCACCAGCTTTGCAGCGCCACGACCGCTGACCCAATTATTTAGTGAGGACATCAATTTTATTGTGTCCTGTTGAAAGAATGTGATCTTTGAGTCAAAACAAGGGCTCGGTTGAGGAGCTGAGGGTGGCCCTCCAGTGCGCGACGTATGCAGGCGTCAAGGAATGCACAACTCAAACATGTTAATGAGGCAAAGGGGGCTGTTTCTCACTCTGTTGGTAGCTACTCAGGTGACATATAGCTGACAGCAAACACGCGGCGTTCTTTTTCACCACATTCCTCATTTCCATCGGCAACAACATGGAAAACTACACGAGAACGATTACGGCTTTTTTTTCCACCTGGTGAATGGATGATTTTTGTTGGGTTTGCTTTGGGCCTAACATCTTGTCCGCCCATATCTTTGAAGCATGCATGGGCATATTGCAGCATGCTGCGTCTGTGTGAGGGCTGCAGGAGTTGTCTCTCTAACTCATCTGCGCTTTTATGTCTCAGTGTCAGGATGGTTTTTCCTTCTGTTGCCAAATCCTCCGGGGGTTCCAGCACATCCTCTGCAATGTTGCGCTTCCCTGTTTACTAAAGAACAGCAACATTTGCTCTCTCAGGAAGTAGAACCCTCATGCATCCCTCCCGTCTGTCTCTTCTACAAAAACAACGGCGCCCCTTTTTTGCTTTCAACAACCATCCAGGAGAGCGCAGGTCAGCGATAGATTAAAAATAATTGCTCCAATTAATCATCCCCGGGCGTTAGGACGAGCTGTGGAACGTCGCCTGGCACTACCTTCATAGCCCTGGAGCGACAGCATTCGAGGATTAAGCGTTTCAGAGTGGAGCAGTTATGACCATCAGACGTGAAATCGATGCTGGACCGCGAGGACCGTTCCAGTGTCAGCAACGAAGACATCTGAGGCATCATCTCTTGTTTAACTTTCTCCAATGAGTTAATTATTTTATCAGGATGAGCCCCAGGGTGGACACGCTATAGACGATGATGCATTACAGCCATGTGAAACAGGAACCTCCCAGGCTGAATAACTGCTCCAAACCGGCTTATTAATAGCTTCTAAAAACAACGATCTCATCCTCATACATCACAACTATCTGCCTCCTTTTAAGTTAAAAATGTGTGCTATGGAGAGCCGGAGCGGTCAGATTTCTGGTGTGAGCCGTTGGTGTTGAACCAAAGAAACGAAACATGACTTTCCGCCGTGGCTCCCATCCATCACGTCTGGTGATTAAATATAGTCAGACCAACGTCCAGGCACCGCGGTGCAGTTTTGCGGCGCAGCTTAACGTGAAATTTACGCAGACTCCGTCAATTGAGGTCTTTAGCCAAAACTTTCAATGAAAACATTTCCACCCCTTCGCCGCACCGACGCACCCGACCACGTCAAAACCCATATGGAATTATGAGTTATGAGTCAAGCTCTGACTGATAGGACCCGTTCTACCTGTTTATACCATGACAACACGTGTGTGCAGCTCTTTAGTGTTTTCCGTCTGCGTCACATAAATCACCACCGACTGGGTCTGCCAATGGTCTCCCACAAAAGTCACCAGAAGGTCAAAATGTTTCTGCCTCTTTTTTTTTTTTTTACTACTTCACCCAGCATTGTTTCTGCTGTTTATTGTTAGTAAGCCACATGCCGAACGTGCAAATTCCAGGAGTTATTCTCTTCAGATGTTTGTTTCTCTACAAAACAAGACAAAGATTTGTGACATTTTGTCCTGTCGTAAACCCTCCAGCATGTGCACTATAGAATCCAGTCTGGTAAAACACTCTCTAAGTCCAGTCTGGGTTTGCCGTTAGTCTCTGCCAGCGTGCCATTTCCAGCAGCGAGGAGACGGTTTTTTGCAGACTCGTGATATGAAACCCTGTGAAACTTCTCAGATGCTTGTGGCATGGTCGAAAGAGCAGATAAAACACAACACGTCTGCAAACGGACTTGTGTGGCGGCTGTGGTTCTTTGGAACGGGAGGAAGGATGTAGCATAAAAAGATGTTCTTTAGACTCCATCGCCCATGGCAGTGCAAATAGGCGTGGTTAGGAAATGCTTGTAAATGAAAGAATGGCTTCCGCCTTTTTTAAAAGAATGGTCTGTGAACATTTACTTCTGCAAATAGAGCTTTTTTTCTCTTTTCTCCAAAATAAAGAGATGACGTTTGGTTTTTTTAGCCCATCTTGCGGGCTTTTAAAAGGTTTAAAAGCAATTCGGCTTGTCTTCGGCTGAAACACAAAATTGCGACGCTGTCCTTGGATGAAACACACACACACACACACCACATTTTCAGGTGTCAGGCAGTGATATAAAGCAAGCGGTTCACGAACCCACTCAGAAGGTGGAAATGAGTTGACGGCAGAATCAGCAAAGTAAACTGTAAAATAAAGGCCTGGTTCAGGGAAGCTGATTCATGGCAGGGTCACTGAAATGTGATGACACGTATTATAACAACGTTGACAGTGTTGTGTGTTTTTATATGACAGGGTGAGAAGCCTGTTGAAGCCTGTTTTCCTGACACTTGTTCTCTCAACAGCGTTTCAATGCTCCTCCTCGTTCTAAGATGAAGTTATGGAAAAGTGCTACTTTTGCCTTCATGCTCTGCGGCGCGGCCCTGTCCATCCTCCTCGTTAGAAACATCGGACCCAGGACCAAACAGCACTCGTCCTCATCCTCATCCAGACAGCCTTCATCCTCAGAATCCATGTCAGGGTACCTGCCCCCCTCTTACCCGACAGAGTTGCCGGTGGTGCCGCCGCAGATGGGTGGTCTTCAGCGGAGGATACGCTCAGCAGACGGGATGAACTCCCTCCTCTCAGAGTGTAAGATAAACTGTTACTGACATTCTTCTTTGTCTGGTCTTATGGGTAAAGTGTCATGTGAAAGGGCTGCAGGGGTTCAGACAGAACACTTAGTACCTGACTGGGTTGTTTACAGAGCAGGTTTTAATGTCCAAAGCAAACCTGTAGTCAATTAGCACCTCATAGTTCACCGGCTCTCCAAAGGAGTCCCGTAACCTTCGGGAGAAGATGATATACCAGCTCCTCAGCTGAAATGGGCCTCGGGGAACTCTAACCTGCAGTGATATTTGTAGCTGTTAGTTTATAAAACACTCTTGGGTGTAATCTCGGAGAACCTCTAATCCCGTTCCCAAATCTTCTCTTTTCCAAAATCAAATGCTCCGCGTATCTGCTCTAATGTTTCTCTCTCTCTCATTTCTCAGTTTCGGTGATATTCCAGAGCTTTACGGAGGGCGAGCTTCAGCATGTGATTGGGACCTTGCTCGACAGGAAAGGAAGGAAGGGCCAGCGTTTGGGGGAGACGCAGACCCGGAGGACTAAAAGGGCCCGGAGGCCAAAGCCCTGCTCCCTGAGGGAGCTGGAGCTGACAGTGAGCGAACTGGGCCTCGGCTACGACAGCGACGAGACCGTCCTGCTGCGCTACTGCAGCGGCAAATGCACGGCCCATCGGCAGAACTATGACATCACCATGGAGCACATGACAAAGACGGGGTTCAAAAAGAAGGGACGCAAGGATAAGGTCAGCAACGGGCCCTGCTGCCGGCCGACGGCGTACGAAAAGGAATTTTCCTTTCTGGACAACAAGAGCCGATATCACACGATACAGAACGTGTCCGCTAAGAACTGCGGTTGCGTATGACCCCAAGATGGGAACTTCTCGCTCCCCCCGTTTGCTGCTCTAATCCTCTGTCCGAACAATCAGCGGTGTTAAAAGACAACCCTGGATTACTGTATAAACTGAAGGAAGGGAGGAACGGTTGGGATGTATTTCTCAGGCTGCGTCAAAACAACCTTTTTTGTGACAGGCAGACTTTTCCAAACCTGTTGAGACAAACGCCAAGCAACTTGCACAGACAGCCGGCGCTGCATTTGTGTTCATTCCAAGGAAACAGAAAAATGACTGTTTATGACTATAAAGGTTCTATTTTATTTTTTACAGTATCTGTGTGGTGACACTGTAAACTGTGGTGTAACTACGATGTAGCTTTGTTGGTCGTGTTACATGTGAGTAGAATATTGAGGTAGATGAGCCATGGTGGACGACACTATTACTGTTACTCCCTGCAATCCAGTTTCTACAATCCAGTTTTTAGTTTGCGTTATTATGGTAAAAAACAAAAAAAAACCAATCATTTTCCTGGTCATCATCAATCAGTTAGTAATCATGATAGATGTGGTGCAGCCACGCTGACCATATCCAGAGGAAGGTTGATTTTTTACAGATGGGCGCTTGCGTGCACTAGTTGCTGACCTCAGTGTTATTACACAGATTTAAAAAAATAGGCAACATTACCAAAGTAGATTCCCCACATCTTTTCCAGGTCTGAACCAACTTTTAATTATCGTGTTTTGTATACGGGTGTTAAACAGATGGCCAACTAAGACCTCTTTCCAACACAACCGTTTTCAATGTGCTCTGCTCATATTTTTTTCTTGGAAAATTCACTACATAAAGAAATTCTGATTTTGTGATATGCCAGTGTTTAAACCTCTCAACCTCTGCAACAGTTTTTTCCCAAAGAATTGCCAAAACTCAGCAAATCCATTTGACACACAATGACCTAATCAAGTTAGCCACGTAAAGGTCCGCGTCTCTAGTTCCAGGTGATACGAGCCCTCTGACGCGCTCTCTGGATGTCTTTGGTAAACGTTGACTCTTGCAGTGGAAAAGGAGAATACTTTTCCGTGATTCTGTTTATTTTTCGTTCTCCCTGGAAATACAATTTGCACCCATCCGCAAAACCCTGTCATATGCTCTGATTGAAAGCTGAAGGTCCAGCCTTTTATTGGATCATTAAATGGCTCCTTGTTGCTTTGCCTAGTAATTTTAGGGGGAGGGAATAAGCTGTTGAAAGGAGTTATGAAGCATGTTTTTCACCTTCCATAATCTTTATTTGGTCTGAACTGATTGCAACTGCAAGTTGCCAGAAGTACAATAAATGATGTTTATGTTTGTATTTCCTGAAGAGGTATTCAGTGTGGTGCACTGATGCGGTGCATCTTTTATTGTAGTTTATATTGTATTTATTTGGGAAATAAGTTATGTTTTGTTTTGTTTTGTTTTGTTTTGTTTTGTTTTTTGCATATTTATTTAGATTACTACACAAAACTGGGACAGCTTATTACCATTAAGCAACTGTGCCAAAAAATGTTTTATCCAACATTCTATAAGACTGCTGAATAAACATAAATTCAGAAGTATTAACTCCCATTGTTTCTGCCCATCTATAAACAACTGAGCCTAAAATGTCAATCATAAAGGATGCTACTTGTTAGGAGGTACTTAAAGAGCTGTGACTCTTCGCAAGTTCTGCTTCTTTATCAAATTAGTAACATAAAATAGAGGTGAGGCAATTAACTTTACAACTTTAAAACTTTACTTTATGCAAAAACAAATGTTCCCAATTTTTAAGTATATTACATGTCTTCTTTATTTCTATCTAACTTTCAATTTTGGGAAACAGATAAAAAAACGTGATGCTCTCAATTAAGGATCAGATTGATTGTCAATTTGAATTTAGCAAATATGGATGATTTCAACTTCATCCCTCGTATGTGTAAGGGTTTTGGCCCTTGGCTCTAAGGAAGAGTTTGGAATGGTTTAGTGTTCACAGTACCAGGTGAGGAATTAGTGCAGCTGTTACCTGTTCACTGATTAATCTCTCTCTATTTTTACACAGTAAAGCAGCTGAATTAAGGGCCATTCTTTCTGTCACATTGCAAGGGAAGAGCGTTGAACCAAAGGAACATCAGTTTATATTACAACCCTTCATGCAATATAAACGTAACATCTGTCAAACCCACTTTTCTTTCTTTTCCTGCTGAGCTCTGAGCGGGACGTAAATAATAAACGCAGTCAGGGTGACTGTAAAAAGCTGACATGCAAACTGTGGTCATACATAATAATTGGAAACAAAAGTTGCACATTGCTGAATCAAAGCATTAGCTTGCTTGTCACGGGTGCACCATGTCATTCAATTCACTTGTCATATTAGCAACCATTAAACAAACAAGCGTCCTAATAAAATGAATCACCCAGCTGGCTCGTATTAGCCTTGGCTAAAAAATACAAAAAAAAAAACAAAACGTGCAAAGTGCGACAAGTCACCCATTGCTTAACGCTGGCTGCTGTTGCCTCTGCGTTCTACTGTAATGTGTGGTTGAAAAAGAAAGAAAAACAGAGCATGCTAATGTAGTAAATGTACACAAGTCTCTGCAGGCCTCATGTTTAGGGTGTGATGCAGCTGAGGAACCGTCCCTGCGCTGCACCTTTTGTAAAGATGTTCTTATCAGGCTGCACCTTTTATTCGCTAATGTTCTGGGACTCCATTAAAGAGGCAGGTTGCCCATGAGTTTCTGAAGTGAAAATACTACTCTGTATAGCAAGCAACAGTTAATCATTATGTAATCATCTCCTATGAAATATGACTGACAGGAATTATTTCTTTGAAAAACCACTAAAATCTAAGTTATAAATGTGTTGGACAAGTAAAATAGGAACCTTGAATATATCTCTCTCCCAAGATAAAGTGTTGACAACATACTTTTGAACAATTTAGATAAAAGTTCTCTTTCTTGAGGTATTTGAAGAGGTTCCTGCTTGGAACCAAGTCGGTTATGTTTTCGCCTTTTTCAATTCCCAGAACACGAAACTGCAAACTGGAGTTTTCTTTATGCTCAACAAATCAACAAAAGTGAACAACCTCCCCTTTTCATAAATGTAATCACACATAAAAATGATAACGAGAAGAAGCGTTTGTTCGCAGTAATAAAAACGAAAGGCAACCGCATTCTCCGCACAATCAAACTGTCAGGACGCAATCAGCGACTTCATCACTGCAGCTCGGTGAAACGCGAAAAATGTATGTAGCGCAGACAACGCTGTGTTTTCATCTGTCACATGGTTGCGGCTCAGTGCCTGCAGCAGACAGGTGGAGGCGTTGGTTTTTACCCTCCTTTCGAAAAAAAACTCCGTATCTGAAAATGCAACGAGAGGTTTTCTCTGTCTTGAAGATTAACTGGTTTTGCAGCTCAAAGGTCAAAGATCAAGGTCGCCGCATCCTCATGGTCGTCGTGCATTCAGAAGCACGACGAATTTGCTTTGTCAAACTGTACGTTCAAACTCGAGGATGAACTAATGTCGTTTTGCAAATCCATGTTTTACTTCAAAGTGAGATCTCAAAAACACATCAAAGGAATTTCACACCGACTCAAGGACCACCTGGATCAGGACGTCACAACACGAGCGCCCTTTGACCTTGCATGAAGATTAGCTGGTTAAATTTGGCCAAATCTCAACACAAACCACCAGCATTTTCTCAGCCAATCACAGCAGTTTTATGCTATTTTAATCAATCAGGTCCGCACAAGGACCCTTTTACTCAAATAAAGTGCTAATACAATTGTTAAATTTATGTATTTTATCTCAACCAAAACTGTATTTCTTTGATGACAGTATTAACAAATGCTAAAGTTCTATAAGTAATAATAACAAATGCTTAAGGCGTATTAAACACAATTTTTCACAAAGTGCAAAAGTTATTTGAAATTAGCAAGGGTGTGTGCATGTACATTAATAATCCATAAAGCAAGTTTACAGCTTTATGTTCTTATTTTATTGCTATAAAACCATTATATATAAAAAAAAGACTTTTTCACCTTTTAAAATGTTTTTGGAAAGCACTCATCTTGATTGTGACTGACAGCCTGATTGGATCTAGAGAATTTCCTTCTCTGTCATATTTTCTCTGACAGGAATTTGACAGCTGGCCTGTTGGAACCGCGGAGAGGAGACGACAGATGGCCCAGATCAGCAGCGGAGACCTAGAAGCCTCACTGGGAACCAAAATCTATGCTCCACACTTTCTGTGTGTGTGTGTGTGTGTGTGTGTGTATGTGTGTGAGACATTACAGTTCAGGCTCAAGACGTTGTTGGTGCAAGACATAAAATAAGTTAGTCAAGTGTGTTGTTAAAGAGTTTACCTGGAGCCAGAGCCGACTAGCTGGTCCTGGTTTGATCGTTTCTTTGCATTTATGTCAAGCAGCAGAGTTTCATCATCTCCTAAAGTAAAGCCGCTAATATTTGGTAGAATTTGCCCAGCTGGTTATCATTTTTTCTACAAACCTGAATTAAAATCAGAACGTTTCCTGTTCTCAAGCCTTTGCCAGCCATCACTTTTCCGATAACTGCTCAAAAATTAAAGTTACCGTCAAATCACCTTTTCTACTTTGTGAAAATGCACTTTAAAGTGATTCTGTTCACCTGGTTGTTGCTGTTATTGGCGCTTGAACCCACATGGGAGTTTAAAGTTGTTATGAAGCAGAAAGAAAACCTCACACACGTAAAGTAAACCTCACACGAGCTGTTCCAGCAGTTTGGCAGCCAAGGCAACAAATATCAATTTCATAGCAAAAGGGATGAAATAGACCATCAGTTCATCAGTTACCTCGTCCAACATAATAAAACAGGCTTTAGTGCGACTGAAAAAGATTTCACATTTTTGTGGGGGGAGGTGTTGCTGAGTTTTGGCAGTTCAAACTCCAGAAACCGTCTCCCCGACAGCTTCAAAACTGAAGTCTAACTGGAATAAGTACAAATTACACTCACAGCTCGCCTGTGGGGCGGCTGGCTGATTAAAAGGCCGACTGTGCTATGAAGGAGATGGCCCCCAATGGGAGCGGGGGGGGGGGGAAGCAGAGGAGGTGGTGCTGAAAAAGATCCCCACAATCAGTCCCACGCGCATTGATTAACGTGCTTCATATTAAAACAAAAAAACACCTCCTGGATTAGTCTTTTCCAGGGTTTTTAGGTCGATCACTGATACATTCCTACAAATACCTTTTTTTATAGCCAAAAAACCTCTCCGGGCTGTTTGTGTGGTAGACTTTATGGCATGTCTAAGCAGGTAAAGGGCAGGTGTAATTAATATGATTACTTGTCACCACATTCCGTTCACATGTGTCTGATCAGGACTCCTTCACGTTTACTCGCTACCTCGGGTTAGTGAGGGGCTTTAATGGTGGGATGAAAGGTTGTTTTATTTGGTTGTCTATTTTATTTACTCTCTGTTATCACAAACTGGAGGGAGGGCACTTTACAGGAAATGTTTTTGTTTTGTTTTTTCCCAGGAAAGATATCAACTGTGCAGGATCTACTTTCAAATTCTAATCTAATCTATTCTAAAATTTCAGCAGAAAATCGGGTGAAATGTAAATAAAAATAATTGAAATACACAACAGCTGTCCCATTTTGGAACAGTTTGTAATTTCAGAGGAATCTGTGTGAAGTGCTCCTCATCTCTTGGTCCTGATTATGGTGGACGTGACAACATTAGAGGCACCTGCATGAAAACCACAGCCTGCCAGGAGGGTCCCAGTGGGTCCCAGTGGGTCCCAGTGGGTCCCAGTGGGTCCCAGTGGGTCCTTGTGGTGTTGTTGGTGTGGGACAACTGTGGACCCAAAGTCCCTGCAGCACAAGTGTTCCATACTTTTCAATCCAAGTATGACTGCAAAGCAAATAAACCAACAGTCTTCTGATGTAATTTAGACCCTCTGAGATATTGGGGAGCCGGATGATTGGATGATTTAATTTAATTCAACTTTATTTATACAATGTCTGTTACAATCACAGTTGTCTTAGGAAACCCAGGACCTGACCCCCAACAAGAAACAGGAGAGGAGACGATAGGAGAGGAGAGGAGCATTGGTATGGCTGGAGTAATGACTGGTGATGGTTTCCTGGTGATCTTACAACCCCTGATGATTTCATCACTTTCGTGACTCGAATGCCTGAGCCGGCTTCCCGCCAGGTATGCTTGTCATCAGTAATGTTCTTTAAAAAATGCAACAGTCCATCCATTTAGTTGGGAGCAACTCTTTCATGTAGTTTTTTTTAAAACTTCCCAACAGTCTGATCTTTATTATTTTCTAAATTCCAGTCAGAAATAACTGCTTGGTGAATGTCTTCCTTATCTCTATTTTTAGATGTAGCAACCACTCTAAATATGGAGATAACAGGTTTTAGTTGCAGACTTTAAAATTACTTGTACAATAAATTTAATGGCCGACTGTAATAACAGGAAATGAATTGACGGTAACAAAGCCTTTGCTATCATCACCGTGGTGCTGATTTACTTATAGTAACCACTGCTTTTCTGCCTGTTTTTGGGGATAGTGTCTACATAGAATGTATTTTTCCTCCAACGTTGTCATCATATTTCATGTGTTAGACTAAGGAGGAGAAGCTCTCCCAGAGTTATGTATGTAGTACACGAAGATCTAAAACTTATTGTCCCTGAGAGACAAAAAAATCCCAGAAAAGACTCGACAGCACAACTTATACAACTTCCTGCATGGTTTCTCCTTTGAGTTTAACACAACCCATCAGAGGCAGAGACGGACCTGATAGATGGATTGGTGTAACAGTTGTTTGTGAGTGGGGTAAAAAAAAAAAAAAACCCTTGTCCCCTGGGTTTTGCTTGGCTGAGAGAAGCGCATGTTTGAGTTTGAGCGTTTGACTGCGCGCTACAGCTGTGAGGGAGAAATTACTTCAGCAGTTTGTATTGTGAGCGATTTCATATTTGCGATCCGACCACAGGAAGAATGAACAATCTGTGACTCCTCTCACCTCGGAAGGACATCACAGTCCAGCACAAGCAGACACAGACGTCGCGAGGCACCGACTTCCAGACGCGTGACAACGTTTGCTCCGGTTACTCAGTCAGACGGAGAGAGTGTTGCACGTACTGAGTCACTTTCCTGATATTTTTCCCGCTCCTAGCGCACTAAACATGCCTGAGATGTTTACAGGAGCAATGAAAGTGGGAACGCTCCACTTCTGCTATAAACAGATATTTCCGTTCCCTGCCACTGCGGTAAATGGCCGTCCAACCAGCACATCGCCGTGCCCCAGAGCCCAGAAGTTCGGGGAACGGCAGCGCAGATCAAACAGCGTGGGAACACATGGCAGCCATTTGATCGCAACCTATGATTAATCAGTGACAATTTGAACTGCTGTTTGACATTTTCTAAAGAAATAATCATTACGGCTGTTTGTTTTTCTCCATCCACCTTTGGTGGCGTGATAACGAGACGTTTGGCCCGAGGCCGGTGCGAGTTAATGAGCTGCGTTACCAAATAGGAAGAACCAAACAGTTCAAAACACTAGAGCAAGACGAAACAGAACCCGCAGCACTCTTCCCTCCATCGCTTGTGCTTCTGGGCAGAAATCTCGTATAATCAACCACTTTCTCGTGTCTGAGCGCTTGTGTTTGGGGGAAGCGCGCCGGCGCCAAATCCAGTGTTTGCAGGTTTAAAGGGGAAAGCCCCCTTAAATATTCATGTCAACAACGTGGCATGTCAGGAGAGGACGGTGCTGGCCTACACGAGACATCTGTTGTTGGTAACCGCCCTGACATGGTCCACAATAAACGTGCCAAAGTTTCGCACCCCCTTCCCCTCCAAACCGCCCCCCTTGTCCAGCTGCAGCACGCTGGTGAGCACAGACGACGGTGGAGGAAGATGGCGGGATGGAGGACACAGCAGCAGCGGAGGCCCGAAGCAGGAGGAGCAGGAGGAGCAGGAGGAGCAGGTGTTTCTGCTCTTCCCGGCTAACCCTGACCTCTCTGAAGAGGAATAACTGCAGTTCATTTTAGCTGTTTTAAGGAAAAAGAGTGCATCATCGTCACTGCAAGGTTCTGGAGCCTGGATCTTCAGATTTATGGAGCCTAACTTCTGACGTCAGCCTACATGTGATCTTACAACACACTCACGATGGGGAGGTGGAAGGTGGGGGGATTTATTATTTTTTTGAGAGGGTGTGGGGGTTGGGGCGATGTTATTCTGAGTGGGGGGGGGGTTGGCCCCCCCCCCCCCCCCCCGTCCAGCTGCAGCACGCTGGTGAGCACAGACGACGGTGGAGGAAGATGGCGGGATGGAGGACACAGCAGCAGCGGAGGCCCGAAGCAGGAGGAGCAGGAGGAGCAGGAGGAGCAGGAGGAGCAGGTGTTTCTGCTCTTCCCGGCTAACCCTGACCTCTCTGAAGAGGAATAACTGCAGTTCATTTTAGCTGTTTTAAGGAAAAAGAGTGCATCATCGTCACTGCAAGGTTCTGGAGCCTGGATCTTCAGATTTATGGAGCCTAACTTCTGACGTCAGCCTACATGTGATCTTACAACACACTCACGATTCTTACGGTTCAAAATCATCTCAGTAAATGTTTACGCACTGCATTTATTTCAAGATCAAGTAGTGATGCATTGTTTGGGAATTATGAACAAAGTTACGCCAATAAAACAGGAATGACGCTGATTGGCTTGGCCAGAGCGGAGGGCGTGGCCCTGGAGGTGCCAGCTGTTAAACTCGTGCTGATGTTTTTATTATTTGATGATATTAATTTTACTTCCACGTGTTGTTGCGACTGTTGGAGCAACACAACGGCGGTGTGGCGGTGAGCAGCCTGGCTCGGTTCCAGCTCTGGGTTGTTCTCTGTGGCATTGACACGTTTTCACATCCTTGTTTGTTTTTACCGTGTTCTCCAGTTTCCTCCTCCTCCAAAAACATGCACCGCAGGTCGGAGATTCTAGATTGCCCCTAGGTGTGTTTGTGTGTGCGCGCGCAGGCGTGCGCGTGTGCTGTTTGGGGTGTATTCATGCCTCACCCAGTGGCTGCTGGGACAGACTCCAGCTGCTTGAAAGGAGGTCCAACGTTGGATCACTGGAAGTGAACGTGGCTGTAAACAGATCTGGTATTAATGGCCGCGTCTGTTGTTAGGACCATAGGACCTTTCAAAGAGTTGTTGATGCTAATGATGGTGTTTAGAGACAGGGCTTTCTCTCACTGCCACCTCCGCCTCCGGACACTTTTCTCCTTCTTGGCTGCAGGGCTGACGGTGCCCTCAGATGACAGAGTTTCGCCCGCACCTCCCGAGCTTTGAACGCCTCCCGGTTGCCTTTCTTCAGCCTGGGCAGGGCACCGAACGCTTTTAATTAAAATACTTCAGTCAGGTATGGAAATGTCTGTGGGTGCAAGCCTGTCTCTTTTCAGCATGTTTATTTTTCTGCAGCGGAGGCCTCGCGAGCGCTTTGTATTTCTGGTGGGGCCTCAACTGGGAGTGAAACAGGGCAAAGTATGTGGTTTTAATCCCCATTTTTTAGAAAAATGAATGCAAACACTCCTATGGTGGGATGATTCTTGGATGTGTGTTCAATACCTGGTTGTAAGGGTGACGTTTTTAAGGATTTGCTGTTTTATTTGTGAGCACCTGGTGTTTAAGCTGTGTGACAAACAACACTAATGAGCTATAACAAATCCCTGCGAGCTTAAGATTTTCTTCAATTCAACAACAAAAGACTCCAAAGGTATCTTATTTAGCAAAAGAAGCTAATCCGTGTGGATGGGATTAGAGACAAAGGTGCTGGGAACAAATGGAGTACAATAAAGACATTTAAATCGTTTAGTTTTAATGTCGATTAGCCCGCAGACGCGGGACATTTACAGAAAGAAATTGCTGTTGTGTCCAGTAAGAACCAGCTGTTCGGAGATTTGAGATTTATTTTAAACAGCCATTATATGATTTATTTTTTTAGTGTAAGTAACAGAAGCTACTATTTATTTGTGAAATAATTGTGTTTTTAGAACCTTTCTCCTCGCGTGACACACCCTCTTGTGGTTAAACAGCAGAATTACAGTTGGTCCCTTTAAACTCCAAGTTTAGGCATAAAATAAAAGAAATAACAGTAAAAGTGTAAAATTAGTAGGAGTAAAATAATTACATTCTATCTGTGATACATTGGAGAGGTTATTTGGGAAAGAATGACTGAGACTGAGTCAGAGTTATAACAGCGATGAAACTCTGGTGCTTCTGTTTGTAAACTAACCAGTTTAGGAAATACCAGTGAGCAAAAGGTTGCAGATCCAGATCTAAATAAAAAAGCACCTGGAGAGCTCAGAAATCCGCCAAGCAGCTTGTTTCCTCAGATATTGTCTTACATCTGTAAGTATTGTGTGTGTGTGTGTGTGTCCTGTGTGTATGTGGGTGGCAGCAATTGAAAGTTACATAACACAGTCGTCTTAATGATCACAGCCCCTTGGTTCTTTGACCTTGGGTGGATCAAAGGTCAAAGTCCACCCGAGATCCAGCAAATCACCAAAGCCCGTAATCAACATTTCCTGAAAAAGACAGACGGATAAATGGCGACTGTCACATGATCTCCCTGGTTGAGGTCATTGTTGAGTGACTTATGTATTTCATTATAAAACCAGGCTTGGCCTCTGAATAAATTATGTTGCTGAGGAGGAGAAAAAGGAGGAAGAATCTTCTCCACAGAAATGAGAAGTAGTCATGTTGTCATAATTCTTCTCTTTGGGAGGATTCAAGTCCTTGTAAGGGAGTAAATGACAAGAGGAAGAATCAGAAATGCTGTTTTAGACGCGTGTTTTCGCTCATGCCTTTGGAGACTGATGGCTCTGGAACACCTGCTGTTTGTCCAAGCTGCTCTGTAGAAAGAATATAGTGCGACTTTGATAGATCCATACCTCTGAGCACCGATAGAAAAACACCACTCCTCTTTTCTGTACGACACATCTCCTTTGAAGTATTTCCATGCGATTCGCTCATGGTCTGACCTTAAACCGCTCCGACGCCGTTCTGCCCCAAAAATGCCAAAACTTGCCAGAGAGGACGAGATGAGCGTGACTCATTCTGAGCTCTTTCTTTCCCAAACAAACATTAGCTCACATGTGATAGCGTCCCTTTCAAACGCACCGTTTGAACGCCGCCCTCCTCTCCTCTCCCGCGCCGACCAGCCGAAGGCGAATTGTAGGCAGGTGCAAATTTTAACCCGAGAGGGTTCGTTAGAGATGACATAAGAGCTTCATTCCTTTGCTTTCACTCGTTCTTTCAGGCATGCACATTGGCTGCTTTTCATTCTGACATCACGACATGTATAGGCTTGAAATGAGTCCTCGTCTACGGACGTTCAGGCCTAAACGCCTCCCCTCTGCTCTGAAGTCATGCTGCTCCATTAGCGATGGAGGAGAAAACACCACAAACACAAGTATTGAACATGTTAATTCTTGGAATACTGTGTTGTAGTTTCTTTTTAAATTATACTATGTCAGCGTGAGCTTTCAGCAAGACTTTGGCAGCAGAAAATAAAGTGTTTGACCTTTTTCTGTCCTTCCCCTGACTAATCTCCTCAAGCCTGGTCCTGCTCAGGGTTTCTTTCTGTTAAAAGGTAGTTTATCCTGCCAGTTTTGTTTGTTTGGTGGTCAGATTTCTGGGGTTTTTGTAAAGCGCCCGAGGCCAGTCTCAATTGTTTCAGACGCTACACAAATAAAGCTGAATTGAATCAAATATTTCTAATCCCGTTCATTGACTCGCCTCCTTGTCTGGACGAAAATGACTAAAAGAGAGAAAAAACAAAATGAAAAAAGAAAAAAACCAACAAGTAAGCATCCAGGATTTTCTACCACTGTTGCTAAAAACCATTTAAATTAAACAAGCTGAGGTCTGAGACGGTCACAGCAACATTGCTAATGTGCTAATATTTACATACTTGTGA
Organism: Tetraodon nigroviridis; assembly: GCA_000180735.1. Lineage (NCBI taxonomy): Eukaryota > Metazoa > Chordata > Actinopteri > Tetraodontiformes > Tetraodontidae > Tetraodon > Tetraodon nigroviridis. Next base: position 1,212,373 of record CAAE01014981.1, read on the forward strand.
GCCCTTCTGGTTTTCCCAGGCTGGTTTTTCCCCCACTTTTTCCCTCTGGCTAAACATTTCCTGTAACTCCATTTCTGGGTTTATGATTTTCTTTCTTCTTTTTTTTTCAAATATACTGTAATACGGAAAAATCGCTGCACAGTCTACTGTAAATGACTGTAAAGTGGCTGTGACACTCGGAGAGGACCAGAGGACATTTTTAGCTACTGTTCAAATTTGCATAAACTTGCTGATCACTAAAGGAAATAGTTCTTTTCCCCAAGCTTTGTTTTGTTTCTGTGGTTGTTGGTGTTTTGTTTTTGTGTTTTTTTCCCCCCTATTCTATCTGTTATTTATTGGTAGACACGCAGTTGTCAGAAAGGAGAAAGCTTTGGTGAGATCACGGATCTTATGGAACAAATTATTGGAATGAGTCAGAGTTTGTTGAGGGGGAAATGACGTAAGAGTTGATGAAAACAGTGAGGAGAATTCAGGGAACAATTTTTTAAACCTGCAAATTGTTCCATGATTGTTATTTGGAGCTGCTTCCGCGGCTCCGACGGTGGAGGGCTGGCAGGTTGGTCACAGAGCCGACCCGGCTCTGGTTCCTCTCCCGGTCCTCCTCACACCAAAGGACCGGCGCTGGTGCTTCTGCTGGGGTAGGATCCTGGCTGGTACCTCCTCTAGAAGCCACGCTGGTGTCCTGACTGCCACGTGTAAGCACCCCTGTTGGCAGCAGTGTCCAGAAACCACAAATAAAAAAGCAGAATGCAAACTGCACAGAGAACCAGGAAGGATGACCGGCGCGTGGCCTCTTCTTCCGCTCACACCCTTCTGGATCTACAACGGCCTGAACCTCCTCGATGGCCAGACTGATAACAGAGTTTCTAATATGAACCGCTTCATAGGAGAAGTGTGTGAACTATTAAACCTTCTTATGCTTGTGGGGATCTGATGTAAATGCGCGGATGTCGGTGAACTCAACGTGAGAGTCAGTGACAGCCAGGCGCATTAGGAAGACGAAACGGTCGTTTCATGGAAGGTTGCTCCGAGCCATCGGAGCTCCATCTTTGACCAAATTGTCAGGCAGGACCGAGCGCCCGACATTAGAGCGTTACAGGCAGCCCTGCTCCCTACGCCCATTTCCTTTAAATGCGTTGGCATATTTTACAGGATGCTGAACGCCTCCTCTGCTCTCTCTCATTCTGCTCCCCCCTCCGCCACATCGTAACCCAAGACGACCTGTGTAAATACGGATCCTTCTGCTTGTGTATTCCTCTCAGAAGCCGCTCCAGCGACGTTATTAAGTTTCTGATCTCACGCTGTGGGGTGAAATCGAAGAGGGTTCGAGGGTAACTGGAAATGGTGCCGTTTCTCATCCAGGCAGAGGTCACGGCGTGTTCACCGCCGCAGTCGTTTACAGCCAGAGATGCAGATGAGCAGAAGCGGAGATGGCACCTACACACCGGCCGGACAGATCGCTTCGCATCACAGACACGTCCACGTCCGCTTGGATCCCGGCTCGGCCCGGAGGACCGAACGCTTCCGCCGGGGGCAGGCCACAGCCACACGTGGATACCAAACAGAGGAGCGGGCCATTCTTCTCCTTTTTCATTTACTGGAGCGACAGAGGGCAGAGCACGGGCACGCCGCAGCTCTGCGCACTGATCTGCAATTTTGATTTACCAGCAGGCTGTTCGGCTTTGGGAAAGAGAGAGAGGAAAAAAAAGACAGATGTAAATCCAAAATGGTTTATTTTGTAAAGGGGGAAGTTGGAGGAGATGAGAAAACATGGTGCTACTAAATGATATATTCAAATGTACATGGTGTTCAAAAGGTATTACAGTCACCACTCGAATGTTTCCTCACATTAAATTTTCAGTCCAACATGTTTCCAGGTGTAAATGGATAAAAATCCTGGTATATTTGCAAACTTAAAAAAAAAAAAAAAAAAGTTGTATTAACATAATAACCCCTGGGATGGTAAAAAGAAATAACAGTTACATGCAAAATGTAGACTGTCCATTAAGAAAAGTGAATGACTAATGTTTTACTGAGAAAATTTTAAAGTTAAACTATTTTTCATTATCCTCACACAAGCAGAAATAAACCGCTTCTGTTTTTATGCAATATAATATAGGTCAATAGGAAATATAAGAAACCGCTAATAATAACAACTCGAGTGGTCTTGGCCACTACAAACAGCACATAAGTGTTGAGACATCTCATTAAAATGACAATTCAAAATAAATTACATTTGTCATAACCCAACACATGAAGTGGATGGAATGGGGAGGTGTACTCAATTTAGGGGAGGAAAAAAAAAACCAAAACAACCTAGTAATGACGTCAAATGAGCAATGAGTGAAGCTTTTCTGGATGTGTGGTGTCCGAAGGGATGAATGTTAGCTGAATAAAAAGGTCCCAAAGTAGAAACTGCAGTCTTAACATGTGCCATATTTGAAAATGTAGAGGAAAACACCCTTACGCTCATCAATATGATGAGCAGAAAAGTCCCAAACAAAAGCTTTGAAGTCTTTATTTTTGCTATCGGGAGAAGGAAACAAAAATAAAACACAAAACAGGAGGAGGGGGGAAGAAACGACTCCAGATATTACGTTGAATGCAGAGAAAATGAACTGCACGAGTTGGGTGAGACACTCCGGCACAAAGGATTAATTCCTGGAGCTAGATTCTAATATCCAAAAGTACTGGTCTTGATGACCCATATTGGTCACAGGGTGTCCATTGGGATGCCTACAGCGCTAGCAGGCTGTCCAACAGTGGCGCTATGTGCTTCCCGCTGCTTGGTTCTCTCCTCCCTCTGAATTACCTACACAGAAAACACGACAGTGGGTTTTGCTGGAAAGCGAGCCGAGTGTGTAAGCGCTGCTGCTGCGAAACCAAAAGAAACCACAAACACTACATAATCTGCCCATCACGAGTGAAAAAGGGGCAATTTTAAATGCAAACACACAAAATCACAGACTGTGGACGTATTAATATTGGTCCAGAGTCAAAAGAATCTAAAGTGAGGTTGAGACGTTCCATATGTTCCTTGGCAAAGTGAAAATTGTTTTAATTCCAAGTGTTACGCCTGTTATGATTTATGTTCAATTAAAGGATAAAGGAGAAAATTCAAAGGCTAAAATTCTCTGTTCAAACAAAGAAATTCCAGCCAGAACATGAGCCTGATGTTGTTTTATAGAAAACATTACAGATCATCGTTTAAGTCCTTCAACGTGCTGCCATACAGGCATGAAATCAACAAAAGACGACATACGTCGCTAATAAAAGCCATCACTCACTTGTAGCAGGAGTGGCGGCTGAAGCTGCAGCGGAGGCGTTCTCTTCCTCATCGCTGTCATCCTCGTTGGACCGCGGTACCTCAGTCTCCGGGATGGTGGTTGTCTGGGTCTCTGGCTCCTGCTCGGCCCGGCTCTTCAGGGCGAGGATTCGGTGGTGTAACGCAGCAGCCAGCTGACCTATGTCCTTAGAGCTACCCTGAACACAGACGGAGGGACCGCTCAGACTCCAGGCTGCCCATGTCGCCCCCACTCACACCTCAGAGTGAGCGGGGAGAGATTATATCTACGTGTCTATACACACGCGACACAACACTGACGAACAACAACACTAGATCAATTACTGCAATTAACTAACAATTAACAGCAACAGATCTGTACGTTTGTGTGTAATGAAGAATCCATTGCTCTAAATATTAAATAATCAGTAAAATGCAAACAAGACATACAGTTAATTCGCAGTTTATTGACTAAAACACAACCAATTTAGTGTAGGTAATAATCAGAGTAGATTGATCTTTACCTAACCAAAGCATCAGATAAAGATGTCCGACAGTACTACAACACCTAGAATTTTGAGTTTGAGTCTAGCCGACCACTGGTGATACGTACTGATATTAGGAAGACCTTGACCCCCTGGTCCTCGGTGTCCATGGCAGTGATTCGTACCCCCTTCTCACTGGCCTTGTCCACCTGCATTTGGGGCCAAAGTTTAGTGTTGAGGATCAACCGGAGGCTTCCCTGGGTCCTCATTACTGGAAAAATTTTACAAAGAAACAAACGACAGCAATGAACTACAGACCACAACTTTGCTATATGGCACTAAGGAGGTGAAATGGCTCCCCCATGTGTCCGTGTAAAGCATTACAACAAACAGCAGCAGATTTTATTGCGTTTCAATGATCAAAACAGAAGAATATTCCAGCAAAAAGAAACAGAAGCCATGTTTGTGGGTTTACCTAGGCGGGACTGTAGCGTGCCGTCATCTGTTGATGCCATGTCATTGAGCCTCAGCAACCCTCGACCCCTTTCTATCCACGACTGAGTTGTCTTCTCAAACACATATAATTTGCACTGCATCTGAATCAGGAGGACCACAATAAAAGCGTTACGTTTTCTTGGCAGTGTTTCTCTACTATGGCGGTATGACAGTTTTAGGACAGTCTTGCTTGTACCTGTAAAACATTGCTTTCAGATTCTTCTCCAGTTTTAACGTCAACTTTCTCTAAGATGCACTTCTTGGCTGTTGCTTTGGTGTATGCTGCTGCAGACTCCTCCAAAGACTCGGACACGACGTTTGCTGGGGAGATAATGACAGAATTTGAATTGGACAACCTCCTTTTCTGAAGGAGTATTGTACAACTGACAGACATTGGCCAAGTCTGGGGAGTGTTGTCACCCTGAAGCCTGCATCCTGCCAGTCAAAACAGGCGGCGGCCAGGGAATT
>CAAE01014981.1:1220474-1263317 GCA_000180735.1 Tetraodon nigroviridis
TTATGGACGCTTTCACCTGCTTGTTTTTTTTTTTTTTAAACAGGTTAATTTCAGTTTTTCTTACAAGTGAGTTGGCTGAGAAGGTAGAGTGCTCTGTGTTGTTCATAAACAAAGACTGGGACCCAGCCGTTTCATCTGAAGTCTTTTTTACACCATTGGTTCCACAAGTGGAGTCTAAAGCAACAGACAGAGAGCACAAAAACAGCAGCAACATTAAAATTTAAAATTAGAATACACCTGATGCCATTATATAACTTTGAGTGCCACCAAGTGGTGCTTACTCGTCTCTATATGTAATTTAGAAGGCGGCGCCTGAAGAACTGCTGGGCGGAGGACACTGCGTTGCTGCTCCTTAGGTTTCTGACTGGGAATGCCTGCAACAAAAAGCAATAATAGAGTAAATTATTTAGAGCTCAAACCAGTATTCAAATAATTAGAGTAACACGATAACTAAAAAGCTTCGATACAAATTGTGTGCGGAAGCTTCGTTTAGTTTTGTTAGTTCCGTTTGGCATCGTCATTCTAGTTGCGCAACACGCTTGCTTCTCAGCTCCTGACACGTCACTGAAGATCCGTGTGAGGTACGGATTGCAAAGAATTTAATATTAAACCCAAAAAAAAGGTGGTGCAATGTGACTACTGCAAGAAGCAGTTAGCATAGCATTTTGGCACAAAGCTGCTGCAGCAGCGCCTCCACCGGAAACATCTGGTCTACGCAAAGTCCGTAGGCTCATGGTAATTAGCAGCAATTAACAGAAATCAGTGATTGAGAGAAGTCTGACAACTAATACACAGTTTGTAGCCGTTTAAAGGCTGATTCAGAACTTAAATGAATGCGGTGTCTACACTGCAAGCTATCATGTTCCTCCAACTATCACGTTCCCCTAACTGAACAGGATGTAGTGCATGGAAAACAGAAGTTAGATTTAAAGAGGGGTTAAAAGAAAGTCAAATATATATAGATATAGAAGAGATCAAAACAAATACCAACCTGAACTAGGTGCCTGTCCGTGTATGAGTGTCGGAGGCTTTAAACGAAACCCAACAGGCTTCTCCTCTGGTGACAGAAGGCCCAACAAGTAGGTGAATATTACAGAAAAAAGTTTTATTAGCACTGTCAAGAGCACTGTCTAATCCGTTTCAACACATATACAGCATAGGCCTCCTACTAACCCCATCTTGGTCGAGCCTCGAAAGTTGTTACCCAACTCGGGTTTATGTGGACGGGATATTCTCTGTGGCTTCGCGTCTATTTCTATCGCTGACTCTCCGTGGCTTTATTAGCCCGACATGATCTGACCTTAATCATTGCTAAAACTTAAATCCGAAGTGCTAAAAACTGCATCCGCTTTCGTTTCCGTAGGACTCTCTTATGTGATTATGCATTTAAAAATCCCAGGATGTATCTATATACATTAAAAAAAAACCCTTAATGAAAGCCAGGGCCTACTGAACAGGAGCAAATGTCACCATTTACAGGACGTGGCCCAGGTAAAAAAACTAAAAACTGTCAAGGTTACCTGCAACCGCACAGTGTGTGGAATAATGACACTAAACACAAATTATCTAATGCAGGAGCTGTTCACCGTGCAGTGGTTTCAACATTTAACAATTCCATGAATTTGTCCTAATCATTAATTTGTTTCCTAACTTGAAAGCGGTGAAAGAGTCTGGCAGAGTTAGTGATCAAAGGAGGGCCTCACCCGGCTCCGAGTCAGAGTTCCCGGTGGGAGACTGGCAGAAACTTGAGGGCATGAACACATTGTTCTTGGGAACTGGAGAGCAACAAACGAACACTTATTCAGCATACAAATCAGCGTGTGCGGCGCAAACAAACACGCAGTTCTCTGCTTCCCCAAGACTGACGCTTACCTGAGTGTGGGGGTGGAAAGGAAAAGGTCCGTTCCCTTTTCACACGGGGGCAGTAGGTTCCCTCATCTTTATCAGAATCTAAAATTAAAGGAAATATTGGTATATACATCGATTCCACACACAATACTGGTAACTCCTGAGAAATCTGGATGGGACACATTCCGAGTGTTAAAGTTGTCATCTAAATACCTCGCCTGAACATCACACATGCAAAGAGGAATTCTCTCCAGCCTTATACGCCTTATATCCCTGAGAATTTATATAACACTTTTTTTTTTTTTATTTTAATCAAATGAAAAATGTAGAAAGACTTACCTTCTGTGCTTTATCTTTTTGGAAAACAAACACAGGAGGAGCTATGGCAGGCTTGTCTGTTAAGAGAAGATGTGGGCTAGTCATTCAAGCACCAGCCTGGATCAAGTCTGAGCAACCTCTTTATCGTGGATTTTAGAGGACGAAAAGCAGAAACAATGCAACAACACGGATGCACGCACACATACCGACTTCACAGCATATTTCTCTACAGTTTACATCACAGATGCATGCAGAATAAAAACATACAAACGCTGCTATCTGCAGGAACGTGGACAGTAGCCGGTTATCAATGAAACCGTGATTGTGTTGTGTCACTAACCTGTCAGGGTCGATCTAGAAAAGCCGCCCCAGAATCTAACTGGCTTCACGGGCAGATTAAAGCCTCTACCTGCACACCGTCGTCTGTGAAAGGTGTAATCCCATCATGCGGACAGACAAAGGTTTTCCTCCGTCTGGATTAGGGCCACTACTCTGAGCAGGTGTAGCTTCCTCGTCGGTACACAAATGCATGCGGTAACAACCAGCCAGGACGACCGTCACAATCTTTGGGGCTACCCATCACCAGCTAATACCGGCTAAATGTGCAGGAGGAGGCTATTATGCTAAAAATATGAAGTGACCTATATAACGCCCAACGCCAGCGCCCTGTAGGCAGCTTGCTAGGATAATTGGTGCAATAATTCGCCAGTGATATCATAATATTGACCGAAGAGATCAACGCGGTCAAAGACGTCCTTCTTTTATAGCATCCCGCTACCGTATACAGAATATGGACGTTTCCAGCAACTAGCCGGGACCACCGGTTGTTCCTCAAAGTCCTGCATGTAGACCTGCTAGCTGTGGGGAGTTAGCATGCTAATGCGCTGCATCTCTCATGAGTCATTTCACTTAACAAGCAATGACGCCAGAATTGCCACTTAATTAGCCCAAGATAAATTGATCACCATTAGAAGTGGGGGAGAGAGTACTAGCAGACAAAAAGGCGGCCTTGAAACCGCTGCCTTTGGGCTAGCGTTTGTCTACGCGCCCAAACCAACGTCAAGAAATCATGCGACTGCATGCCCACATCTAGATCACCCAATGCCTCAATGTATCGATCTGAAATACAACAAACTGCAAACCGATTCTGTGCTTATCTATACGTTAGGTTAACCACACAAACAAGGCAAACCGTTTCGATAATGTGTTAATTTTCTTTCATTAGACCTTCGGCTCAGCCGAAATGGCAAAACACACTGCCTATAAATAGCAGTGTGCTAGTGTTGAGGGTGAAAGCAGCTAACAGGCAAACAGACAGCTTCCAGTTATTACACACAGCCCAGCTGATAGCATTGTTAGCGTGTTTGCTAATGTTGTAGTTGTGCGAACGCCGCGCAGCTCAGTTTAACCCCCAACTCGTTGTTCACATGCGGCCACGCATCTTAATTTTAGTCGATAAAGGTGCCGGCGTTCCACGAACCTCCTTTCCGACAGCGGAGCGATAAAACTGTTTGTCTCGTACTACCTCTTACTCACCTTCGTTTGCCAAGTCCGCCATTTTACTTCGACGCTCACACACCCACAACCCACCGCGCAGATAACACAAGTTGTTGCAGGATTGTTTTCAGTCACAGGCGGCGCATTAGCGCCGTTTACAACCACAACCGTTTACCTTTCAGTAGGTCACACAGATTTGTACGGTTTTTATTTTACACATTTCACCCGGCCTTAGTGTACAGCTTAGAAAACACGCTGTTAGCATTGTAACGTTACAAAGGTACTAAATTCTGACCAAAGACACCAAGACCAAAGACACCAAGACCAAAGGCACCAGGACCAAAGACATAAGATAAGATAAGATAAGTCCTTTAATGTCATTGCACCCGGGGTGCAACGAAATTAGGGTGGGGTACTCCCACAGCAGCAACCTTCCAGGACAGAAAATATAACACTTTAAAAAAAAATAGAATGACCAAAACATGACCAAAACATAAAGTTTCATTTCAATTCAAGTCAATTTAGGTTTTTGTAAAGGGGAATTTTACAATATAATTGTTTCTAGCTGATTTACAGAGGCAGAAACCCAGAGCCAGAACCCTCAGGTGAGGGTGAGTGGCAAGGAAAAAAAAAAACTTCCTTTAAATAATACAGCATAGGCATCCTCGTGGAGGATGTAGTGTGTCATTGGGGTGATTGTGAAAAGACAAAAATGAAAAAAATGATAGATTTCGGAAAGGATTGGTCCTCATCCGCCTGTGCCCACGGATGAGCTCTTCCAGGGACCCTCTGCAGGGTGCCCACCAGGGTTCGAGGACCCCGTCATGTCCCCCCTGGTCAGGCTGGAAGCACTGCCAGGACCATGTTCTTTGATTCAATTGGACTGGAAGGACAACACAGATGTCCTCTGCAAGACCAGCCAGAGGAGACCTTTCCTGCTCAGGGGACTGAGGTTGTTTGGAGTAAAAGGACTCCAGAGGAACTTCCACATCTCCGTGGTCTCATCCGCCATTGTCACAGTCAGAAATGAACAAAAGAAACAAACTTTCGACAGGTTTTGGCAACATCGTCTCTGAAAATACCAGCAATGAGCAGTTTCTCCAACAGACTCAAAGAGAGCTTTCTGAGTTTTATTAAAGTGTTCTTATACCAAAATAAGGTTCATGCACTTGAAGAGTACTATTGCGACTCTTTAAATTCTCTGATGCACAACCATCTAAGTTTTGTCCGATGTTGGAAACTGCTGCCTAACAAATGACTGTTTTTCCAACAATGCTATTTGTAGCAGCAGAAACAGTAGTATTATTATTATTCTAATTGTTAAACAGTCGTTTTGACAAGAAAAACAAACTCGTGTACTGGCTGCTGTAGTACAGCCATCAGGCCAGCAGAGGGACACCTCGCATTTAAATATACAATTAAGACGCACGGATTGCGCAACGTAACTTCTGATTTTCGACATTAGGATCTCACACGTCAGTTTTCAGATTTTGCCTTTGCACTGCACACGGAAAAAAACAAGAAACTCAATTAGGATTAACTAGTGCTTTATTAGAAAATTGCACCAACACAAATACACAATATGGTCATTGTTCTGAAACAGTGGGATTTAGTCAATGAAATTAACTAAATACTAGGGGAATTTTTTTTAAAAAAAGGCAATAAAGCAATTGTTAATCAAGTTCATTTCAAATATGGGTTTTTGCTGATACATTTCATAAGAATTTGCATTGCACAACCCCAACAAAGAGTCATTTTGAAACAGATCTATTTTATTAGGCCCTTATTTAAACAAGTTGCTGCTTGTGTTAAAAGTGTTTGCTACAGAGGGGCCTCATCTGTCAGGAGAGCTTGGCTTGGGCTTCCAGCCATGACACTTTTGTTTCTTCTTCTGTCCTTCAGTGAAACTCAAAACTGCTGTAAACTGCTGAGTCATCCCCTTTCTCCATAAGGAGCTTAATTCTGACGGTTGAAATCTTAAAACTATCAATAAAGTTGGCGTACTCGGGTCTTCACTCGGTGTGTGGCCGGTTCAACACCTCCCAGGTCTCTCCTGTTAAAGTGCAGCGTTTACACACGCAGGTTTTGTATTACAGTCGCCTCACGGCAAGAAGGTTCGGGGTTGGAATCTCGGCTCTGGCCTTGCGACCCACGTGTGGATGAGGCAGGCACTGATGGAGACGGCTGCATGGACGCATGTTTGGATTACATGCATACTAACCTGCGCCTTCAGCTATTTTACATTATAGAAACGTTAAATTATGAAACCATCCAGGATCTTATGTGGCTGTGCTTAAAACACGTTTATATCTCAATATGACAAGTATGGTCAAACTAGAGACCGTTTGGAATGTGTGTTATTACATTTATGTGAGTAATATTTGATGGTTTTAAAAATAATGATGAAGGTGACCTTTTATTTTCTTCAAGTGACATCAACATAAATTGTCTGAGTGAATGTGGAGGACAACATCACCTAACACCTGACATAAGCACAGTAGTATTTTTGCATGGAAGCCAAATATCCATTAGAATGGAAACCCTAACCTGGTCTGCACCAGTAAACCTTGGACAAATGATTTCACCTGTCTCTGGAAAGCAAGACCAGAGTCGTACAAAATCAATCAATCACAGCAAATGTCTTTCTTCCCCAGAGGCAACTGGCAATTAACAATAAATTCTTGATTTTTCTTTTTTCCGATAAATAACCGTGAGCAGCGCTAGCCTCCTGCAGGCAAAGAAAATAAAAAGAGCAGAGCCCGTGAAATGCCGCATTAAGCTTCATCACGCCATGTGGATGTGTGTCGGCGTGAGTGTAAACCTTGAATAGAGCTATCAAATGTCCTCCCAGGCACTCAGGACTCATTAATATCTGTCACAAGGCAAGAACACTCTGTAGCCTCGTTGCAAGTATTGAAAGAAAAAGCCTTTGTTCCGCCAGATGGAAACTCTGACAAGGGTTTTTAATCCAAGCTCTGATAACAAAGTCAGGCAGGATGCTCGAAGGAAGGGTTGATGTAGCATCCAAGAGTCAGGTCAAGACGTTAAAGACGCCGTGTTCATCCATAAAACTAAGTACATCACACATCTGAGACTTAAACATAAACCAGGCAATCTAGGAAAAACAGGATGATAACAGGTGACAGGAGATAAACAGGAAGTGTTGTTGCTAACCCTCAATGTTAACTCTCTTTATGAGGTCTTAAAAAATAAAAAGCATTTTAAAATAATTAAAGAACAAAGAGAAAGCCAAAAGACTTCAATGCTTCTTTGGTTCTCGGCTATTATCGTTGACATCGGCTTATCAAGGTTGTGTATTCTGCAGCGGTAGACACACAGTAGTGTCTTTGAAGTTCGCCTTCCTTACTCCCCATTTATTGAAACTTCTATCAACTCTGAGGGTCAAAGGAGGCGTACGGCAATTCCAAGATTGTCTTTATGGTCTGATAAAAATCTATTCTGTTCCAACTGTTGGGAATTTCCAGACGCGATGGCACAGTTACCACTAACCTTTCATCTTTATAGACTTTTCGGATGAAATGTCCCCATCATATTTTTACCTGGATTCTAAATATGCATTTTTAAATAAAGGGACATGAAAAAGGGCCCACAGGAAAGTTTGGACAGCCCGCATTGGTAATAGCTAGCAGCGCCCCTGTGGCCAGTAACACAGCCGAGAGTCTTCAGTTGTTGTTTAAGGAAATGAGAAAAACACAGAAACACATTTTTTAAAAATCAACAGTTTATTTAAAAATTAAACAGTTTATTTTAAAATAACAAAAACAAATTCAACCACAACCTTATGTTTATGTTAACCATGTCCAAAAAATTCCTTCAAACCAACAGTTGGCTCTGCGATAAGAGTTTTGTAAGATTGAGAACATGTATAAAATCCTTCATTCATGCAGGCTGATTGAAGGATTTCTCAATATCAGACATGCCAGTGTTAAAACCTGTTGAGAGGCTGCTCTCCAACTACAACAATACACAAATGTCATTAAATTTTAATACTTTAAGAAATGAAACCTGTGCAAAACAGTAAAATACTGGCTTCAACTGCAAGTTTCACTCCCATGGGGGATTAGAGAAAAATATCTGGAATTGGAAAGACACACAAAAGTTCTGTCTGTCACCACCTTTCTGGCAAGTTGAAAAATAAATATTAAAGAAATGGAAAAAAAAAAAAACAAAAGAGGACGTGAGTGCAAAGGTGAGTGCTGCTGATGGAAATATGATCCGCGGCAAGCCAACAGTTTATAAGTGTTCCTCCCCTGAGCAGACATCCACAGGCGCTTCTGGAGGGAGAGAGGTGAGTTCCAGCCAAAGGCGAGCCACACATTTCCTCCGTACCATCCTGTAGTGTAGATAAAAGTTTATCTAGTTTAGTTTAAAATGTTTCTTACAACTGTTACTTGTATTTGCCTTTGGTGATTTTGTCAGCTTTAGCCACTTTCCTGACATTTCATTTAGGATTTCAAATATTTGTTTAATATAATTTCCTAAATGGGATTTTTATTAATCATCTTAGTAAGTAAAGGGAATCTATTGTTTCTTCCCAAAGTCTGAAATTATTATGGAAAATGATTCAAAAAAGAAATTGAATTGGTTGGCGTAAATTCTTTTGATGTAGAGTAAATTTTTTTTAAAATGTTATGGAGAGAGTTTGTAGGTCCGAGCTGTAGACAGAGGATTCTTTTTCCTGTGTTTATGGTAAAAAGGCGTGGGGGGAACTAAGTGCAATCACCCAGGAGTGATAAGAGCAATTGCTGTTAAACATTCACACCTTTTAATACTGCGTTGCAGCTGCAGACGTCACCATGAGGCTCAACGCGCTGTTTTTCCTGACGATCACGGCCTGCGTCTGCCTGGCACTGGCACAAAGTACGACTGAGAAACGCTCGTTAGCGCTGTCACATAAACGAGTGGTTCCGATCTGTGTAAACGGCATCCCCGAAGGCCTGTGTATACGCTGTGGGGACTTTGTGGTGTTGTACTTTTATTACTTTATCATCGTGTTTACACAGATCTTGCCACGTATTGCAAATATTTGTTCAAACTGGGCTGTGCCGGCATTGATGTGCAGATTTCTGACTTTTCAGTAACGTATGAGGACTGCTGTCTGAAGTATATTAAAAAAGTGAAGCCCAGGATTCAGAAGTACGCCGTGAGCTACAGGCTGCAGGTGCTGGATGGAGGCTGCAACCTTCCCGCCGTCATGTAAATACACACGGACAAAAACAACATCCTGGTCGGCACTATGGTGCCTCAGTGTCCCACATGGTCTGGGGGTGAATTTCCATCTGTTCTCGTTTCCCTAAAGCTTCGTGATGAAGAAGGGGAGGGTTGTGTGCACAGACCCCAAAGAGCAGTGGGTCACTGAGCTCATGAGGCAGATCGATGGGAGGAGACTCAGGACACACAGCAATAAGTCCACAAAGGTGAGAGATTTCATCCCCATGGTTCATAAACTAGCAAATTCTCATTTTTTTGTGAACCGTTAGACCTGCCGTTATCCTACTGTTGCTACCTGCTGCTCGTGTGGCAAGCGTTCAAAAACGATTGATTCTGTGTGTTTAGATCCATCCGTGATCAACTGCTGTGTTTGACCTATGAGTTTCATGTGTCCAGGTGCTGGATGAGTTTGTTTATCTGTCTTTTTCTATTGACAGCACAACTCCAGAGGCTGAGGGCGACTTCCTGCTACAATAACCAAATGTGGCTGAACATCCAATCTCCAGCTTGGTTCTTTTTTTGCGTCTTTGCTGTTTTAATGGCTGCTTAGTGTTCGTTTTGCTTTCGCTCTCCTTGAAGGTGAAGATTAAAAACCGGGTTTGGATTGAGCCAGTGCTTCTTTGTTCCCACGCTGGCTGCTGATAGCGCTTGGCCACGATTCAGCACGTATTAAAGCTTCTGATTCAGCAGCATGCCGCGTCGCTCAACACATCTGCGGTCGTCGTCTTGCTTTTTAAGAAAATGCGCTTTCGGTCTTTAATTCATAGTGATGAAATGTAAACGACGTGACTCTTTCCACATATAATCAAATGTATACAAAATAGCTCCTTATGTACAAAATGTCTTCTTTTCTTTTTTTACACATGCATCACTAAGTTTATAATAAAGCTTATTACTACAAAAAGTGTGTTTTAATGTAGGTATTCCATTCAGCTGCTATAAAAAACCTGTGATCAACCGACACCAAACACACTATATTATAGATCTCTACAATAAACACAAACGTAAGAGGAAGCGTGTTTTTACCTGCTGATAATCAAGGAGCTGGCACCAGACTTGGGACTGACACCAACTTCCACATTTGTTGTTTCGTTTGTCTATCCTGTCTGTGTGTACTTTCCAATAACTGTTAATAACCATGAGATCAGTCTGTCTGTTACCACATGATCAACCTCTGCGCCTACAGTGCAAGGGTACACTGGCAGGTAAGATTCATTTCTCTCATCTGTTGATGTGATATGTTGATTTAAAAGCAGCTTATCTGAAGTTACTCGTTAATCTTTATCTGTCAAGGTCTCACCCATCACGGGCATTTGGGAGAACTGCCGGGACAAGCCGCTGATAACATCTCCACACGGGCAATGCAAAGCGCGCTGTCTGCGAAGAGGGTTTTTCCATGCATCAATGTCAGACGGAGGCTTTATCCCGTAAACTCTTTCGTTATGGTGCAATAACGAAGCACCTAACGACACAGGTTGGTGCTAACGCAGCAGAATGTCCACAAACACACTTCTGAACCACCTATTGGAAAGTTGTGTATTAAAACGGGGCCGTGATCCAGCGGCTCTGGTGACTAATTTATTAGGTCGGCAGCCAACTTTGCCCAAAGGCAGAAACAAATTCCTGCTGCCAATTACCGGGACTTGAAGGACATTCTGGTTGTGTGAACACAAGCGTTAGTGGTGAGACATAAGGCGATGCGCATCAGGGTCAAATAAATGCCACTAAAAATGATGATCTATGTCACGGTAGCTAAACCTGTCTAAAGCAACAAGATTTGAAAAATTTAAACAACTCAAGTGTGAAAGCAGTGTTTATTTTTTTGTTCAAAACCATGCGATGGTTCTTGCTGCAGTACAGTTGACGCATCTAGTCAATGCAGGTTCATATTTGGTAACTTACTCCACTTTTATTTACTGTAACTAAAGCAAAACACACCCCAATAATGACCAACTATAATTTGCAACTAAAGTGACCAATAAAGGAACACAAGAAGTTCTTTAGAATCCTGAATCACATGAGGATGCAGACCACCGAGCGGTGTTTGTTGAGCAGGTTTCTGTCGGCTCTGCGTGTGCATTTGTTCAGACAGTCGCTTCTGTGACCCAGAGATTCTGCGCACCTCCTCTTTTGGATGCGGTGCACTAAAATCCTGTAAGTTCCAGTAATGGGGCTTTGCAGGTCTAGGCCGGCGTTCCGGAGCTGCGTCTCAGTGATGCCAAGATCCTCCAGTGCCAATTTTAATTTTAAGTCATCTGAGCTCAAGTGGTGGGAAGGATCAACCAGGTGGTTGGGTGTAGGGCTGCACGCCAGGTGAGCCTGGGCGTACTCCACGCCCGTGAGCCAGTTACTGTCCATGATCTGCGCCACGGTGAGGCGATCCACCGGAAGCTGCTTCAGGAGGCCTTTAATGACCTCCTGGCAGGATACCGGGACGTGGTTGGGAATGGCGTAGGAGCCTTGCAGGATGCATGCTTGAAGCCCGTCTGTGCTGGAAGCTCTGAATGGCATGGTGGCGGTCACCATGAAGTACAGTAGGATACCCAGGGCCCACAGATCCACGTACCGGCCCTTGTAACGGTGCTGCTTGAACAGCTCCGGCGCGGCGTAGGGCAGGGAGCCGCAGAACGTGTGCAGGAGGTCAGCTGGGCTGCAGAACGTGCTGAAACCAAAGTCGCCCACTTTAATGCAGTAAGTGCTGGTGTAGTAGATGTTCTCCGCCTTCAGGTCCCTGTGCACAATGTTATTATCATGCTGCGAGAAGGAGAGAGGGAATAACAGATTGGGACGCTGTTTAGTCCGGCGGCAACATTTACGCAGATTACGTTGCTCACTTGAGCCCTGCAGGAGGATTACCATGTGCTTGACGGCAGACAGGACCTGGGAAAAGACTAGCTTGCTCTCCAGATCGGACAGGCGCCCCCTGGTGCTGATCCGGGAGAAGAGGTCTCCCCGGCTGGCGTACTCCATCACCAAGTAGAGCCGCTCCAGCGTCTCCACCATCTCGTACAAGCAGACCACGTTGGGATGAGCCAGCTTCACCATGCAGGCAACTTCAGAGTTGAACAGGTCTCGTGATCGTTCCTCCAGACGCGTCTTATCCAGGATTTTCACCGCTACTCTCTCTGTGAGACGAGACCACACAGGTCTTCTCTACTTATTCTGCTTCCATGGAAGAATTTCTAAGTGTTTATTTGTGAGCAGAGATTGCTTTTGCTTCCTCATTTGGGGGCTTTTTGACACGTCTCTCTTTAAAAGAGCACTATTTAAAAAGTAATGCGGAACGATGAAAAAAATAAAGTTCTTGAATTAGAAATATGCACATTTACAGATAGCTTGGGCCTTTAAAGCCAATAAAGATTTGCTTTTTCAGGTTTTTAGCTATCGTGATGTCAGAATGGGAGGAGTTTGTCTCACCTTTAGTCAGGTCATGAATTCCAAATCTAACCTGGGAGAAGTTGCCGGACCCGATCACTCCCCTCAGCTCGTAAAGGCCGACTCTGCGCCCGACCACGCGGTCGTTCATCACCCTCTCTGAATGCGTCAGGTCGTAGCAGGCCTTCTGGAAGGGCGTGCGCTGCATGGCCTCCAGCTCCTCCGCAGCGTTCTCCTTGGTCTCCGACGGCCTGGACGCGAGGGTGAAGCTGTCCTGACGCAGGGCCTTCCCTGAGAACCAAGGACGCCGCGCACGTGGGTGACGTCGCAAGTTTAGGCGCTAACATTTCAAACGAGCGGAAGCACTCACGTGTTTTCCTTTTTATGGTCTTATTCTCTTCGCTGGTGAGGATCTTGTTCCTGTTGCTTGAATACATTATTCCTGCTTCGGGTCCCAGAAGAAGAAGAAGAAGAAGAAGGTCTCAATAATTAGATCGCTTCCAAAACTGGGAAAAAAAGGCTGTTGGGGTAGAACAGCTCTGTTTGCTGCCGTCTCCTGGCGTGCAAAATGCCACCACGTGCACGACCGTCTGTTATCCCAGGGCTGGACTCCTCCCACTCAGACACTCAATGGACGAGCTTCACAGAGGCCACTTTCACCTCTAGACACAAATATATGTCCTGGGATTATCATTCTAACCTTAATCTACACCGTCAGGCAGGTATGCTGGTATGAGTCAGCCGGCTTCCAGGAGGAGTTTGTCAGGTCTTTTTTTAACCATCTGGTCGATCCATGAAGAGCATTACGTTTCCTCTCGCTCTTCAGGAGGAGAGAGAGTCTGTGGACAACTGACCAGGTGACATCGTGACCTAGACACTGACCCTGTCACCAGGCAGACACCAGGCCAGACAGTCTGCACACACACACACACACACACACACACACACAAGGGGTTATGTCAACATCTGCTGCCTAGGCTGAACACGGAGGATTGTCACATGCTCACCGTGCATAATCTCTGCGGCCATAATCCGTAGCTGTGACCATCTCAGCACGTGCGCGGTTGGATCGGTGTCAGGGAACCGACCTGAAGGCAAACAAGCGGCTGCTGGAGGGGCGGAAAGAGTCCGTTTACAGTGAAAAAGAAGCCAGCTGATGTGCAAAGAACAAAAGCACCAACATGACAGGACAAAAGAACCACTTGGTTGATCATGATGAGCAAAAGATGAGGGATTGCTTCTAAATTGACGAAAACTTCGGATTTATTTAAGAAGGAATTGCCACTGTCATTTACACTTTTGGAAGTCATCTTGTTAGGTTAGATATAATATTATCTTTAACTCTGCTGATGGGCCACCCTCCCCAGTTTTGTGGGCCTGAAACTGTTAGAAACTGTTCTCCATGGGCTTTTATTCACACCTTATGGAGGTTATCTGCATAATTAAATCAAGTAATTATCACGTAATCCTGGATTTGCCAGGATTATGAGAGAATTTCGAATAAGATTTGTTGCAACTTTGTGAAAGGAATCAACGATTGAAACTGGTTCCAGGCGTCGCCTTAATCAAGGTGTCTGAGGGCTGCGAACGATGATCCGTTGATCCCGGCCAAAATGAGGGGATCATCATCAACACTTCAAAGATGGACTAACGCCTGATTAGGCTCTGATTGGAAAATCAGGGAAAGGACCACATGTCAGCGGCCAAAAGTGCTGTTTGGAAAATCTCGTCGTTTCCATTGTGAGGTCCTTCATTTGGAAAACAGACGTGAAGCGTGTTGATCTAATCCCTGACCCCGTTTTCTGCGGGGCAGCTGAGGTCTGGAGGGCGGCGCTGGGGTCGGGCCATTTGGTGCGACGATGAATAAACACAAAGGTGCTGGAGGTTTCTGAGGCGGAGACTCGGGCCCCCATGCTGGTCTTGTTTATGTGTTTGGGTCAGGTTTTGTTTTAAGTCGGAGGTGTAAAACACCTTCCCCCTGAGATAAAAGATGATTAATGCCTTTGAATGAGCGACGCTTTAACGGCCCAGGGCTACTTAAGCGCTTCATTAGGCTGAGCTCGGGCCTGTCGACACACTCGGCCCACGGGTCTCCATGGTAGCAGAGCGGGACAGCCGGAGAGGTTCCTTTGAAGTGCTGGTTACAGTTCCATCCCACAAAACACGACCGGGCATTGAAATTTGATTAGCTCTCACTGGTTTTGGGCTCCACACCACTTCCAGACCTTTGCAGGTCTTGACCCTGCATAAATATCAGGGGCATCGGAAGAGCAGGGGGACACTCGGGATCCGGCCGCTGAGGAGAGGAGTCAGAAAACATGGACACACTGCAACGGTTCCTTCTCCGGTGTGCTCTGGCTCTGATCTGTAAGTACTGTTTGCTCCGATACTACTACGGACGCCAACCCACGCGCCTGCAAAGACAAGCTGCGGGAGGAGGCTGTCGCGCTGACAGTTACTTGTGTGCTACTAACTGGGATGTGAAACAGAGAGCTTGGATGTGGTTTCCACCACTTTGCAAAATATTTAACCCTTTTGATACCAAAAAAAAGCAATACAAGCATAAGAACATGAAAATGTAATGATTAAAAGAGTTAGTCTTTATATATTTTACAACTTTTGGCACAAAATATAAAGCTAATTTCATGTAGCCGTAAATGTGTTTTCTTTTATTGTTGTACCTGACATTTACGCTAAAATTAGTATCTTAAATCCATCGTCTGTGTTGGTTGAATAGAGCTAGGAACTATGCTGCTCCTATGTCAGCTGAGAGGTTGAGTGTGTGTTATCGTGTCTGTCTTCTTTTTTCTAGTAACTGGAGCCTCGTGCAAGCACATCGATCACAGGAACCTGTTCACGCAGAGAATGTGCTGCAAAAGGCAAAGTCACTTTGTTTACATCGGCCAAGGTAAAGAACCAAAAAGCTGTTTTTAGGAATGTGTTTGGTAATTCATCTGCACCCCTCCAACAGACGCTGAAGTGTCAGGTTGTGCTTTTGTTTGTTTGTTTGCAGAAGTAACACTTTAGATTTCTCTCACACACACTCTCTCTCTCTCTCTCGCTGCAGACATCTCTGGCAGTCCTGTAAGCGTTGACGTAGGAATGTGCAGGTCGCACTGTGAGCCGGCACCCAGGTCCTTTGCTGAAACAGGACAGCAGGAATACTCCAAACACTCCTCCATGCTGGAGTTCCTGAGGAGCAAAAAAGTAGGTGGACGTTCCAAAGTCGACCGCGAGGGGGCGCCGTAGCTTAGAAGTTGATTTCTGTTACATTGTCGCCGTTAAAGTTAGTGAAGGTCACTCTGTCCTTGACAGCACTAAACCACTCTGTGCAAAGTATTTCATTGTGTGTGTGAGTGTGTGTTTCACAGAGAAACATAAACTAATAATAGTAACATAACATAACATAACATACTTAATGAGATGTGGAAAAGAACATGCCTTGACATGTTGCCACTGTATAAAGTGTGAATCTTTATGATTAGATGGGAAGACGCAGAGCTGCAGCTCCAGAGAGCCCGGAGCTGCCGGACCAGCCGCCCTCCTGCGGCCCCAACATGGCGTGTGAGCCCACCGGGATGCGGGTGGAGCGGGTGCTTTTGTTTGAGGGGCCCCGGGAGGTGGAGGTCATCCAGGAGTGTCACTGCGAGCTCAGGCTGTCCGAGTGTATCCGCGTCCCGGCGCTACGGACCTACAACTCCGAGACACCGTACGAGACCGTCATCGATGTGGGAGGATGCTCCCAGTCGAAGGGAGGCCCAGGTGCGTGTGAGCGTGCGCGGATGTTTGGAGACACGTCTAACATTGACCAGTAGAACTTTAACTACAGCGGCTCCTATCTTAAAAATGGCACGTCACAAATTGATATTGACTTTAAATTATAAGTTCAACATTGTAGAAAAAGTGTGTTAAGAACAATAACAACCGGCTTAAGTGTTTCCCAAAGAAACACCCTAACCAACTTCAAAAAAAAACAACACTTAAATCATTATATTAATTTCCTCTGACTATTTACTAAATTAACTGCTAAATTAACAAGTTTCTATTGTTTTGGGCAACTTTGCAAAGTGGAATTCTGAGAATTCTGAAAATTCAGTTGCACGTTAAATAATAATAATAACAATAACAATAATAATACTAGAGTACTGATGCAGATCTGACTGACTGGTGTGTTTTGAAGTGACCCCCGGCTTCTAACCCTGCTTCACCATCCACAGAAGGATTCTCCTGCCTGCCCATCAGGTTTGACTCGGCTTTGGTGGAAAACCCGAACAAATCCGACCTGATTCCGACTGTCACAGCCTGCGAGCTAAAGGAAAGCTGCTACAGGATCCCTTTCATCGAATACTACTATGAAACAGTCCAGCATGCGGACGGAGTCAAAGAGGAGAGGCTCAAAGTAGGTGGAAACACAGCGCTCACAGCAAATCTTTCCTCTTATATCCGTCTCCTCTTAAATACTTAAAATTTGAAGAAACTCAAACTCAAACTGGCCTCTGCGGTTAGCGTAGCATATTTAACACTTCAGGAGTTTGGAATGGAAGTTTCACACTGTCTTTTATCATCACGTCGGGAGGAAATGAGGTCTGGCCGGGTGCCAGACGGTAACGAAGTATCTTTTATTCATCAGATGCTCGTGTGGAACACAGCACTTAATTAAGCTAATCTGCAGACCACAGGCTGGCACCGCGCATCCTGGTGTGAAGAGCTTCAGGATGTGTGTTGGTTACTCGCGCACATCCTGCAACAATACACAACGTCTGACTGGCAGAAATCAGTTCCAGGAAATCGAAAATAAGGGGTTTTTAGGCTTGTGTTGCTTTTGTGAGTCTAGTCGTCTGCAGCTGCGACATCAGGCTCAGGACACCAGCTTCGCCCACGACTAGGTTAACTTGCTAGATTCAGGCCGGGTCGCTGCTGGTGTTCCGCTCGGCTCGGCGGTGTGAAAGCAGCGCAAACACAAATGGCCCCCGCAGGTGTCGAATCAAAGCGGTTTTCCATGCTAAAGGCCAGCTGGCCTGTGGCTCAACTGGGTCAATATTTGGGAGCAGCTGTGGGCTAATGGGCCTTTGTCTGTGTTGCTAATTTTCCACAGGAAATAGATGTGGGCAGATGTTTGGGAGGCTGCACCACAGGAAACCGCTGTCTTCTCAGGTATGTCAGAACGCAGTTGCCACACACACACAAACACAGGCACGCACCACGCACGCACGCACGCACACACTTCTGTGCCTCTCATAACAATTACTTGATGGTTTTCACACTGTGAATCAAATGTTCCTGGTGGATTTTCCAATTTTGACATAAAGAAAAATACAACTAATCACTTAAATATTCTGGTTTGATTCCCACTCTGGAAAAAACCTTACAATTATCTTACTTTTAAAAAGTGTTTGATCTGTTAGCGTCCACAATTGTTAAGGGACTTTGTGTTATTTGTCTTTGCACTATAATTAAAAAAAACCAAACATACATGTGTGGCTTTTCTGGCAGCCTAATCCACATCCTACTGCACTGATATCGTGAAAACTGTTGGAAGCTGTTGCAGTTCGGCTGTCTGACACGGTGGTGGTGGTTTCATATTTTAAGCTCAACGATTTCACTCCAGATCTTGTGCCGACTTTCTTTCACAGGAGTCCCTCTGATCCAGAAAACTGTCACTTGTGGTCCGACAGGCAGTCCAGTTCCTGCGTTCCTCGGGGATACGAGAGCCACAGCTTCATGAACCAGCACGGACAGATGCGCACCGTCCTCTCCATCACCTCCTGCCAGTGCCAGAAATAACCTCCAGCAGCTGGAAAACAAGCTCTGAGTTCTGACCTCAACTGACCTACCCTAAGATATTATTGTACCATATGTAATATATGTAAAGTTGATAATTTTGTAAATAAATTTAACAATGAACCATTAGATAACGTGCTCTTGAGTTGCAAAAAGAGAGATTTAGAAACACAAGTGAAAGAATAAACTTGGACTTAGAATCTCTGTCCTATGATAGATGAACAGCATGTTCCAAGTCAGTTTTTGAAAGTGAAATTAACCAAACATGTCGTATAGTAGAATCCCTAGTAGGTAGATATCGTGAGGGCTCTGGATGGTCCACATCTCTCAAGGTTTCCGTTTACATAAGCGAAGGGCCGACTACAAATGGAAAAACACGTGCGCCCAACTGCTCCAGATTTTAATGTTGACGTGTCAAGAGTGTCGGTTAGACTGCAGGTTTTAGGGCTTCCTTTGATAGTAGTATAAATAGGGGGAAAGGTACTTTGATCTTTTATTTGTTACAGGTGACAAGACAAAGTTTTTTCAGTCCTGCGCTTGTGCGTAATTGCGCACAAAGGTTAAAATAACCAAATGGCAAGGAGCGGTATTTATGGCTTTTCAAACAAACACTCGAGTTGTCTTGAGAAAATAGATGGACATAAAACAGTTTAAACAATCCTTTAAGTGAAAGCTTCTGTTCAAAGACCCCCTTTAGTAAAAAATAAATAAATAAATAAAAAAAACGTTCTTATGTATGAAAGCTGGCGATTCGAGGTGGAACCCTTAATTCTCCCTTCTGAACCCTATTTGGAAGGTAATTCTGTGGTAGATTCTGGTTGGAGCTCCTACGGAGCGAAAAGGGAAAGTGTAAATAAACGGGATGATTATCCAGCTGTAACTGGATAAGCAGTTATGTAAATCTGGGGACGTGTAGCCAGCGTCACCCGGCTCTTAATCGGAATAATTGGTTTTCCACCCGAAGACAGCGCGTCCATTATCTAATTTAATGGCTTCATGTGGAAGCCGTTAACCTCCCGGGGTGGATATACTCCCCAAAGACATCTGCCTCAGCTCTACCCCGGCCATATTCTTTAAATGCCAGTACCACAAGAATGATCCGGCGGAGAAAACGCGCTTTCGCTTGGCGCGTTTTACGCAGCATTTTGAAGGGCTGGATTGAGTTTATTTGGACATGTATCGCCAGACGCGGAGACAAAGGACTTGAATAAAATCTCCACTCGTCTTCACACCTTGTTAACACTGCCATTAGTCTCCCTTTACATTCGCTGAGGTGATTTACATTTGCGACCAAATAGCATCTTTACTGCTGTTTACCGAGGCTTTCAAAGCGGCCGAAGGCTGAACGGCAGCATTTGATATAAAAAGTCGGGCTTCCAGGACCCGACAGTCACTCCGACTTGGCAGGCTCAGGGACACGGATGCTCCAGGGATTTCCCCGAACTGCAGAGATGTTGATGTTCTGGATCAGCCTTGCCGCGTTGGTGTGCGCCAGCGGCGCACGACCTCCCCAAAGCAGCCTGGAAAATGACTTCACGGTCGACAACGAGCCCGAGGAGGTGCGCTCGGCCGCCATGAAGAAACTTTTGGAGGTTTTCGGAATGGAGGATCCCCCTGCTATCCACGGACACAAGCAACCTCCTCAGTACATGCTCGATTTGTACAACACAGTCGCCGATGTGGACGGCGTAACCAAAGACCCCAACCTTCTGGAGGGGAATACTGTGCGCAGCTTCTTTGACAAATGTAAGCCCGGATTTCATGCGTAAACACACACACGAATGCAAATGTCGCCCTTTTTCTTTTTTTTTTTTTTTGGTCTTTAATGATTTCATGCTCCATTCCAGTGCGCAGTGAACAGGTGGAGTACAGATTCAATTTGTCCACGGTTGCAAGCACGGAGAAGATTCTCACCGCAGAGCTCCATCTCTTCAAGCTGCGGCCTCAGGCAACTCTGGCGTTCCACAGACACCATTTCTGCCAGGTGTGTGCTCTCGCCTGTGGAGCTTTCCGCCCAACGCGCGTCTGTTTTAGTGTGGTTGTGACCCTACCTCTGTTCCTGGTTCCAGGTCAGCGTCTATCAGATAATGGACACCAGCAGAGGCAACGGCACCAAAGACAAGAAGCTGCTCTCCTCTCGACTCATTCCCATCCACTCTGCCGGCTGGGAAGTGT
The DNA here is from genome assembly GCA_000180735.1 of Tetraodon nigroviridis. Classification (NCBI taxonomy): domain Eukaryota; kingdom Metazoa; phylum Chordata; class Actinopteri; order Tetraodontiformes; family Tetraodontidae; genus Tetraodon; species Tetraodon nigroviridis. Next base: position 1,240,701 of record CAAE01014981.1, read on the forward strand.
TCACCATCACACAGGCGGTGAGTTACCATTTCTGGAAGGGGTGAAAGGCACACACGGGGGTGTCTGCGTCTAACGCCTGCGCGTCCGTTGCTCCAAAGGTCCGTTCTTGGATGTCAGACGAAGGCAGCAACCTGGGGCTCCACGTGGTGGTGCGGACCCTGGGGGGAAGTCAGATGGACAAGAAGCTGGTCCGTTTCGCTTCGGGGCGCAACCATCACCAGAGCAAACAGCCCATGTTGGTGCTCTTCACCGACGACGGCCGTCAGTCCGCCGCTCTTGGAAGCATGGGTGAGGCTCCCGCTAGAACCCACGCAGCCGTCAGTCCGCAACCCATCCAAGTTTGGAGCTTTTCGACGTACCAAACGATATTTGCTAAAAACCTGTCTTCCTTCAGCAGATCCGCACGACGCCACAGACACTTCCGGCCTGCTTCGGGCCCCGGCGGCGGCTCCGTCTTCCCGCAGCGCCCGCTCCGTGGAGCACGGCGAGGAAGAGGGCGTGTCCATGCCCTGCCAGCGCCTCCCCCTCTACGTGGACTTCGAGGAGATCGGGTGGTCGGGCTGGATCGTGTCCCCCCGGGGGTACAACGCCTACCACTGCAAGGGCTCCTGCCCCTTCCCTCTGGGCCAGAACATGAGGCCGACCAACCACGCCACCGTCCAGTCCATCATCCACGCGCTGAAGCTGATCAAAGGCATCGAGACGCCATGCTGCGTGCCGGACAAGCTCTTCTCCATCAACTTGCTCTACTTCGACGATGACGAGAACGTGGTGCTGAAACAGTACAAAGACATGGTGGCTGGGAGCTGCGGCTGCCACTGACGTCAGCCACGGCCACGGGACGGTTCCTGCCACGTCTGGCGTTGTATGATATGTAAATATGCATAAATTATAATATATGGCAGCAGCGGAAGTGTTATCCTGTGTGTGCGTGTGTGTGGGGGGAAGTGTAAATGTATGTGTATATGTTTTTGATTGTAAATTTCTGCACAGTGGATCAAGCTAACAAATAAAAATGACTGTGGTTTATGAACTGATTGATCAAGACTGAGCAAATTCCACAGAGTTTTATGCTAGAGAGTGATTCAAAAGCTTTCCCCCAAACCTCCGTGGATAAAACTCCATCCTTCACTCTAGTTGTCACCTGGACTCAGTGAAAACAGTGTAGCTTTGCTTTAGTTACTCCTGGGTGCGCTGGTCCCGCTGCTCAGTTAGAAGCTGAGGGGAACGTTCCTCTGTGGAAGGGGACGCCTGAATCTCGTCCCTGCACAGGTGCTGCACCACACCCACGCCGAAGCTGTCGGCCAGCACGTTGGTGACGGTCCTGGCGCGGTCCCTGCCCGCAAACACCAAGCAGATTCAGAGGTCCGGAGGTTGGCCTCAGCCACCAAGACAAAAATAAAGAAAGAAAGAAGAAGAAAAAGGTGCTCGTACAATATAAAGTCAACCGCGAAGACGAGAGAAACGCTTTCGAGGGGGAGTCCGACGGAGGTCAGCACCAAGGTCATGGTCACCAGGCCGCCCTGCGGGATACCCGCACTCCCAGTCGCCACTGCTGTGCTGGTCAGACTGGAAACACAAAGTTTAAAACCCTCCAGTGAGTTTGTAAGTGCTTGAACTCTGCAAAGAAGGTTGCGTTTTCAAAGATTGAAATGAAGTCACGGAGTTAAATTGCAGTTCTGTGGCTCCGACCTGAGGAGGAAGAGCTGAGCGGCGTTCAGATCTACGGCATGAACTTGGGCGATGAATATGGCGGCGACTGCCTCATAGAGCGCCGTTCCGTCCAGGGTCAGCGCGGTCGCCATGGGGATCAGCACACGCGTCAGCTGCTTCTCCAGGTGGAGGTTGTCCTCCAGGCAGCGGATTGTGACGGGCAGAGTCATAATACTGGGAGAAAGAAACACTTCTGTCCTCAAATCCAGTGTTTACAGAAAAAGGAAGTATAAATCTTTAAGAAATGCTTTTTTTTCCCTCTTTTTTTGTCTTTCTTTAGTGAATTTGAGGTGTGAAGGACAGAAATCCCATTTGCTGCTGGTGGAGACTCACCTGGAGGACGTCCCGAAGGCGGTGGCAAGTGCCTGGAGCAGACCGGCCATAAACCGGAAGGGATTCTTGCGTGTGGTGACGACATAAATGACGGGCAACGTGACGAGACTGTGGATTAGCAGGCTGATGATCACTGTGATTAAAAACATGCCAATCTGGCGGCCTAATATGCTAATATCGTTCAAATTCAGAATCTGTCCTCCAACCAGGAAGATGATTCCCACCGGAGAATACCTGCAGCCGATAGAGAAAGGATCGGTAAAACACACACGCGTGCGCTCGTACTCCACCTTAATGGTCAGTTTTCTTACCAAAGGGCTGTATTGATGAGCCGTACAGTGGCTCTGTTGAGGCAGTCAAAAAAGTCCAGCAAAGGTTTGGCCTCATCTTCCATGTCGCCCAGGATTAGGCCAAAGGCTGTGCAGATGAGCAATATCCCCAGAATGTTGACAGCGTCCACACTGTGGGATATCGGCATCTGTTCCTCTGTGAGGATCCCAGTCAGATTCTGATTACACATCATGATAATACACAGATATTTGCAATAGTAGCATTTACTATGATGCATTCAAGAGATGAGCCTTACCCACTGCAGTCTGTTGAGTCTGATTCACTGATTGATTATTTTTGCTGGTAGAATACACAGTTTTATGCTGAAATTTTATAAAATAAAAAAAAACAAACTTCTTCACATCATCAGGAGGACAAAAAGGGAAGCCATAACTGTGAATTTTACCTGACTGAAACAAGCCACCACTATATTTGCAGGAAAGATGTTTCTGTGTAACAAAATAACGTGTACAAATTTGTTTCTGGTGCTTGTTGGTATGAAATGAACTCTTTTTATAGCCACCTGAGCAAATCGAGGAAGGCGTCAAGAGACTGCAGGGCTTCGTTTTCGCCGCGGGGGGGCGCTGTGGCTCCGCTGTGTATTTTGCCCGGTTTGATCAGGAGAACCGCAGCGATGCCCGTAAAAACAGCCAGAATGGAGGTGACCGTGTAGTAACAGACGCAACACAGGCCTATTTTCCCAAAAACCTTCCGTTTTGCCGAGGAAATTGCTGAAATGTCAGAAGAGGGAATGAGGGTTTAGAATTTAGAATTTCACAATTGGCTTAATGTTTTGTAGTACGTATATTATCATGGCTGGCCTTTTATTACTTTCACCAATAAATGTATGCCACAAAATCATTCAAATGGGCCAAGGAACAAATGATCCAATTTTTGTGACGATCTGGATTCTAAAGGAACTTTGACCTTTGCCTCTCAATCCTTTATGGCTCAGAGGCCTTAAGAAAACACACAAAAATAAGCATTTCACTTGTTTTAGGTGAAACAGAGAGCAGGTGAAAGAGCAAACATCTCACCTGTAATGACGCTGGAGGCGATGAGAGGAAGCATGAGACACTGCAAAATCTGCATCAGCAACTCTCCCGGGAACATAAAGTAGTGTATTTGTCTGGCCGTCATGTTGTAGGAGCGCAACCCAAAGCCCAGGCCAGCGCCTGCAGGAGGAAGGACAGCACACGCAAAGTGATTCTCACTGTCAGAGAGGAAATCCAGAGAGTGAAATGAAAACAAAAACAAGTTAATAGAAGTAAGCAGAAAAAAAACCTGAAGTCAACCAGACACGGCGACTACTGTTGGGATCTGCTGGATCAGCGGATGTCAAATATTAAATGTATATTCTTCCATCGTGTTTCTTAGTGCTTCTACTTAAATCAACAACATTCAAAAGTTTATATAGAAATGTATTTGTTCATTTGGACGATAAAAGAGATCATTTTCCAGAAGGTTTTTTTTGGAAACGCTCACCGAGGACGATCCCAACAAGAGTGAGAAGAACAAAAGCGTGTGTCTTGAGAAAGCTGCTGATGCTGCATTTCTTCCGCGGCGATGCGTCTAAAGGCTCCTGCGATCCACGACAGTCCGCCCGATCCTCTGAGCTCAGCTTGGCGCAGGGTGACATCCTCGGTTCCACACGCAGATATAAACAGCAGGAGATGGAGGAGGTGAGGGAGAGATCCCGGCGTCTTGGAGCTGTTGTAGTATTGACAATTAAAAAGACAGAAAGCAGGTACAACCAATAAAATGAGATTAGCCCTGGGTTGACTCTGGTATTTGCACATTAACATAATTAATCATGTTTGTCGGGTTTGACGACATTTTGAGTTTGCCTTTAACCAGTAAAGGAAATTGAGATGCAGACTAATGTACAGTGAAGATACAAATGTGTGGAAAGTGAATGAATTCAATTTATAAAGAATATTTATTTGTAACGAACATTTCTTCCATCATTTTCCTCCACCAGGAAAAGTATCATTTCAGTGTTCCACGATGCCCAAAATGTGGCAGAAAAATAGGACAGCTGTTATATAATCCACCTCACTGATGTTAACACGTTAGAATCCTTAGGAACTGAAAATAAAACTTTAATTATGTTTATGTAGATGCAGGGAAGAGCCTAACGGAAAGACCAGGCAGCTATGCTAATATAATAGATGGCTAAACATTAATTCATTTGACAACACATGTGAGGGTTGTATTAAGGGCAGTATTAAGCAAATTTACACCCTTATTATTGTGAATTATCTTTCATATAACTGTTAAATCTATTTCATTTCAGTCCATTTTTTGACTGATGGTGCAGCCTAACCTGGACCCAGAGTACGTATCGAATAATCAGCTGAAACAAAACTTGACTGGCATTAAAAAGGCTGTTTTCCCCGACAACAAAACCTGGTTTTTCTAAAGCGTGTAACCCGAGCGGTGACCTGGGGCGTCGGCCATACAGCGGCGCTAAAGGGGGCTGATAGCGCTTGGCATGATGCTGGACGACAGCCCTCGTCCATTGTCAGAGGGGCTGCTATTCACAATGGGGAAACGCCATTATAACAGGGACCAAAGCGCCCTGTGGCAGCCCCGAAACCCGATCTCCTGTTGGCTCCGGCTGGCCTCTGTGCCGGTATTTCATACCTGGCACGTCCAAAGACCTGAAAAAGACATGTGGCGTTGAAGCGGCGATGGACGCTGAGCCCGGCGCCTTCGGACATGGGGAATAAACAGAGCATCTTTACAGCGCAGCAGCTGGACGCTTATCAGGTCAGTGTCTGTCAGAACCATCAGGTGTTTGCTCTGAGCGACCGGCTCCATCCTAAATCCCTGATTATTCTCGTTGTGATTGACAAAACGAACCGAGTGATCAGAATGTCTTTCACTCCACCGTGAAAAGGAGGTTATATTACCCTTCCCGACGTTCTTGTGTTTTCAGGATTGTACATATTTCACAAGGAAAGAAATTCTCAGGTGAGCAAACAGCGAACAGTAAGAACCTGTAGCTGTCTGTCTTTTGTTGTGATGTGCAGCATGTTAGGGTTGGGGGTCAGGGGTCAGGGGTCAGGGTAGGGTTGGGGTTCGGGGTTAGGGTCAGGAGGTCAGTCCTGCCTTAGCTTTGGTGAACACTGAGATCCCTGTCAGATCCCGTCAGGATTGTATTGTACCGACCAGGGAGACGTAGGGGTTTGTTTTTGTCTCACAGTGATAAAATGGTATAAAAGAATTACGAACTAATTTTCCGGTCTGGAACGCTTCCTAGGCTCTTCTATCGTTATCGGGATTTGGCTCCACAGCTCGTTCCTCTTGACTACACCAGACCACCCAGATGTGAAGTTACCATATGAGCTGATCGGCAGCATGCCAGAGCTGAAGGTAGGTCTACTGGACCTCTCTCACACACACACACACACACACACACACGCACACACACACACAACCAATCCATAATTAATAGCCAACTAATCGACAGAATTCTTTGAAAGGTTATACGTTATCTGACTCCTTTAAACTTGAATAATGCTGGTGTCCCTCATGGTTCACTTGTTGGAAATGGATATTTTAGATAAAGGACGCCTCGTAGAAAGTGTGTGGGAACACGGGAGTGTCAGAAGAAAGGGAGAGTGCTGTGAAGATACTTTCTCTTCAGCGCCTAGGACGTCGATTCATTTACAAATGTAACAGATTAGCAAAGGATGCTAACAGGCAGCCACTTTAATTATGGGCTTAATTTGAATTATAGTGAGTTTTATACTCAACATAAACGGTTCAGATTTATCGTCTGAACGGAACTGCACTTATTGAATTAAATTAGGAGAATAAATATGCAACATTTTCATTTTAAAGTACTTTGGAATGGTGGGCAGAGCACTGGAGTAAGGGCGAACGTGTGTTACGTTCCGCTGTGCAGGACAACCCATTTCGTCAGAGGATCGCCGAGGTTTTCTCCGAGGACGGCCAGGGGAACATGACGCTGGACGACTTCCTGGACATGTTCTCAGTCCTGAGCGAGATGGCGCCGCGTGACCTCAAGGCCTACTACGCTTTTAAGATTTACGGTGAAAAATCCACGGAGAAGACCGTCCACTTTAAAATGATTAAAGTACACACACACACACACACACACACATATACTGAATGTCAGCATGTGGTTTCGGGGTTACGAGCGGCACACCCAGGTCACATGTCTCCATAGTGTTTTCTAGGGTCCGTGGGTCCGCGGCCATCAGCGTGACGGGTGGTGCATAGGATGTTATCAATGTTTAAAGAGTGTGTTATGGCAGCAAAGAGCTGGTCAAAGCCCTGGTTGTGCTCTGCACCAGGGTCCCCTCTAATTAACACACACTGACAGATGAAGAGCTTACGTACACATAACCGTGGTCACGGGTCACGGAGGCCTCTCGCGTGTCAGTCAGACCAGTAGGGAAGCGAGAACGACCCCGGTGGGATAGCATGAAAGCTAAAGTTGTGTTTTGATGGGAAACTAAAGAGGACGCATTTGTATAAACTGTCCAAGTTCATTCCAAAGTACACCAAAGCTAGCCAACAGCGGTTTGTTAACAGATTCCCTTCTTTTTTTTTTAACAGATTTCAACAATGACGACTTCATCTGCAAGTCCGACTTGGAGAAGACGCTGAACAAACTCACCCGTAACGAGCTGACGGAGGACGAGGTGAGAATGGTGTGCGAGAAGGTGATCGACGAGGCCGACCTGGACAACGACGGGCGTCTGTCGCTGGAGGACTTCCAGCACATGATTGTTCGAGCTCCAGAATTCCTCAGGTGGGCAGCGGGGAAAAAAACAAAGGACCAAGGTATTAATTACTACTTGGTATTTGCAGTGATCCCAATTGTAACATACTCACCATGTCTGTTTTCAGCACTTTCCACATAAGGATATAAAAACAGGAGTGGAAACAGTCATAAAAACGGATCAACCGAGTCTTAAAGGATCTCAACAGGTTAACCAAATGTCCGCTTTGTTTCACTGTTTTGCTTCATGGTATATTTAAATCTATTTTACAAACTTGCAGCAACCGGTTCAACAAGAAACCACATCAGAGGCTTCGGGCTTCAGCTTTTATTAAATCAAAGATACACTTATCTACAGTCCGTAGATGTTTTTCCATAAGGGTTAAGAAAGTACAGTACAATTAGATTTAAATGTGATAACTTCCACGTTCCGCGAGCGCACGCCTCAGTTTGCAAGATGAAAACTGGGCTGGTGCACGTGCACGGTGAGACGCGACGGGGCGTTTGAGGATATGCATTTTCAAATAAAGTCAAAAGGAAACCATCCGCCAAGATGATGCCTTTTGAAAGTCATTTCTGGTTATGACCTAAAGCTAAATGATTCCACAGATGATTGGTTACGTCTCTTCCGGACCGAAGCGGCCGTGAAGTTTCAGTCGCGCCGTCCCGTCTACAGCCGGACAGTTTCCTACTGATGGCTCAGTCAACACTAGAGGCAAAACACCCTTACATTCATCTGTACAGGTTCACGAGGACGTCGGACAGGTACACCAAACACATCTGCACGCAGGTCCAAGGTTCACCATGCAGAGCTAACCTAACAGTCTCAGTGGTTAAGACAAGATCCCATCAGAATGATTTTTTTTGTTTGTTTTTTGAAAGAAAACAAGAGGTGCAGGCAGCAAAAGCCATCACTACTGTGCATATGTTTTTAGACTAGTAACGTAAATAAGGATTAGTGAGAGTGGAATCAGAGATGAATCATTTCACACGTTTAATCTGCTAGCTTGAGCTTGTAAAATAAAATAAAAACTTAAATTCAATTGGCCCACGCAGTATATTACACGTGGCGCCCCCTAGCGGTGACACTACATGAGACACTAAAAAAACCCACTGTCGGTGCGAGTGACGCAGCAGTGGATTAATACAGCAAGAAAAAGGAACTTTGAAACTAAAACTTAGCAGGGAGGTAGCTGGAAGTCTAGAGATTAAGAAAAAAAGCGTTAAAAAATAGGTTGAAGCATAGATTGTACAGTGAACGACGGATGCGCAGGGGTAGGGAGGAGATCAAGAGTAAGAATGGGGGGTTATGTGCATTCAGTTTTAGGTTATTGCAAATCTATCACTTGGCACACACTACACACAAAACACGAGTGGCTGATAAAGTGCAAAGGAAAGCTGTGAAACCGACAGTATGAAACCTCAGCTGTGATCACACTTCCTGTTCCACTAACCAGAGACGTCATTTAGCCTCGCTGTGAACACACACGATGCAAAACCTTCCTGTCCTGCCTCAAGGCAGCTCTTCTTTAATTTCTGAATACTTATTATTATTATTATTATTATGTTTGGGTTTAGACTTTGAGGGAAAAAGCTGTTAAAACTTTGAAATAAGGTCATACAGTGCGCCACCAGAAGAAACACCCAAGCAGAAGTACACCTCAAACCACGATTTTACCAAAAGGAAAGGCGACAGAACGCACCGTGCACCGACTGGTGCAACCTCAACCAACTGGACAGCACCATGTGACAGTAAAACCTTTTAATCAAAAGCATCTCGGTGTCTCAGTTTCACCCGAAACGAAAGCGTTCGCTGTTCTGCTTCACTTGAGCCGTTCAGTCTCTGGCTGCTAGCTTAAACATTTAAAGATCACTAATAAAAATAGATCTAAATATTACAATTGTCATCCTAAAACAATTTACATGTTTTGTATCTTCAGTATCCACGTGTAAAATATAAGTGCGTAGTACAAAGAGTAACATTGGAAGAGCGTGTTTTCTGTAGGAAAGGGAACATCTGGACGATGCTCCTGCTTCAGTCCTTGACCTGTGCATGAAAACAGACCTCTGGAAAGTGGAAGAGATCCATCACTGGAAGCTTTCAGAAGAGGAAGAGGGGAAAAAAAGCTCTCCCCTTACTGGGAAGATAATGGTTTTTGGTGGAACTGGGGTGGGGGAGGGGGGGTGACTCTCCCAAGGACCTTGGGATCTCACTCATACACGGTTCTTTCAGGGAACAAGAGTGCAGAAAGAGTCTCAGGGCCCTCTGAGTAAATGAATGCACTGTGATTTAAATCATCTCCAGCACATGGAAATGAGATCTGTCTCTTTGGAAGGTCACAAAGATTTTATTGCTGCAAAAATCCCGGGCCCAGACTAGAGGAATGTGATCATTTGTGTGAGCGCCACTTCTTTTTCCTATTTATTCGCCCATTGTTAACCAATTGTAAACACAGCTTAGGAGTTCAGTGCCTGTGTTTGCAGGACACGTGCACGGGTCCCAGAGACAATCGTGAGGGTCAGAACAACAATCCTTTTGACCACTGCAAAAAAGACGTAATTTGGGACTTCTGCTATTGCTCAGGACATAAACCCCGATGACCAAAGAGAGATGAACTAAATATCGCCCACTTAAATTGTGTTAGACTGAACGTGACCTGATGTAGGGCAACGAAAACACTCACGCGCTCTGCTGGGGAAATTCTGTAAGGCGTGGTACCAAGGGGGTGTGTGTGTGGGGGAGAGAAGGAGGAACAGATGAGTAAGACAAGGAAGAGGAGGGACGCGCTCAGAGCACACACAGTCCGTTCACATCCAGCCGGCTGGCAGCCAGAAGGAAAAGGCCTCTGTCCTCAGAGCAGGGAACAGCGGAAAAAACTGCTCTTTTTCTGAGGTTCTGATATCTTGACTCCATGAGTGCCTCCCTGCGGTGCGTTGCCCTCCTGCAAATGCCACACAAGGGATTGGCCGCTGTGACACCGACTACTTCCTATTCATGCTCACTTGGATGCAATTTTGCCTCATTTATCTCAAGTTATACAGTTACAATAGATATATATCAGTTTCCCTACCAATTTTGTGTTCCATCTTTGATTTAATGTCTCTTGCAAGAGTCAGAAATGCCTGTGAAACAAAAGGAAATAGAGGCAAAATGATTTCAGTACGATAAACGAAGCATTCAGAGTTCATCAGAGTTAAACAGTTGCGTACATTTTCCACATTGATGTTGGCCTTTGCACTGGTCTCCATGAACTTTATCCCATAGTCTAATGCAAGCTGAAAGTGAAACAAATAGACAAATTAATATCTTTCCGTTTTAAAGCTGAATAATGATGTATCAGTGTCGTATCCCTAAACGCATCGTCAAAATTTGGCATCTGCTTGAACTTTGATGTCCAGCGAGATTTTACAGCAGAAACTCAACCTGGTTTTTTTTTTTTTATCACAAACAGTTTTAAAAGTAATTCCAAGCAAAGAACAACAATGAAAAAAAATAACTCTTACCTTTTCTCCTCTGTCTTTGGACACCTGACGCTTATCATTGATGTCACACTTGTTGCCAAGCACCATCTTCTCAACATCTGCAGAGGCATGCTGCACCAAAAAGAGATCCTGTATTTAAAAACTACCTACTAAGAAGCATGGTAGATAAAACTGGATATATATAAAAAGGTAAATATAAAAACTTGCGGTTGAATACCTCCTCGATGTTCCTTATCCAATTCTTGATATTATCAAAGGATTTCTCATTTGTGATGTCATACACAAGCATGATACCCTATAAAGAAATAAAAATACACAGCAAATGACATTCTGAGGAAGCAAAAAGTGCACGATTCCTTAACACCTTTATGTTCCGTCTGTCTGGCCTCTACTGTACCATTGCTCCTCTGTAGTAGGCTGTTGTGATTGTCCGGAAGCGCTCTTGACCGGCTGTATCCCTAAAAAAAAAAAACCAATGAGAAACTTTGATATAGCCTCATAGAGCTGGTTGTCCAGTAAGTATCTGTGGGTGTTGCATTTAATAAAGGCCACTGATTGTATTTAGGAGAGAAGGACATTTGATATGAACTTTTCCTTAGCGTGTACCATAAATGCATTTCAAGATGATGGGCTTTTCATACCTGTTGTGTAACTTACCATATTTGTAACTTTATCTTCTTGCCATCAAGCTCTATTGTCCTAATCTTGAAATCAATGCCTGAAAAAGCAATGTTTTGATTGTTGAACTGTCAGCTGAGAACACATATTATCAAATGTACCGCTATGTGACAAATAAACCCATATAATTACACATGCCCTCATATATTTGTGTTATCTAGGCATAAAGATCTATGTAGATATAGCTCTATAAATTGACGGATCTATATCTAATCTAAATCTTCCTATCTGTATAGTGCAGTACACAGTTAGCCGTTTTACCAGACTATAGACGGAGCCCATTAGCTAGCATCTAACGTCAGCTAGCAGGGAAGCTACCCGGCACGACTTCAAAATAAAGCATGAACACCTATATCCCACATTGCCTGGCACAAAACTTGTATTCTTACGTTTGCCTTTTTAAACATTTGACTGAGGCGTTAAAGCTATATACATAAAACGTAAACGAAAAACAGCGCCGATGAAAGGCAAACTAAAACTAGTTCTAGACGTCAACATAGCTGCCAGCTTACAAGGAAATAGCCCGAACCACCGAGAAGACAAGACAGAAGGACATTAACAGGCGTTTGGGTCCTACTAAGCCTTACCTATGGTTGAGATAAAGGTTGAGTTAAAGGCGTCCTCTGAAAACCTGAACAGAACACAGGTCTTCCCAACACCAGAATCTCCAATTAATAGTAACTTAAACAAATAGTCGTACGTCTTCGCCATACTTGATATTATTGCGGAAATCCCGCCCGACGAAACAGTGGTCTGAATGGGTTGAAACGACGCCCCCTATCGGCTGCTGATATTTAACGTTCGCCCCTAACTGACACCCTCGTCATATTGTAACACTTTTACCACTGAAAATGGTCAATAATCTGTTTCACAACTTTTGCATGTATTTGTATGCAAATCTGAGCATGTTTTGTGCAAGTATCGAGCAGCTGTCATCAACCTGGTGTTTTCTTTGACTCTTTCTTCTAAACATGACCACAATGGAAGTGCAGTCGTGGTTTAAACGGCCTCCCTCGTACCTGGTCAGTGTTGTTTTGCACACAAACAGAGAAAGTTCAGCTAAACATTCAACATTATAACCAGATTGAACAGTAAATAATGTGGGACAAAGAACATGGCTGAGTTTTGGTTTCTGTTTCATCTTTGTCTTGTTTTGTGAGGTATTTTTCATTGCAGATCCGCGTTTTGGAGAAAGACATTTAGAGATTGCCCAATGAGTACTTCTCCTACTATTACTACATTGGTCAAATTTTTCCATTTTTAAATGGACAGCATGTGATATTTTAACAATATTTATGTGTAATATAGGGCAATATTAATCATGGCAGACTATTATGCAGTAGTGCTTCACACTATACGTGAAACAGTCATTTATTTGAATTTCGAGCTATTTAAATGAAGTACAACAGACTTACAACCACTTTTCTTTTTCTCTGTCATTCATGTTGAAAAGTATTTGTCCCTCATTTCGACTGGCGAGTGTTTGGGATAACTATCTGTTGTTAGGTAAATACAAACAAGACAGACAACACCTATGTGTTTACTCAGCCAACAGTCATTTCAGGTGCACAAGTTTGAACAAATTAAAAAATATATGTATTAACTTTTAAGGAAGACAGGTCGAATTCCACTTTCTTTGACCTACAAAGGAAAGTCTTCAACAGGTTTCTGACGTGACCTCTTGAACTCAGCGGCTGCCTGTTAAGTGTGAACAGCACCCCCTAGTGTACAACATGGTGCACAGCGACATCCCATTAGCAGCAACAACTGTGGAAAGTTCATCTAAAAATTGGTTTAACTAATATTGCAAAAGTACTCTTTATTTTCTAGACTATCTCGGGAGTTACTTAAAATAAATCCATCCTCCAATTGTCAAAAGCCTGAAGAATCAAGAGCAGGGACTTTAATATGATTCCGAAGCATCGTCACATTTCTTTTTCTACATAAAGGCTGCAAATAAAAGTGGACATAAAAATTAAAGGTTACAGAAAGAATTACAAACAATTGTTTGATTTGTCAAAATCAAAAAGGTAATTTTCATAGAGTTTCATCATTGGCTGGCACCACCTAAATTAATGCCTAAGAAAATGGTTTTTCTGTTTAGTTGTTCTCTTATGCTGTTTCTTCTTTTGTCTCCATAACTTTTCTTGTGTATTTTATGACACCTTTTTGTTTATAACGTCTCCATTCAGACAACATATTCACCTTTTTGGAGCCACTGCTATGTTAAATTATACATTCAAAGAAAATACAAAGTTGTGATCATACTTGTGGCCATCGCCAGCGTTTTGACAGCTTTTGATAGGTCAAGTTGCATAAACTAAGTAGAGCATTGAGACAGCGCGTTAAAAACCTCACATACAAGGAAGGTCAACAGTGTCAACATCAGTTTTATTTATGTATTTGTCTCATCTTCTAGCACCGAAACTGAGCGTCATAAGAACCCAAACGCATCTTTAATGAAAAGAATATAGGAACTATAAATATAAAAAGGCTATAGTTGTTTTGATAGCCAGGTATAGGAATGAAATTGAGAGAATACGGATGGAATGTAGAAAATATCTTTTAAAAAAAACTTTTTTTTCTTGACTGCTCTTGGCATTTTACAAGCTATTGAGCTCATGCATCGTTTCTTCCAGGGCCTGGCGCAATTCTACATTTTTCTGCGTTGCAGCCGTGAGTTCATCTGCAAGAAAGAGTAGCAGCAAAATTAAACTAGTTTTCAGAAGGTGTCAACCTTTTTTTAATGGTTAAAACCAGAGGAACGCAAACAAGAAGAAAGAGAAGACAAGGCAGAAGAAGCTGATGGTTTTATTGTGCATTCAGGACAGATAAGGGAGGAGAGAAGAAACAAAGTGCTTCAGATCAGACGAGCCACAGTGAAAGAGGAGATTCTGGGGTCCGAATCCAGATTTACAAGCTGTTCAGATCATTGAGGGCATGATCCAGCTCCTCGCTGATAGCCTTGTATTTCAGCTTCTGATTGTACAGTTCATCTGCGCGTCGATGAGCAGAGAGAAGGAGAGAGCGAGAAAGAGAGAGAGCGAGGGGGGAAAATGCAGAGATGTAAAGATCAGGAGGGAGAAGAAAGCACACAGGCTGAAAATTAAGAACTGAAAAGACTGGTTTAGGGCAGTACAAATGAAAAAAGAATTCTAAGAAATGTACCTTCCAAGTCATCTATGGTCTTCTCCAGCTTGGCCACGGTCCTCTCGGCAAACTCGGCACGGTTTTCCGCCTGTAAAGAGACGGTCAACGTGGTCGCCATCGTCCAATCACAGGGGTCGTACTTGGCCTCCGCTGCCATGAACGTACCTCTTTCAGTCTGTCATTCATGATCTTAATCTCCTCCTCATACTTGTCTTCTTTCTCGGAGTACTAGAGAGACAAAGCAACATGATTTCACCGCAGCAACACCAACGTCGGCGTTGGAAGAACGGTTTACTTTTTACTTCTAATGGCACCTAACCCCACAGTAAACACCATCGAATCAACTCTACCTTTTCAGACTGAGCCTCCAGTGATTTGAGATTGTTGGTAACATTCTTCAACTCTTCTTCCAAGTCGCCACACTTCCTGCAAGCAAGAACAAGAACGACTGCGTATTTCACAATCGCAATCTTTAATTTCTTCTTTGTCCTGATGTAGTCGTGCTTACAGCTCTGAGACCTCTGCCCTCTCTTCTGCTCTCTCCAGTTCACCCTCAAGGACGAGCAGTTTACGGGTCACCTGTCATTAGGAAAGAAAGAAAGAAAGAAAGAAAGAAAGAAAGAAAGAAAGAAAGAAAGAAAGAAAGAAAGAAAGAAAGAAAGAGAAAAGTTACGTCAACGCTGGGGGAAAAAACAGAAATGCTGAAGATGCACGTTGAGACGAAAGGTCGGTGGGTCACCTCATCGCATTTGCGGTCCGCCTCCTCGGCAATGTTCTTTGCTTCTTTGAGCTGCAGCTCCTGAATCTCCATCTTCTCCTCGTCTTTCATGGCTCGGTTCTCGATCACCTTCATGCCTCTGAGGAGCAGCAAGACAGGTGGGACTGAACAAGGCCGCTGCAGCCGGTTTTACCGAAACTTCATTCAATATCCACATTCTCTCATCGGTTGAAAAATGGAATATTTAAATAGAAAGTTTAAACCGGATCTGTTTATTCTCACCTTTCGCTCTCATCCGCATTCTTCTCAGCCTCCTCCAGCTTCTGCAGAGCAGTAGCCAGTCTCTCCTGAGCACGGTCCAACTCCTCCTCCACCAGCTGGATCCTGCGGTTCAGAGATGCTACTTCGGCCTCCGCCTAGTTCAGAAAGAGGGAGAGGGAGAGAGAGGGAGAGGGAGAGAGAGAGAGAGAGAGAGAGAGAGAGAGAGAGAGCAAAGGTCACTGTTGAACACAGAAAAACTCTGCTGCCTCAGGAGGAAGAACACCGCTCAGCAGGACCTAGATCACAGGCTGAGAAATAAATAAAGCTAAAAGTGAATAAATAAGCTTTAAAAAGTGAAAACAATTCCATCAATAAATTATTTCACAAACTTCTCAGTATTAACTTGTCGTTTTGTTTTTTTTAACATATGCAGTCATATATTTAGGTTTACACCCAATTACTGCGATGTGATCTGGACTCTGAAGCTTGAACATTAACTCAAAGCGCTGACGCAGGCGAGCGGAGGGGCAGATTTAACCCCGACGTGTCCGATTTTCGCCAAACTCGTGTTGGTTCGAGGCCCTGAAGGTGAGTCTCTCCTGTTTCCTGCTAGTCTGATCTCAGATAACCAGCCCGCTCTTCTTCTCCGAGTCAGGACAAAGAGTTCAAATTACACAAATGTGTATGTGTGCATGCGTGCGTGCTTGTGTGTGAGTGGTGAGTGAGTGAGGGAGTGTGTGTGTGTGAGTCACGCCATGAAACAATGTAATTTGCCTGGCTTTTATTTTGCAAGAGGGGGGGGAAGACCTACACAGTACCAGTAAAAAGTTTGGTTAAACAACCAAGGAAGCACACAGAGTGACAACAACTATATTTTGAATCTAATTATTATAAAGAACGACCTAAGTTTAATATTTATTTATATTTTCTAAAATTTTACTGCGATGCATCAATTAATCTATACACCATAGTGTATTCATTTGTATTTATTTATTCAAAACGATAAGAAATTCTTTTTAGGGTGTTGCCTGGTACAGAATGCAGGATTTAGAAGTGCAGTTTTATTTGAACCAAGCGGAGCTGATGAGGACACAAGTACTTACACAAACCTGAACGAGCGGCCTAAAAGTCAACTAAGGAGTGTCCCGGACACCCGAGGTCCCAAACACGCTTCAGATCGAGCGTAAAGACGAACAACAACCCCAAAAAAAAGACAAAGAAAGTTTTTTCGGACTCCGCAGATGAAGAGCGACCATTTTGTTACTGATCTAAAAATCGCTGACAGTTAACGATGAGTTTTTTTGTTTGTTTGTTTGTTTGTTTGTTTTTTTAATGTTAAGCAAGGGAAGCGTGAAAGGTGCGATTCTCTCACTTTTTCGCGCTGTTCCAGCTCGGTGTCCAGCTCTCTTTGTATCGCCAGCTCTCGCTCCTCCGCATCGTCAAGTTGCCGCTGCAGCGTTTGGATTTTCTTCTTCACCATCTCCATGATCGCGACCCGACGGTTTTTCTACCGAGCTTCCACAAAAAAAAAGGGTGATCGCTTAATTTAAAGAAAAAAAAAAAAAAAGATTGGCCGAGATCTTCGTGGTTGGAGAAGCGGCGATTCTTCCAGTCAGGAAGTGAGAGACTGGGCCGGTGCTGGGATGAAGTGGTAGTGGTGGAGGAGGAGGAGGAGGAGGAGGAAGGGGAAAAGGGCTGGGAGTTTTCAGGAAATTTATGGCGAGATCCTCCAATCGTGTGAGGAAATGTGGTCCAGGGTGACATCATGGGGCTGGAGGAGGAAGGCAGGGCGGCTTTCCGCCACGAAGCGCGTCGGAATTTTTTTTATGATGGACTTATAAGGCAACGACATTGTGTTGCTGCTTAAACTGCATTTTCTGCTCTGATTACAGCAGGAATGAAAGAGAAAAGCGGCGCAATTAGCCTAGTTTTTGTTGTAGTCTACATTTCTGTCAACCTTTCCACTTCCTTTACTTTAGAATGAAATATATGTTGTACGTAAACACCTATGTGAAAATGTATGCATTGTTAAGACAAATAAAAACGGTCCTTTAAGTGATATTCAATGGAGTCTTGTGTACTAGAGATTAGTAGAATGCACCGTACTCCGAGTTAAACTTTGAAACTGTAGTTCGGGTGTAATTATGCTTAAAAAGCAAAGGAGTGAATTACAGAAAGGTAGAAACACAGTTTTGTGTGGACCTGAGACATTTCATTCAAAGGTGAGGGCATTTTGGAGAAAGTGAGGACATTTTGGCAGGTTGTGCAATGGCCTTTATGAGGGTTTAGGCTTTGTGTGTGTGTGTGTGTCTGTGCCTAACACTTGTGTAAGCTGTAAACCAAAGGTCCAATGATCTACAAACAGCACCGGGAGACGGGATTGTCCCCCGTGGCCTGATAAAAATTAACTAGAGCCAGTTGATTTGGTTGGGCTCCTGACTTGAGGGCCATTCCTGCAGCGCCTCCGCCCACCTGTAAAATCCCCTGACACCCGCCCCCCACCTCTGTTCCATGCACAGCTGATGATGCATCATTCAGTCTTTGTGTTGCAGTTTCATTTTGGTAATGTTGAAACTTATGTATAACAAATATGTGTAATGTGACCTTTAACCTTTTAAGGTCCAACGTAGCTGCTTTAGACCACAGTGCTGGACTACGGCTGCAGAGACAACCAAGAAAAGATCACATTCTAAGACTGTCTATTCTCTATATTGAGTCTCTTTGTTAAATATATTTTTTTAAGTTTTAGATGAAGCACTTCCAGAAAAGATCAAAATAAACCCAAATATCAGTGGAAGGAAATCAAGAAAAGGAAGCTGAAGCATATGCTCCGCAGAAACCGTTCATCAATCAGGTATGAACTGTAAGTTCAGATGGAGGGGAGCGTTATACCTCCACCCAGAACATTGGTTTGATTGGTTAGCGCGTTCATGGGGGGGTTTCTGTTTGCCTAAGCCACATTCCTGGGATTCTTGGACGGCTGCAGGCAGCGTTTTGTCTGTGCTTTGAGAAAAAGCTCCCCTACAGATCCCACTAAGACGCCAAAAACTCGCTGACTCTCACTGCTTATGAAAAACACTTAAGGATTTACAGCATGACGTTCCACGGTCGCCCTAAGTGTAAATTCAGGGCATGTAGTCCCTCTCATACATGTGCATTATATTCTGCAGATAAGAGGACGTTTGGAAGGATTGTTTTGTTTGAATTTCATTCAAATGTGCATGTCTGATTTTCACCCATAGGAGTCCTTTTATCTGACGGGTTCCACCAAAATGCAATAAGTTTGAAGGCGTGGCGTTCCGACGCTGCGTGGATAATGTCTTTCAGATGGCCTCTGATCAACTTACATCTCCGGCCTTCTTCTCCGACAGCTCTAGTTTATCCTGAGCTTCCTTCAGGGCCTCTGAGTACTTGTCGACCTCATCTTCTGTGACCTTCAGTTTTTTCTGCAGAGCGAGCAGCTCATCCTCGATCTGGAAGAAATCCAATATCATGGGAATCAGAAAGGTTTCAAAAATGGTTAATATTTATTTTTTATTCATTTATCTATTTATATAAAATAGAGAAACAAAAAGAGACGAAGTTGTGGAAAGAAACTGATCTCTGAAAGAAACTTTACTTTGGCTACCACTGTGCTAAATAAGAGTTACCATCATAGACTAAACATGGACAGCATCTGGATTGCCTCCCGGTGATAGGCTGCAGCACCCCCTGAAACTTCCCTATTCCAAACCATGTGTTTTAAACGCTGTTTTTAATGAGCAGCAGGGATCAATTTCCCAGGTCCCCAGAATTACTGAGCTACACCGGAACTTTTTTAGTCCGCCTTCCATTCGTTTCCACGGTAGAGATGTGGTGCAGCAGGGTTGAGCTTAGACACACTGGCCTCAGCAGAGCAACAACATGCGTCTCCTCTCATTCACACTCTCTTTCTCTTTCTCTATTTACATTTTTTTAGCACCATACAATATATATCCACAATGAATTAAATATTTTGTGTCGTGTGCAGTTTCATACTGTGAAAACGCCCTCAGTGGTGATGATGGCAGAGCAGTTATTATTAGTTAAGGTGATTAAAAATGGTTTTACTGAGTTTACTGTCAACATTAGCGTTTACCACATTCACAATTAACACTTGACAAGCAAGTCGAAGCTCAGGTATCAGAGTTTTTGTCAGACGTACTGCAGTTTATTTTCAGATGAGGTGTGAAAGACCAGCAGTAATATCAGGTGACTTTCAGCATCGCTGGACTTCATTACTTCAAGTAATCACATCTGGCACACGTCACATCTCAAAAATAGATTTTACTGAACGTGACTACTGCCAAAAAGAATCAATATCAATCTCCATAACTTTTGACGACCTACTGTACTTGATGCTAAAAGTCACAAGTAAAAAGTCCCAATGTCGCAAATATCAGATCTGTGGTTCATCAAGAGTCAAAAAGATGAAGAACTAATGAATGGTGCTTCTTTGTTAATCTGTGTTTTCTCCTAATTAGCTCTGGAGTTAATTAGTTCCGAAATGTACCCATATTTTTGAGGGTCTTCTTTCAGCCCAACTCGTTTTGCCAAGAATACCAAAGAAGTCATCGTGTCACTGCCAGCCAGACGAGCTGAGCTCTCCAAAATCCTCTCGAGTTTCCCGCTGACCGCTCCCTAATGATGAACACGCCATCCGTGTGTGTGGTGCTGCTGACAGCTGCCACTCTTTGCTCTCTAAGGGGCTGATTAGGGCCTTGGCCAGCACAGGGCAGCATCTCAAACATTCCCGCTCTCCCAAATTCCCCTCGTACTCTTACAATGACCAAACCATCTTCCGCTCTTAGATAATTGCATCAAATCAGAAACCCTCAAATATCCTGCTACGTCTCCGGATTTGCATGTATCAAATGATCCAAGTCCGATTCATTTAGAAATAAACTTCCCATCGGCCGTGCAGGACCAATTATGGATCTGCAGATGCTGGGAGATTAACTTTAGGGCTTTTTTTAAGCCAGTAGAGTAAGAAAAGGATGCTGGGAAAAGTACTGTAGCTTGGGAAAGCAGCTGCTGCCTTGGGCTTGTTTTAACTCCACTCTTTACTCTTTATTTCTGTTTATTAGCCCTGTGGACAACCTCCACCCTCCACCACCCACCAGAAAATAAGCCTCAGGACATCGGCCTCAGCAGCTCTTCTTAACTGTTTATATGGAGAGAGTTTATATGGCATGCTGCAGTTATTTTTTATTGATTTATATTACACCAAATTCCAAAGTAATAAAATAATGTCATAACTCATAATTATACATCACAACTGCAAATCCATTCTAATGACTAGATTAATCTATGTACAATCATGATAAAATAACTCTAAAAGAGAAACTGAACTCACAGTTTTAATAGGAGTCAGTAGATTAAAACATGTTCCAAAAGTATGTAAGTACATGTAGTTTTGGCAATGGATATTAGTTTATAAGGGTTTCAAAATGTAAAGTTGAAAGTCAATTTTGTTGTTGTTATTATTAATATTACATACTGCTGAATTAGATTTAGACACTTAGCTTAGAGCACCCTAACTATCCCATCCCTCTCATCAATCTGCTCATCTTCAGCTCACCTGCTTGCATTTCTCCTCCGCTGACTTCTGGTCGCTCTCAGCCAGCTCTGCCCTGTCGATGGCGTTCTCCTTGTCCAGCTTCAGCATCTGCATCTTCTTCTTGATGGCATCCATTTTGTCTCTGTTTAGTTTTCAAAGCTTTTGTAGCAAATGTTTGAGGTCTTCAGGAGGAATGCTGCAGATGCGGAGAAGATGCCTCACAGCAGAGCCTCACACGGCTGAAGAAAGGCGGGAGTGCGAGAGACTGAGCGGGTGTGATGAGGATGCACACTGTGTGCCGGCTGGGCTCTGTGTGACTTCAACTTGACCAAAGCTTTGGAGACTTCCCTAGTCTCTTGTGACAGCCCTGCCTCACCATTCGCTACTCTGGAACTTAGCCCCCCCACTTCCAAAATCTAAACTTCACCTAGTGAAATAGTAGTGGAGATGATCTCCTTATTTGGATTGCAGTCTTTTTTGGAGCAGAAGATTTAATAAAAGAAGCAGCACAATGTGATATCAAACTCATTTTGTGTAGTTTGTCCTGACCTCCTGGAGCTTTTGTCTGTGTTTGTATTCGCCTGTACTTTTACTCAGGAATGTTCCAATTGGTTTTAACACCAGAGTGGTTAGAAAAGGACATACTTTTCATTCTACACGCAGATTTGGGGGGGAAAAAATAGGCTGCATGGAAAATGATCCAGCCAAAGAAAAGTTTGGGGGGAAAAGCTGTCTGCATGTGATCTACACCAGGCAGCTCTGCCTTTACAGTTGGCTGTGCAGACCCAAACCATAGATCCACTGGCATTAAGGTCATTTTAATTACTACGGGTCTGACAGACCTTTATTTAGATCACTTTCTGGCGGGAAAAAAGCAATGTTGGATACATGTTCAGATTATTGAGATTGTTTTTCTAAATCTTGGGAAGCGCGAAAACAGTAAAGAGTAGAAAACATTAAATTTTAATTTGGGATTCTCTATTCCATCTTTTGATATTGTCCCAGGGTCATGTAGATGTGTCTGTCTTTAAGCGTGCTAATGACACACGCACTAATGAACTCATCGTCTTGCTTTCAGTTCTAGTGTGTCAAACACCCCAGCTAAAAATAAAGATTACGGGGAACATTGAAGACACATCTGAAGATGCACTCAGACACATCTTTATTTTCGTGCTGCATTCAAGTGTCAGGATGTAACTTTGTAATCTAACTTCTGCTATTTTAGCATAGATGTAAAGATATTATTACAGGCTAGTCACTGCATATCAAGCTCCCTGAGGTCAATTAGGGTTCATACATGAGTTCTGTCTCAACACATTGCAGTGCTGTGCCTTTAAAAAAAAAAAAAAAAAGAAAATTAGAAAATAACATTTTTTCAACAGATGTAGGAGTTTAATCCCTTTCAAAATCCTTGGAGTTCACATCATGATGAGAAGAGTAGGCTGTGCCTTATTTGGTCTGTTGAGATGCTAGCTGTACACATTGTTATCATAACTGCCTGCTGGGTCACAAATATTGACTCTGACAGTGTGTGTTGTTGCAGTAAAACCATTTTTTTTGCAACAGCAGTGGGCAGAAAGGAGAAGATCCAGCAGACAAAAAACAGAGACAGAGTGA